>CM027475.1:26611591-27009091 GCA_015776775.1 Magallana hongkongensis | reverse complement strand
AACCACGTGCTATCTACTCAATAATCATATTATTCTTCCTGCCAAACATAGTACCTTTCTGATAAAACACAATGTTTTAAAAGGCCACATCGTGGCATTGGATTATTACCTCTTTCACCTAACAGGTGGTATGGGAAAATGGTTACATGATATTAAAGGGACAGTGCCCAATACACAGATACGTAGTTATGATGATTGTCAGATGTACACTCAGCTTATAACTATACACTATGCTCTCTGTGATACATTTTCATATTTTCATATATTCTAACATATACGTAACACCTGTGTAACATTACTGTATGAAACATAGATGTATAATTTCCATCTTTTTGTTTAAGGTACGTTTTTCTTAACGTAAATACAATGTAATGTTGAAGCACTATTAATAAATTCCAGATCATGTTACAGTTATTAGTTCATATCACTGTGTCTCAAGATAAATTGATACAAAAGGAACGTTAACAAAATAGATGGACTTAATGAGTAAGAAAAAAACTTTATGACAAATCAAAGTCACTTAAATCTTAAAGCCCCACGTTCGACATTTAAGTGTACAATTGGTCCTTTTAGATATTTTTCACATTTACATTTATTTTTAACAATGACTTTGTCGATTGTTTTAGACATGTCTTGTGATCACGGCACCATAAGCAGGAATTTCGATGAATTCATGTTTCAGTCATATTTGAAATTAATGCACCGTTACAGTAGAAGTTCGAACATATTGTTGTTAATATCCCCATGATACATTCATGTAAACACTTAATATCAGAGTAACAATTTGAAATTTAAGAAAAGCTACCAATATTGAACCCGGATTAAAAATAATAAAAAACGATTTTTTAAAAAATTTGTTGCCTTTCCATTGATATTAAAATGCATAACATGTTGTCATTAGACCCATCTCACACTGACTATAAATACGCTGGTATTGTTGTAATATGTACATTTGTAACCAAGGTGGCTTTTTCCGTACAATATCAGATGGTGTTTTAGTGGAATGAAAATGCTTAGTATCTGAACTTATACGGAAGTAGACTGATGGAGTTAAAAAATGCACCTCTTATTTGTTGTCTCGTCTCTTTTTTATTGTTTCTAGACCGTCTCTCTCTCTCTCTCTCTCTCTCTCTCTCTCTCTCTCTCTCTCTCTCTCACTCTCATGGAAACTAATTGTAATTGTGTTACAAAGTAGAGAAACAGACACACCACCTTTTGTAATGAAATTGTAAGATGCAATCCTCATCGAATGGTTAAGAATTTTAATGAAAACTTGTTTATAAAAAAAGTGTCCGCGTTTTTTCTCGATAACAACAAATGATAGGGGTATCATGTGTCCGCGACTAGGTATCTCGAAATTGTGGGTTTTCCCAAGATATTGCTTTACAGTTTTCAAAACGTTTTTGTCGTAATTTGTTACATTGCCATGCGTGATTGAAGGTAACCCGACCACTGTGTCTCCTTATTTAACTTTCATGTATAGACGATGTGAAGATCAAGCGACAATCTAAATGTGGGTATTATTAATAATAGAAAATATGAACAATCACATTTTCCATTAAGGAGTTTAACATGAATTGATCACATCCATTGATATTCTTTGTATACGTTTGATACAAATATCATGGGTATTGAAAATGTGTATGACTATTTCATCAATGTACTGAGTAAAAAAAATCCAAACAATATGTAATAAACACCAATGATGTATATGAAATATCAAATTGTTTAAATTTGCTTTAGAAAAAAAAATACTAACAACCAGGTTTTTTTTTTATCAAAATCTTATCCTCATTTGATTCTTTATGTATTTCAATTCAAACAATATACATGTCACAAGATAAACTTTTACATTGTAATATTAGCAAATAATATATTGTAATTAATAATGCGGTAAGTGCCAAGTCATTTTCCTGAACTATTTTAAACTATAAAACATATATATTGTTAATTCATCAGCATTTTTTAGAATTGTCAAAATCCTACATCAAATTCTTATAGACTCATGTCATCTTCACAACAACTATATATTTCTTTTTTTCTCAAACATGCTTGCTCTCTGATAAAGCACAGTTTACTATTCGATAAAACCCAGTTAACAATTGTAAACACAGTTTATTTTTCGATAAAACAGAGGTTAAATTAAATAGAATGTTTTCCTCGGTTAATGGCCGTTTTGCGTAATTGGATTACATGTATCACAAATCCCACTTAACGGACTAAGTAGTACATATACATCTACATGATGTTAAAGGGACCGTGCACAATACACATATACGTAGTTATAATGATTGTCAGATGTACACTCAGCTTTCAACTCTATACACAATGCTCTCTGTGGTAAATGTTCATATATTCTATGGTGATTGTCAGATGTACACTCAGCTTATAACTATATACACTATGCATTCTATGATAAATGTTCATATATTCTATGATGATTGTCAGATGTACACTCAGCTTATAACTATATACATTCTACTCTCTGTGATAAGTATTCATATATTCTATGATGATTGTCAGATGTACACTCAGCTTATAACTCTATACACTATGCTCTCTGTGATAAATGCTCATATATTCTATGGTGATTGTCAGATGTACACTCAGCTTATAACTCAATACACTATGCTATCTGCGATAAATGTACATATATTCTATTGTGATTGTCAGATGTACATTCAGCTTTTTACTCTATACACTATGCTCTCTGTGATAAATTGTTATATATTCTATGGTGATTGTCAGATGTACACTCAGCTTATAACTCAATACACTATGCTATCTGCGATAAATGTACATATATTCTATTGTGATTGTCAGATGTACACTCAGCTTATTACTATATACACTATGCTCTCTGTTATACATGTTGATAGACTCTACTGTATCCACAACAAATCTGTAACATGTTGGTATAAACTATATCTGTAAATATTATGTCCTTTCGTTAAAGGTTCATTTTGTATACATAAATACATTTCAATGTTAAAGTAATATCAATGTATTTCCAATCACAGTTATACATTTCTATTACTTTGTCTCTAGATAAATCAAAAGATACAAATGGAACGGTCATAAATTCCATGCATGTCCAATAAATATTTCTTTTACAATATCGTCAAGTTTACGATGCATACAATATTGATACAATATCGATTTTACATTTTTAACATCGTAGATAGTTCACAATTGTTAAATTACAATTCAATTCAATATGACATCGATAGCATTCCGTAATAAGCCTAAGAATTTCATTTGGTTTGTTTGGTTTTGATGTTTCTTTTGTTTTTGTCGATTTTTTTTATTTATTTATTCTGTTTTTTCTTATTCCTCAGTTGTTGTTGTTCTTGTTTTTCTTGTTTGATATTGATTGTGATGCTGGTAATATTTTAATATTATACTTATTTTTATATCAATATTTGAAGATATTTGCTAAAAAGAATAATTTTTGATCGGTGTATATATAACATAATTTCACTGGGAATATTTGCCATGTGGCGTTTCTGAAATTATTAAATGTTATTTCGGGTCTTGTTCTGTTTTAATTTTACATTTTCATGCAAAAAAGCTATGTTTATAATCCAGATAAGAGGCAAACTGTTTTTTTGTTTTACTTTGTATAATTTGTACAATATTATAGAACAATATTGATTTTGTTTGTTTTACTTTGTATAATTTGTACAATATTATAGAACAATATTGATTTTGTTTGTTTTACTTTGTAGAATTTGTACAATATTATAGAACAATATTGATTTTGTTTGTTTTACTTTGTATAATTTGTACAATATTATAGAACAATATTGATTTTGTTTGTTTTACTTTGTATAATTTGTACAATATTATAGAACAATATTGATTTTGTTTGTTTTACTTTGTATAATTTGTACAATATTATAGAACAATATTGATTTTGTTTGTTTTACTTTGTATAATTTGTACAATATTATAGAACAATATTGATTTTGTTTGTTTTACTTTGTATAATTTGTACAATATTATAGAACAATATTGATTTTGTTTGTTTTACTTTGTATAATTTGTACAATATTATAGAACAATATTGATTTTGTTTGTTTTACTTTGTATAATTTGTACAATATTATAGAACAATATTGATTTTGTTTGTTTTACTTTGTATAATTTGTACAATATTATAGAACAATATTGATTTTGTTTGTTTTACTTTGTATAATTTGTACAATATTATAGAACAATATTGATTTTGTTTGTTTTTTACTTTGTATAATTTGTACAATATTATAGAACAATATTGATTTTGTTTGTTTTACTTTGTATAATTTGTACAATATTATAGAACAATATTGATTTTGTTGGTTTTACTTTGTATAATTTGTACAATATTATAGAACAATATTGATTTTGTTGGTTTTACTTTGTATAATTTGTACAATATTATAGAACAATATTGATTTTGTTGGTTTTACTTTGTATAATTTGTACAATATTATAGAACAATATTGATTTTGTTTGTTTTTTACTTTGTATAATTTGTACAATATTATAGAACAATATTGATTTTGTTTGTTTTACTTTGTATAATTTGTACAATATTATAGAACAATATTGATTTTGTTTGTTTTACTTTGTATAATTTGTACAATATTATAGAACAATATTGATTTTGTTTGTTTTACTTTGTATAATTTGTACACTATTATAGAACAATATTGATTTTGTTTGTTTTACTTTGTATAATTTGTACAATATTATAGAACAATATTGATTTTGTTTGTTTTACTTTGTATAATTTGTACAATATTATAGAACAATATTGATTTTGTTTGTTTTTGTAGTTACTAAAGTATTAAAATTTACTTTATATTTTCCATAATTGCATTTGATACAGATTAAAAATTCAAAACAAACGTTTGGGGAAAATCATCTTGACATCTTTGTAAACAACACTAAATTTACAAACTAGTAATAAATACAAACGTGTATCCATCCAGGCATAAAACTTTGTTAACGTCAAAGTTACACATTTGCTTGAAAATCAAGTTCTGGCACCCCCATAAAAATCAGTTCCGGTCCCGGGCGGAAACGCCCAAAATAAAAAAACCCGAAATTTGTATTGCCTCAGCCATGTTTTGACGTAAACCTTCAATGAATAGCTGTAGTGAAACCTTTAGCTACAAATAACACTAAAAACTACCATACAATTGCAAACCTTATAGTTTGATGAATATAGTTTTGGGATGGTGAAACGACGATCAACAACTCTTAGCTATGGTAAGCAAATGTAAATTATATAGTTTTCAAATGTGAATCTATATTTATCAGCAAAATCAATATATGACGCTTATTTAGAGTCGGATAAACTAAGTTTAGTTTATGCAACTATAGTTTTCAACAAATTAATATGGGTTTACAGATGAAAACTGTAGTTAACGAATCGATAACTACATTCGTTAACTATATTTTGCTGTTTGTAACTATAATCAACGGTCTGTAAACCTAATCTATCTATTTTTGGGAGTTGATTTTAATCAACTCTCCTATGCAGTTACTCAGGCAAACCGAAAGTGAAACAGTGTTTGGACCTAAGCACAAGTCATCACCGCTGACAAGACTAAGTTCTTGAAAATGATAGAAAAAAAGTCGACGTAATGTATGCTGAAGCAGTGTTGTTCAAGGAGACTTGTCTATAAACACTTTGAAAATAGTCAAATTTTATATACTACGAACAAATTAGATATTTTTGTAGTATCATGTATTCCTACGACATAGTTAATATAGTCTCTTTCAACCAGACGCTCGGCTGTCTCCATAATTTTACGACCAGCAGAGAGGGGGCTCTCCTGACGGTCGGATATTAACGGAGACAGCCGAGCGTCTAGTTAAATTAGACTAGAGTTCGATATCAATAGTACTTAAATTCATACAATTTTTATAATTGTTTCGATAACTAATACATATTAGCAGTTGAAATCTATCTTTAAATAACACACAACATGATTCATATGGGTTGTTTCGAAATTCTTGTCGGAAAAGTCTAAAATTTCATAATATAAAAAAGTACGTAATTCAAATACAAATTAGAAACTGATTTCCATGCAAGATAAATTGATTTTAAAATAAATGATATTCGATAAAATCAACTCCCGTCAGTACTTCAGTACTTTGATTAAACTATGTCAAGCTCATAATTACATTATTGTATGCAGTGCAAATTGTTGCTTCCCGTCTTAAGCTCAGAATTCTTGTCACCCCCCCCCCCCCCCCCCCTCCCCCAGATAATTTATATCAGAAACAAAATGTGCCTAAAGAAAAAAACAGTTAAGAAACTATTTTTCATGCAATATAACGTGTTGTGATTTCAAATAATTATTAATAAAATCAACTCTAGTTAGTACTTCAGTACTTTGATTTACCTTCAAATCATGATCAACAACGAGAAAAACCTCCATCTTGTTAAAAAAAAGGTTCCTTAAGTATCTCTTTAATTTTGTGTTTTATATTTTTGTATATCCTGCTGTGTTTCAAATCTCTTCTCTATTGTTCTTATATGTTATCAAACATGTATGTTTGCATTCGTTTAAACATATTAAAGACTACAACAAAACTCCCTAACATATATACTTAGAATTGGTCTATGGAATAATTAAAATCTTCATGCTATTGATTTTAACTCATTAAGTGCTTTGTTGTTTAACTTATAAAGAAGCATTTTTTCATACATTTATTAAAACTTAAATCAGTGCTTTTTTATTGGAATGAACTATAGTGACCCCTGTAAGCAAAACAATTTGCAATGTATGTGAACAAACAATTTGCAATGTATGTGAACAAACAATTTTCAATGTATGTGAACAAACAATTTGCAATGTATGTGAACAAACAATTTGCAATGTATGTGAACAAACAATTTGCAATGTATGTGAACAAACAATTTGCAATGTATGTGAACAAACAATTTGCAATGTATGTGAACAAACAATTTGCAATGTATGTGAACAAACAATTTGCAATGTATGTGAACAAACAATTTGCAATGTATGTGAACAAACAATTTTGAGAAGTCCTAGTTAGGTTACTCTTTTCAAAATATACTTTATTGAATCTATAATATGAATATATATGAAAAGTCTGCATAAAATAAGGAGATTAAGATATCGTGTAAAATTAGTTGTTCTTTTTTTAAAACTTATTAATACATTTTTCAGTGTCCTGGATATAAAATCAGAATAGCATCAAATTGAGATTAATGAGTCACACAAAAAAAGGACAGCTTTCACCGTTTGGCCCTTAGACTTCAATAAATTCAATAAGATGAGTTTTGGACTGACCAATGTCCCTCGTGTCAACGGCTACAAGAAGAATGTGTAGGTAATCTACATCTTAAAATTTGCTTTATTTATCTAGATGACAGAATTATATTTTCTTCTACTTTCAGACAACACATCCATTCATTAGAACAGTGTTTTCAGCAATCCGGCAATATGGGTTTAACCCCCCCCCCCCTATATTCGCTAGCCTAGGCTTTTCGATTCATTTTGCTCCCCATAAACCCTTGGCAGATTTCATTATGATTGGCTGAAGCTGCGAGTAGCTGATCCAATCGCAGTGCTTGTAAATATAAACTTGAAAAGAAAACACATGTGTGATCTATGGTAAAACATTTGGTGCTTTTAACAAGTTGAGACACAAGTTCTCGAGTACAGTGCCTCTTTTGCACTCCGTGTACATGTCCTTACAAAACACTATGAATAAAACATTATGTGCTTTCCCTAGGTTATTACTCAATTCGTATTTAATAACATTGTTAATTATGTTCCGATATTTGGTAGTCAACAATGCTATGATGTGTATATAACCCGTTGTTTAATTCGATTAACATGTTAATATGCAAGGGGCGCAACTTAAGATGCTCGCTAAATAGCGCCACCACAACACCGAGCTTTCGTTATGAAATCCGCCAAGGGTTTATTGGGAGCAAAGTGGACCAAAAACCCTTGGCTAGCGAAGATGTTTTCCCCCAGAAATTTTTATTTTCATTAAAGAAAGTAAAAAAAGGTAAGACATATTGTCTCTAGTGAACGTATGATAATAACCAGACCCAGACAAGATCAACAAAGTCTGAAATTGGCCATTACCTTCCAATGCTGAAGTTGTACAAACATTTCTCGCCTTCGCCGGATACTACAGAAAGTTCATTAAGGATTTCTAAAAAATTGCTCGACCTCTCATCGATATTATGGCGTAGGGTAAAAACAGGTACTACGGACTTACAACAAGCATTAGGAAAATCCAAATCGGAATTGGCAAAATGAGCAACAACAGGCATTTGATACCTTCAAGGAAAAAGCTTACAACACCACCCGTTTCAGCCTATCAAGACTTTAAAAGTAGGTCATTCAAGTTGCATACAGATACATGCTAAACTGGATTAGGTGCTGTATTGTACTAGTGTCATGATGGTGTAGACAAAGTGATAGCTTATGCCAGTAGCCGTGTTGAGAAGAACTAGCCATCTACAACTTTTAAACCCAGTACCGCCCAGGAAAATTTCTGCAGCAAAGTTAACAGGTATTTCTTTTAAAGGACTGTCGGCAATAATGATATATTGTTAGCTACAAGCAATCAACATGATCAGCTAGTTTGATATAAAATAATTTTAAAAAAGCACTGTATTTTTACAAAATATAGATTATTTTGAATCTGTACACCAGAATTTTATCATTACAAACCGTCAACAAATTTAACTTTGAAATAAATTTGGGGAAAGCCGTTCGTAAACTCCTTGTCTAGTTTTATATTTTTAACGTAATTTTTAAATGTTAATGTATCTTTTTCTTCTTCCTTAGAATACTGAGTAGGGCTCTTCAAAGAGCATTAACACGTATACAAAGAAAGAGTTGTATTCAAATAATTTAATGCGACTGAAAAACATTGAATGCCATCATAACTTGCTATTGAGGTCGCATTATAACGTAACCTTGTTTATAAATCAAGCCGTCTTCCTAGCTACTATTATGCAACATCAATAGATCGAGGTCAGTTCATGGATCATCTTTTTATGATTGAGGTAAGTTCGTCGAGGTCAACTGCATTACTGAATGAATCTTTCGATCGAAATTCTTACGCGTGAGATAAAATGTGCATTCTTGAATTAACAGGTCGAACTGTATGTTATGTATGTTTGCAACTCTTAAGGTAAATGAATTGAAATAAAACTGAGTAAAATGTTATATATATACTAAACCAAACTTTAAGTTTTTATAAGAACTAAATATGCAAGCGGAATGTGTGCGCACGTGGAAGCATTTGCCGGATACCTCATATGGACACAACAGTGATCAGCCGAAGCCGATCACAAAAATTATATTTTTTATTAAAAAGTTTTATTTTAGGCATCTAAAAATCCAAAACCAATCCATGCCACCTGATGGGTACTGATGTCACAGAGAGATTTAATAGAAATTTACTTTTTATGTAAGGTACTTTAGAACATTCTCAGAAAGCAAACTGGAAAAGTCCTATCAACGATTTAGTACATTTATACAACTCCCCGGCCAATGACACTACAGAATTCTCACCATTTTTGCTCATGTTCGGGGGAGAGCTAAAATTACCTGTAGATGTCATCTTTGGTTTGTCTTGACCGTATGATGAAAGCAAGTGTACAACCAAGTACACATAAAAGATGAGGTTGCGTTTTCATGAAGCATACAGACAAGCGAGGACAGCGACAAAAGCCTAACAAAACAGACAGAAGTCCAAACATGACCTAAAGCCAGAGCAGCTACATTAGGAATTGGTGACAGGGTCCTCGTTAGAATTGTATCATATGACGGGAATCGCAAAATAGCGGACAAGTGGGAAGACAAGCCTTATATGATTAATGTCCAACCAAACATGGCCATCCCTGTATTCAAAGTAAGGTGAGAGGATGGAGAAGGTCGTTCCAAGGTTCTTCATAGTAACCTATTTTAACCTATTGGGACTTGAAGTTTCCAATACCCAGATCAACACCACCAAAGCCAAGAAAACAAAATAAAAGGAGCTTAGAAAAGACAAAGATGATATTTCAGATACAGATAGTTAATTTTATTTTGTAGGTTACCCTGTAATGCGAAGAAAATCCCAACAGTATTCCTCTACTCAACATTATGACGATCATGCTAAGAATACCACTGCAGATGATGTCATTACAACAGCAGATGATGTCATTACAACAGCAGATGATGAGATTACAACAGCAGATGATGAGATTACCACAGCAGATGATGAGATTACCACAGCAGATGATGAGATTACCACAGCAGATGATGAAATTACCACAGCAGATGATGAGATTACCACAGCAGGAGATAAGATTCTTATAGCAAATAAAGATATTTCCAGATAAGGATCAATCCATTGAAAGTGATGAAACACAGTTAGGTATGGAGAGACTTGTTTCAAAGAGACCAGGAAGAGAAAAAGAAAGAGAGAAAAGCGTCCGACTGGACCAAAGACTGTGTTATGATGGCATAGGGTAAGGCAGGGTAAGGGTGGACATTTTAAGAATTTAAATTCTTGTTTATACCAAATGGTTATGTAGAAAATTGTTTCATCATTGCAGTAAATCAATTCTGAAACTTGCGTATATTCAGTTTTTTATGCAGTTTTATTTCGTATTTCTCCGTTGAATGACACAGACTTTATTCCTTAATCCGGAGGAGATTGTAATTGTATGATAATTATTGATATCATAGTAATTAAGCATATAAATTATGTTTCTAGATTTTAAAATAAAACCAAACAAATCTGACACACATTTTAAATAACACCACACACACTTTGATCCACCCTGTACCTTTTCACACCTATGTATATTCTCTTGTCTGCAAATGATAATACCTCAAAAATCCTATTTTATCCAAAGAGTAAATTCATATCACTGGAACAGCCACTGTAACAGCCAAAAGCGTGAACTTTGATAATCGCTTGTGACGTTGCATTTGACAGCGTTCAACGTGTGTGACTCATAATAAATCAGTCCTTCTTATCGTTTAATGCCATGTTTGTTTTACAGTATTATAACGACAGTAGCTTTCTTCATACTTTACTTACAAAAAATACGTGGAATGCAAATACTATTCTATATTTACAGTGCTCACAATCATTAGATTACTTTCAATCATAACCATCATTTGTCACTGTGTCCATAGTATATATTTGAACTCTCAACAGGCGTTATGTTTATGAGTAGAACCTGTAACAATTGTTTGGTGATTATTAATCACCGAGTGGTCTACGGATTAAACTGTTTTCCCCGATTTCCTCAAAGAACACACAGCGGGTGTGACCGGTCAGCCGAGGATGTTCACTCCTCCGTGGCACCTGTACGTACATGTAACTTTAAGTTTTGTTGGATTGTTCTGCTCCTGTCTGTTTTGTATTTTTCCTTTGAACTTCTGAATTTGAATGTTGATTGTTATCATCATATTGCTATCAGTAATTTTAATAGCGGACAAATAATTCAAAAAATCAATTGGCCTTTGTAAAGAGCAGTATAATTATGTTACAAAAATATTTTTAAACTCTGTTCTTCTAATTTTGGAATTTTTGACTTTATACAGTAAATCACGATTATAACGAAGTGCCAGGGACGGGTGATTTTACTTCGTTATTACCGTAATTCGTTATATCCGTCAAGTTTACAACATGTAATAAAGTCTCGGGGAATGAAAATTACTTCGCTGTAAGCGCCATAAAGGTGTTCGCTATAACCGTGTCTTACTGTATTTCAATACAATGTCACAACACATAAACATACTCATAAAAATTCTAAATAATAAATTCTAAATAATAATAAAACATATACTATAATTTTAGCATATGCTTTATAACATAAAATGTTTGCACAGCCTATATCTTGACACTCAACGAAATATTACAATTTGATTTCACCCCTACACTTATTTCTAAAATTTGCATGACAGTTCTGTTTTGAACCCCAAAAAATAAATTCATTCTTGTATTTATCTATCAACATTTACGGAATAAGAATATACTTATAATTATATAAATCACTTATAATTTTGTACATTATGGACATGCGTTTTGGGAATCTTTGCATTATACAACTGATTCGAATATATATGCCTGTTAGAAATACACAAATTAAAATGGTGATGGCTTTTTAAAATATTCATACATTTCAAAAGATGTTCATACAACTTGACTTGTACAACATTTATTACTTATGATCTAGATAATAACTGCAATCTGATACTATCTTAGTTATTTAATTATAAGTTGCAATGGTACGATCCTTGTGAGTTCACAATTCTTAACCTTTTTTGCGGACAGTCATTTCTTGAAAATACGTCTATATCTGTAATGCAAAACTCAGTAAGATATGATAACAGATAAGGATAGAAGAAAGAAGGAGGAGCGCGAGAGAGATAATGATAGACAGTTAAAAAGATTGATTGATAAGTAAATATGCTAATTGATAGATGTTGATCAATGGATCATTAGAGAAAAGATAGATATATATTAGATAGATGTATGGGTATCTGGATAGATAAAAAGATAGATAGATAGATAGATAGATAGATAGATAGATAGATAGATAGATAGATAGATAGATAGATAGATATACCAATGACATTCAAATGATCCTTGGGTGTTTGTGCAACTGGGTCCTTCACATGGATTGTTTATACATTCATCAATATCTGATCATAAAGAAATTCAGGAGTTTGATCAACAACTTTCTTGCCAAAAAAAACCCACCGAGATTAATAGTATGACAATATACTTACAAGGTAAACAGATAGATAGATAGATAGATAGATAGATAGATAGATAGATAGATAGATAGATAGATAGATAGATAGATAGATAGATAGAAAGATATAAAAATACATATACCAATAGCACATATTGGCCCCTCCCATCCTGATTTACAATGACAGATGAAGGATCCTTGTAAGTTTGTGCAGCTACTTGCTCCATTTGAACATGGCCGTGTCAAACATTCGTTTATATCTAATTGAAAGGAATGTGTTTATTCAATCAATACGTTAATTTAAAAAAAGTTCAAATGAATTGTTAGAATATAAAATTATGATAGATAGATAGATAGATAGATAGATAGATAGATAGATAGATAGATAGATAGATAGATAGATAGATAGATAGATAGATAGACACCTTGTTCGCAATGTGCTCCATCCCATCCATAGGCACAGATACAGGCATACGAGTTTATGGTGGTTAAACATTTTCCGCCGTTTTGACATGGATTATACTGACATTCACCGACATCTTGAAAAGTGAAATAAAAATATTATTTAAGAAACTGGATTAACCTAGAATATAGGAATTTTGACACGTTAAATACCAATAGTGTAACCTTTGATTTTAAGCAAATATCTAAAGGATTTTTTTCAGTAAAGTAATACAAGTAACAGCAAAACATGTATTTTAAAAGCTAAATAGGATAGCTGTTGTTCAAGGGAGAGTGTACCACATAACCATGGAATACAGTGACATACTCGCCCCAGTTTTATTCTCGTTTCAGCGGGCGATTTAAGAATAGTTTGAACACAAAATAATTCTTAGATTACTTTGTGATAAATGGGTAGTGAATGTAGGCGAATTTAAGACCGGGGAAACCCGTTCACAAATGATAAAAGATGAGAAAAGCACAGGACAAAAACAACCCTGCATACATGATTATAGTCTCTTTTCTAACTTCTTTTATTATTTTTGTGAACAAAATAGAGTCCTAATTACATAATGAGGCAATCACTTGCTCGATTCTTACCTACTCACATTTTCATCCAACATTGTAAGTACAATAAAGTGTAGGGTAGTTTTTTGATACATTTGTGAAACTGAATACCTTTAAGAAGCAGCAACACTGCGTATACAGTCCAAAAAAGGATAGAAAAAAAAAGAGTTTGAAATACTAAATTGATGCATAGAAACAACTACGTAACATCTAAAGCTTCCGGGTCGTTAATAAAGCTGGTTAATACTACAATTCCATAAAAGACGTGCGTTTTATAATTCTCAATTTGTAATTTCTTTAATATAGATACACTTTTTAATTTTGTATTTTAAGAGCTTTAAAATATTAGCGTTTTTTATAATTGTTTTGAACAAGAACTTTAATGTTGCTTTCCATATGAATTACAAAATTTAAAATTATGTTTTATTTTTAGTCTAGGGAATATAACCAAATAAGACATTACAAACATAAAAACTAGTATGTCTGATGTCTAAATACACTGCGCTTTGATAATGTAGGTAAACCCTCTTAGTCGTTGCGACTTTTTTCTCCTATTTTTTTTTTACTGTAGCTATGAACTAAACAGGAAATATCATATCTGGTTAAACAACATTTAAACGGTAATCTCTCGCAGCTAGATTTGATTCGTACACAAACTGGCAATTTACAAACCCACCCGTAAAAAAATAAAATATCATCTCTAGTGAAGCAGAACTCGATCTACTTCAAACTTGCCAAACCAATCCAGAGATAAATTGACGTCACAATGTTTTCACTTATTGTGTTCATAATGTCAAATTTGTTCCGGTGTCACTCTTTGTCAATTGCAAACACTTCTCTGCTGTAGTATCATGCGGTCTGAATGCGTTCAAATCACTTGTAAGTTTGCCGTTTAATTTGGTCAAATGGTTGTACATAGTTAACATTTTTTTTTAATTTAGCTTTTGGACATATTAAGAATTGTGTTAACTTTACATTCGGAATTTCGAGATTTGGCAATCACTTGTTTGGATCCTCCGTTCAGAATACGATGAATTTTGAGAACATCGATAGGATATTGATCAAGGTTGATCCCATTATTGAGAGTGTGGCAAAATCATGAAGTAATTTTTCATTAGTGTTTTCGACCTATATAACGAATGTTCTTTTGCGAATATTGCTGATGCTTATTTGGAAATGGAATAGCATACTGGGATTTCATTTGACAATTTTTGTAAAAAAAAAAAAAAGTGACCGTTTGGTTTCGTTCCCCGATTGTTAGGTTTATTTAACCTGCGTGTAATGCATCGATTGTTAACAAAGCAATTTTGCGATTTATTATTAAACAAAATGTACACAGGTCTACTTTGAATTTGCCAAAACATTATGACCTTTACTTTTAGAGATGTCAATGTCGTTATACAATATAGACGTCAGGGGCAATTATTATATGAGGCGAAATGGTAATCTCTTGTGTCGTTTGTTTAAAACACATTTTGTCCATCATTATTTTCATTGTAAATTGCTTAATTAATCATGAATCCTACTGCAATATATTTTTGTACACATACGTAGCATAGCTATCGTTTTAAAGCGTTCACAATGGACAAGTGCATTTATGGGCACCGTTTAAAAGTAAAAAAAAAATAGATAGATAGATAGATAGAGAGAGAGAGAGAGAGAGAGATACCTTGATCACAAAGTGAACCCTCCCATCCATTGACACATGTACAGGTAAACGGCCCTTCGTTGTTTACACAGGCTGCAGCATTCATACAAGGATTCTTTTGACATTCATCCACATCTGAAAATTAAGAATGAAAAGTTAATGTTTATACATTTTTATAAATTTCTATTCGAAATATAACCATAAACAATGGATAGAACAAATTTATATTGATAGGTAGATATATATTTGAAGCCCTTTTTAGCGAGGTTCATTGATTGATATGTATAGACATATATCAATATAATAGAAAAATGAAAGGAAAGAAATATTTAAACATATCTAAACAGATTCATAGATGTATGTAGATAAATATATATACAGATAGATGGAACAATTAATAGATATATAGATAGATGGATAGATAGATAGACAAATAGATAGATAGATAGATAGATTGATAGATAGATAGATAGATAGATAGATAGATAGATAGATAGATAGATAGATAGATAGATAGATAGATAGATAGATAGAAAGATATATAGATATATAGATAAATAGATATATTGATAGATATATTGATAGATAGATAGATAGATAGATAGATAGATAGATAGATAGATAGATAGATAGATAGATAGATAGATAGATAGATAGATAGATAGATAGATAGATAGATAGATAGATAGATAGATAGATAGATACCTCGATCACAGACTGAACCCTCCCATCCATTGACACATGTACAGGTAAACGACCCTTCGTTGTTTACACAGGCTGCAGCATTCATACAAGGATTCTTTTGACATTCGTCTACATCTTCAATATAAACAATCAAAGTTAATGTTTATACTTTTTTTTCTAATTTTTAGTGCAAACACAATTATAAATAATACATAGATAAAAAGATATAATGATAGCAAGGCATATATTTTAAGGACTATTGGCAAGGTTCATTGATCGATAGTTAGACTTGAAAAACGAAAGTAGATTAATTAAGTAAAGGGGAATATAAACATATTTAGACAGAAATTAAGATATAGATCGATTGTTACATATAAGTAGATGGAAAATAAAACAAAAGATAGATAGATAGATAGATAGATAGATAGATAGATAGATAGATAGATAGATAGATAGATAGATAGATAGATAGATAGATAGATAGATAGATAGATAGATAGATAGATAGAGAGAGAGATTGATAGATAAATATATAAATAGATAGACAGAGAGAGAGATAGATAGAGAGATAGATATATAGACAGACAGACAAACAGATAGATAGATAGATAGATAGATAGATAGATAGATAGATAGATAGATAGATAGATAGATAGATAGATAGATAGATAGAGATAGATAGATAGATAGATACCTCGATCACAGACTGAACTCTCCCATCCATTGACACATGTACAGGTAAACGATCCTTCGTTGTTTACACAGGCTGCATCATTCATACAAGGATTCTTTTGACATTCATCCACATCTGAAAATAAAGAATCAAAAGTTAATATCTATATTTTTTCTATAAATTTCTAATTGAAATATAATTATAAATAATGGATAGAAAAAATGTATATTGATAGGTAGATATGTATTTGAAGCCCTATTTTAGCAGGTTCATTGATTGATATTTAGACATGTATCAAGCTAATAGAAAAATGAAAGAAGAGAGATATTTAAACATATCTAAACAGATTTATAGATGTGTGTAGATAAATATATAGAGAAAGATGGAAAAAATTAATAGATAGATAGATTGATAGATAGATAGATAGATAGATAGATAGATAGATAGATAGATAGATAGATAGATAGATAGATAGATAGATAGATAGATAGATAGATAGATAGATAGATAGATAGATAGATAGATAGATCTATGCCGTTCGGATAGTTAAAGAACAAGGAATTTTGAGGGAAACTATAAAGACCTGAAATAAGATTTGTAGAAAAAATACTTTGTTTTCATATTAAACGCCGTATCAGCCCGAGACACCAATGTCAGCCCTTGGCCCCAGCTAATATTGGTCTAGGGCTGAGACGAAGTTTATAATGGAAAAGGGTCTGTTTTAATTTATTTATTACATACTTATAAATAATAGCATATCTAACACAATTGTATGCCACCATTCATTGAAGACGTAATAACGCATGAGTTACATGTACGTCAAGCACTAACCTTTATAACAATTTCCACTCTCACAACGATGATTTGTTTTTTCTGAAAACATTTAAAAAATTCAGATCATGTATACAGATAAACATTTAAACAACTTGAACTTGGCAAAATCGTCTAGAGAGGATACCGATTTATTACAAACACCATGCAATGTGTTGTTTGGGTATATTTGATATTATGGGTATTTTGGGTTTTCATATTTCAAAATACACACATATATATATATTCAAATATGATACTAGCAATTGTATGTTTTTCATTATTTAATGAATGCAGTAAATGGAGAATTTCATTACAGGTCTGGGATATTTACAAACTAGTGTCCTGTGCACCAATACGTATGCGTGTGCAAGAAACTATCGGTTCATCACTTAGGGTATGCCAAAGTTAAAGTTTTCAATTTAAGACAAGTCAATCCTTTGTTGTTTGTCATTTTGTCTAAGTATGTATACGTCATTAACAAGAGTATTTTAAGCAAAAACACAACAATTATGCAATCAGTTTTTAGAAAAGAAAAACCAGTTACATTTATTGTTCAAAACATTGGAATGTAAGACAAAAAATATCGGTTTCTGATTTGTGCCAATAAGCAAAAAATCGTAAGCGTCTTTATAATTCGGGGTCTAAATTCAAAATGCGAGACAGTAAACACTAACTATTAAAAAAACTGCAAAAATATCTTCTAAAAAAGAAAATGCCAAAAACATAATTTCCTATTCAACTTTAATTTTTAATGCTTAATTACATGTCATGTAACACTACACTTTTAAGCAATAAAAGGGTGACATTTTACTATCATTACCTTTGATAAGTAAACCAAACACTGTACAGAAAGCGATGAATACTGCAACGGACACAACAGACACGACAGTCAGTACGATCTGTGCATGTTGTTCAGTTTTACTTCCGACTTTGAAGAAAAACAAATTAATTTTAGAAATAATAAATATGGAAATATATAATGATTCAGAGAATTATTTTAGCTTAATGATAATACTACTAATTATAACATTAATAATAATTATTATTGTTTCTCTTATTTGAAAATTATTATTATCACCTCTCAGATTTCCGCCAAGATTCGGAGAAACTGACGACATCCTGTTCACTGTATGCTTAGAGTCAAAATGATTTTTTTGCAACTATCAAATGGTTTAACAATTGTTCGGCTATATTTTGCTTATTTGTAATGTTTTCACTTTTATTCCTATCTGTACTTTATCCCTAATTTATTTTTTTTATTTTTTTATTACTGTGCATTTTTTAATAGAATGTTAGGGATTGGGTAATACTTTGTCACATAATTGCTCATCTAAAGTTTTGAAGGCTTTTAAGATTAAAAGGGTATTTAAATATGCACTTTTAAAAAAGAAAACAATTTTTTTTTATTCTTGGTGCCGTTTACAAAGATAAAGGTTCACTTTTTTTTACAAAGTGCATTTACTCGGTACACTCGTACCAGGACACAACATGGTCCTCTGAAAGTAATTAATATTGGGTCGTCAAATGTAACCAATAAGGGGGAGATTTGACTTGAAATGAAGTTATTCCACGATATATCAAATTATTATTTCATAATACCAAGTGAGTAAAAACAATGAACACACGGCGGGTACAACCGGTCAAAAGGGGTGGGTTTTTTTTTCTCCTAGACACCTGATCCCACCTTTTTTGAGGTCCGTGTTGCTGTGCTTTGAGTCTGTATTTCACTGTATTGATTTTTGAGTGGGTTTACAGCTTGTTATTGTCATTTGTAATCCCATCATTGCCAATTACTGATGACACTTTAAGAACCAAACAAAAGAATATTTGGTTGTTTCTACGTTTTACGACATCAAATGTTTATCAACATAATGTAATTCAGAATTAGTAATAACAGTGTTTAAAATTGTATACAATTTTGTTTCAAATTAACAGTCTCTGTTGCATATTAAAAACGTCCAAAAATAGAAATATTGCTTGTGGAAGATTTCAAAGAAGCTGTATCCTCTCGGAGTAAATGAAAAATGACAATAAGAAACCGTCAACCATCTCACTAATCTAAAACAGGAAAGATGCAGCCCTCTTAAAAGACAAAGTGTTTTAATTGCCAAAAGAAACCACGGTTGGTGTGTAAAATTTTTTACGACTCCATAAAAGAGTGTCCAGTTTTGTTAGTAAAAATCAAATCGGGGATGAGTTTTTTTGCCTGATAGAATGTTACGTATTTTAATCAGTTCGAAACAGATTTTTAACCAGTGAAAATCACGTTCAACCAAATTTTCTGAAGTTTTGTAATTTATTTCAGAGTACCAACTCTGTATCTTTGTATCTAAAAGTTATGAGATATGTTCTCCAAGGTAAAATGATTCAGCTTTTCAAAACCAGATTGTTGGTATATATGTATGTCACAATCAATACATTTATTCATTCATACATTTTTCTGTAGGGTACCTCTGATTTTTATTTTATGAATGAATCGTGCCAAAACGTTGAACTAATTTAATTTGTTCAGAAATGATACTTTCAACAAAAGAAAACACCAATTCATTGAAACTTATACCAGTACAACACGTATTTAAACAATAACAAGGCATATTGTTAAGTGAAATGTATTAATCTTATTCCAGATATGACAAAATAAATACATTTTTTTTCTTCAAAGTTTAGAAACAGGTCCTGATTTCAGACAAAATATAGATAACACCAGACACTAATTATGATACAAACTGTTTTCAGTCATTTTACGTCCATGCCTTATATGTTATGATGAAGGTCGCTTTAGCATGACTAAGTGACATGATATGAGTCATCACATATCATTTCACTTCCTTGAACAACTCAAATTATGATACATAACAAATCTACATAATAATCAAATCATAAAAAAGTGAACAAAAGATACAATTTTGTACCATATTGTGCTTGAAATGAAAAACTCTTATATGTCTATAATTGCTGATTATCAATGTATTAAATACCCGGATGAAAGAAAAAATGTATTGTGTACTTTATATGATTTTTGCTTCATATAACTTTATTTATTCTAAATTGCCTTTACGCAGTTTATAATGCAAATCAAAATGGTTTTGAAATAATCTTTGTTATGAATATCCGTAAGTAATTGTGCGCAAATTAATTTGGATAACACATCAGACAAGTTATGTTTAAAGAAAGTAAAAATCGTTTTAATAATTCACTCGTCAAAATATTATAGGAGATCGAGGGTACTTTTTGTGCATTCGAGCAAAAAAAAAAAACCAAAATAAACGGGTGCCGTAGATAAACTCCTATGGTTAGCATTAGTAAAATGGTGTAAAATGTTATGCATAATATTTGTACATCATACGTGGAATCAACACTATTTCAAAAACTTGAATGGAGGAAGAAAGTTTAAAAAAAGGTGAAAAAGTGGTCTATGTTGATTGCTGTCATTTCCGTTCTAATGACGACCGACATTATTTATTTCTACAATATTGATTTTGATGAAAACTTTATATGAGTAAGTGTTACTAAAGACATATCAAAACCAATCAAAATATAGCATCAATATCGAATTAGATATTTAGTAGGGATCATTTAAAAAAAATTGGTATTAGTTTTCTATTTCACTTGAGCATAGTGGGGAAAACGTTCTTGTGAAAGATAAAATATTTTGTAAACATTTTGCAATATTTTTTTTAATCCAAATTGAAATATGATACTTATATGATAGTTTAAAATAATATCATTTAAAAAATTACCAAGTCATTAACCTCATTTTTACAGGGGCACACGAAAAAAGTACGGTACGTCGCTTTTTAATTCAATTTTTCCCGATAATTTCTGCAAACTCTAAGAAAAAGATCTACATCATTTCGAGGTTGAATTATAAAACAAAACAACTGTCAGAGTGTGCTAAACACTTTTTTATGATAAAATGCTTCAAAACCTGGGTAATTAAAGGGACTGTTTTTCTCCATTTTTAATACGAGTATTAAAGCGGATTGGAATGTAAATGATTTTTTCACTGGCTTAAACTCATTAAACTAGTCTGTTTTTGTTGGTTAGAAATAACTTGACCTAATATAAAACTATAAAACTCACTCCAGTACTAACATCACCTACAAAGAAATTTGTGCATGTTAAAAAATGTTGAAAAACGTATTTTAGCGCGTTATATTATGGCAAGTTTAACCGTTACTTGCACTAGATAAAGTGTGTATTGATGGCGGAGAACAGCTATATATTGCGTCATAAGCGATCTTTCATTCAGTTTTGCGATTGTGACGTAATATTGAGAATTCGATGTTTGTGACAATCACTCCTGCACAAAATGTCTGCGCAAAGTTAAATGGGTTAGTCGCCCTTAGTATCGTGGATTTCTTCTAGCAAATGTATGTAATAAAAAAAACCCATAAATATGGCAATGCCAATTTAAAACGCGTTGGGCGTTATATTGACCAACGAACAAAGATCAAAATGTATTCTCACCTAAGTTATTTTTGTCTTATTTTAACGCTGAACGTTTAAGCCCATCCATACTTCAATATTTACGATCTTAAGCGATTAATGTTTCAGTTAATCAGTTTGAAGCCCCCCTCCCGGGTTTTAAACTCTAATTTTATTATTTACGATTTTAAACAATTGACTTTTCGGGTAATAATTGTTTGTCCTTCCATGGTTCTTGGTTTTAAATTCAATATTTACGATTTTAAGCATTTTAAGTTTCAAATACGTGGTGATGCATGTTATCAAACGGTTTATTTTAAGAAATGCACACACATATTAATTTAATTTGGCTATAACTTAAGTAAACAAACCACATATATCCATATCATAATACACCCATTTAATAATAGAACATTTAATAGAATGAATATACAATATAATACAAATATTTATCTCAGACAGCAGGTGTATACTACCCGTGTGATAAACATTTGTATGATTACAGATGATTTTTTATCACATACCTTTTTTGATTTTATTACGCTTCAACGCTTCATTGATCTAGTTTTTGACGATTTTTCTGTATATTCCACATCTGTTGTTCTACCACGAGGCATTTATTTAATATTGAATTTATCGAAAATATAAGATACAAAAATTAAGGAAAGCGAACAGGTATGATGATAATAAAACTGCAATGTCATCAGCTATAGAGGAGTCTAGAATTTGCGTGAGGTGTTAACTTAAGAATCGCTTACGAGAAATCTTAAGTGCTTTTCACGAACGCATTTATAACAAGTTTTACTTAAGATTTCACTTACGAGTTATCTTTTCCCTAGCAACGATTTCAATTCACTTAATAATTCATACAAAAAAGGAGAACCATATAAATAAACAATAATTCTCATATAGAGGACGCAAAATAAAGTTAAACACCATTTTCATAGTCAGAGTAAAATTCAAATTATGACGTCACAATCACAATGAGTATCTAGGGTGACGTAGGAAAACCTTACGAAAATATTTGCTGTTATGTTTTGGAGAATTTCTTCATGTATGTTTTTTTTTACAGCTACTGCTATACAATGCACAATACCGGTATAATGTGGTTCAAAACCTTGCAGGACGAGTGCACTTATGTGCCCCGGTAGAAAGTGAAAAAATAAAGATTCAAATTAAACATGTTTTTTTCCCTAACATCACCTATTGATATATATTCCAAAAGAATTAACAAGTTTAAGATCTGAATTTATTGTATATAAAAAGCACAAAGCTTTACAACATAGTAGGGGTCCACCGATAGTCTTGGTTTTGTAATGTAAATCGAGGACGGGATTCATTTCAAAACCTCTGTTTACTGTCAGCCTAACCGAGTACAAACTTGAGAAAAAGACAAAATAGGCATTATACATTTAGAAAACTTAGAAAATAAGAACTAGAAAATTAGAAAATAAAAAGTTTGTACTACATGTACATTAGGCTGGTACCTAAAAAATGAAAAACGAATGAACATTTCAAGGATTTTTCCTATAGCAATCGAAAGCTATTACCTGCTTGACCCGTGTTTCAACCCACGCATGAAATAAATCATTTCCAACAATCACGTGGGTTCTATCCAGGTAGACGTTTGTCAAATGTGCTCACTGTAAAACATTGACACGTTTTAAATCGCTTTCGATCAACTCTGTTTGGTCAGGAATCTTTGTTTAATCACTATGACAATATGCAACTTCAAAGGTTTATTTGGTTTTTTACAGACGTAAAATAATGCATTAAGGAAGCAAACGCGCCAATCGATCCACCAACAGAATAATGTTGATTTAAAGTGGAATGTCCCTCTGATAAGAGAGATAACTTCTGTAGAAAATAGTATCACTCTGTTTCTGTTAACTCACAACCATAAAGCCATGTTACAACAAGGGAGGTGGTGATGAGTCCCAAATTGTGTTGGAAGGCGATACGCTTATTTAAATTCAAATATAGATATAGAAAATTTGAACGGAACGAACTGAACCCCAGGGTTCTTTTGAAGCAGGGGGCAAAAAAGTAAAGAAAACTTTTACAAAATACTACAAGAAACGTATCATAATAATAAAGTATTTATGAGGCAATATCTACATGGCTATTCCTCCCCTCCATCCCCCTCCCTGCCCCCCCCCCTCCCCCAACCCCACGATGGATAATTTTTTATTTAAATATAACTAAATTTTATGTACTAGTTCAGTACATATACAGTACATGTTCGATGTTTTAGGCCAGAGAATAATTAGATGGAGTATTTTTATTTCTCCATTTATAGCTCGTTCACAGTTCTGAATGAATTACAATTGGGAAAAATGTGACCAAGACAATTACAAATTCTAGTTATAATCGTTTGAAATTTATTACATTTCAAATGTTTAAAATCAAATAAGGTTTTCCTATTCTAAGTGAGCAGATATGGGAAAACAAAATTGAAAAAAACACCAATATCATATTTGATTCCAGACATAATATCCCTATATTGAGATCATACCGATTACGGGAAGATTATTCACTTGATCCCCTTTTTGTGTTAAAACCAAATGCTCTGGTTTACATTTTTAGGATTCTTAAATATATGGATCCATTTACTATAATCTTATCCAAATTTAAAAACAGAAAACTTTTTCTGAAAATGTATAAAGCTGTGGCTATTTACCATGCACTGTGTGTAAATCATGCATGTAAAACCTTCAATAGTCTATGATAAAGATAACTCTTTCTGAGTGAAGCAATTTTTATTGCAAACCTATACAACAAAGTACTATTCTGAACTAAAATGCAGCGCTTCAATATGTTTTGTAATATGAATTGAAAATGTATATAACTATATATCATTTTCATATACATTTCATATTTTTAATTTTATGCTGCGATGGTAAAATTTAGCTTATCTAATCACTATGTCTAGTTTTCTTCATATCATGATTAGAAACATTATCAATTTTTGAAAAATCTAGCAGCGCTTCATCACTTTAACTTTGTTTCATATGAATCGGTTGATATTGACTTTGATGAAAATCAATATGATTTTTTAAAAAAAAATATATGGCAAAATCAATAGCAGAGGGATATTACACCTTAAATTTCTCCTCCCTCTGATTTAAATAGACACAATTCAAGGAGGTCCGGTTCGATTTTTCCGGATTTGGATTATTTATAGGTATTTAAAAATCAATTTTTTAAACTGTAGGCTAAGTTCAGTAAATTTAAGCGTGTATAAAAATCAGAAGTATCCATCAGTGCTTAACTATTACGAGAAAAAAAGCAATTTGTTGATATTTTCTACATAAAAACGCCACTGAAGAAGGGTCCATTCTCTACAGCTTAAGTGCACTTGTTCCTGAGCTGTTTTTCTCGTATATTTTACATCATATTAATCCTAACTGACGGCTCAAGTGGTAACATAATGCTCATATTTTTCTATATTAAATAATAAAGAAACTCTTAAATAATTGATACAATTAATACTCGTGTGCCTTATCCCCTAATTACCCGCCACGATCCGGAGAAACAGACGACATCTTACTCACTATTTGCTTCGAGTCAATATAATTTCTTTACAACTAAGAGTCTACCTAATGGTTTTACAAATATAAAACTTTATTCTGGTTAAACGCAACATTTTTAATTTCAGCCGTATATGCACTTTATCTCTAATTTGTTTATTTTCGGTGTTTTTTTTTCTTTTATTGCATTTTTCAGAAAGTCCATTGGTATTAAGTAATATCAAGTCACTTGATTGCTTATTTATTTAAAGTTGAGAAGGCTTTTAACATTGTTACGCTATTTACGTTTGCACTTTACCAAAAAAAAAAATTGGGTTTTTTTTACAACCTGGATTTAGTGGGTAAACCAGTTCATGTGTAACTAGGGAACAACGGGGGCGTCGGAAGGTATTTAAAATTATTTTTTTTAATTTGGCGAATTTGATCAATAATGGGGAAAGGTTTACTGAATTTCACTTAAAATGAAGATACTCTACGATGTGTCCAATTATAATTAAATCAAATAAATAATGTTATTGTCTCTAATTTGATGGAATTATGAGAAACAAATTGTTCCAAATGCTCGATTTTTTTATCGGCATGAATTATGAATCCAGATAACACAACTCACGTTTTGTTATGATAGGTTAATATGATTGTACAGAAGCATGAAATATGATTTTATTTATCAGTCTCGTTTGCAAATCAAAAAACGTTAAAAAGAAAAGAAATTTGTTTGCAGAAAGTTCAAAGCAGGTGTAACATATTTGTGTAAAACTAACTTACACTTGACGCCATTGTTGTTTGCTGGAATAATTTACAACGCAAAAACGAGATTTCAATTGGCAGTAAGAAAATATTTGTCCAACCGAATGCTGAAAGTTTTGTAATTTGTTGTTTATTGTCGAACACCAACTGCACACATGAATGCATATTAAATTATTAACCAAAGCTGATCCGGACTTAAATTTAATTATGGTAAGTTGAAGAGAATTATTTTTTTTTCATGTGTGATGATTTTGAAACATGTACTCGTATGTGCGGTGTTTAGATTTTACAACCGTTACGTATGTGTATGGTGTTTACGCAAAGATCCCTTCTATCTTCCTCTCTTCAGCATTTTCTTCCGTTCTTTTATTATCGTTGATGTTTGTTCTTAATACAAACAAACGTGTTTTAAAAGGCCCCCTTATTAAAATTTGAAAACTGGCCGCTTGAGACAGGTAGCCTTTAAATCAGTTTGAACACAAAATCATGTAAATCAATGTATAAGCAAAAATGCATCAAAAGACATGTTTAATTATAAATAAAGATTCATTTACGAATATAATTTCAAGTGTTTTAATGTACACAATTTTTTTTACATCTTTGTATAAAGTTTTAGGGCTTCCCTTGTTATAATGGTCTTTTGGCATTTATTCTACGAAATGTTGCTGTTGTTTTGTTGTTTTGTTTTGTTCGTCGCTATTTTTAAATAATTGGTTTTTTATTCAATTTTCAACAATATATAAAAATATTTAGGCGTGAAAGGTAATGCTTTATATTATTTTTTCTTATTGTATCGTTAATTCACAAACTAGTCTGAATAAAAACAGAGCTATTGGAGAATTAACGATTTCAAATTTGAGGCCATTACACTCTCTCGTCGGGCTGAGACAAATATCAGCCCTGATCGAGGGTGATACAGCCCTAGCTTCTTCCGGTTGCTGTCTCACCTAGTCCAAAACACGTCTATCAGGGCTGATTACACTACTAGGTATATGATATAAACTACGATTTGTCAATGAAAGAGCACCTACTCCATAAACTTTAAACATCTCTAAAAATCTTAACTTTATCCAGCATCCGAGACCTATGCCTCGGCATTCAAACCTGTCAAGTGCAGAAGTATAATAAGCTGCATCATTTATGCAAGTGCTGAAATTAGGCCTAGTAGTAGCTTAGCTATGACCATCAAAGGGCACCTGCTTCAAAAACCTTACCCTCATTCAGCATTCAAAATCTCTGGCCAAGATTCAACACTCATGCCTGGCTAGTGCATAAGTATCATAAGATGCATTACCAATGCAAGCTTGGCGAAGCTAGAACCAGTAATACTTTAGAAATAGTCATCAAATGGATCTGCTCCCAAAACATTGAAGGGACATGGTCACGATTTTGGTTATTTTTTTCTGATTTTAATGTTTGTAATGCTTCAGTAAGGCATTTTTAATAGACAACCAGAATTTGAGTGTCATTCGTTGAGTTACAAGGGAGTTACATAGCTTACAATTCTTCGCTATGTAATCTTTAATTTTGTTCACATTTTGAAAGCTGAAGTAAACATTCCTATTTTTTATCTAAAATGAAAGTGTTAAAAGTTTGGAACTGTTAATTTATTTATAAAATGAATAAGAAGAAAGAAAAATCAGCTTGAAAAAGATTTTTACTGGTATATTGAACATATGCAAACAAAAAAGGGCACGAGCATTGTTTTCATGACGTAGAATTGTGAGCCCTCTATCTTACTTGTAATTCTACAACTGACTCTCACATTTTATTTGATTATTAGAAATGCATTCCTTAAGCATTGTTAACATTTAAACAGAAAAACAGAACTTGACCAAAGTCGTGACCATGCCCCTTTAACCAGTTTCAATAACCTTATCCATCATCCGAAACCTTTGGCTTATATGCAGCACTCAAGCTTGTCAAGTTCAAAAGTATCATAATAACCTAGTACATGCAAGTTTGGTCAAGTTAGGACTAGTATTTATCAAGATATAGTCATGCATGAACCATAAATGTTGATCAGGACAGCATCTTTACCAACATTTAAACCTGCATTAATCTTCTCTAGCATCCGAAACCTATGACTCACACTCAGTGCTCAATTATGTGAAGTGCATCACTATCACAAAATACTTCATTCATCCATGTTTGGTAAAGATAAAACAATTAATATCTCAGAGTTGTCTATCAATGGACACCTGCTCAAAAAACTTTAACCAGCTACACAAACAATAATCTCATCCGGTATCCAAAACCTATTGATCCGAAGCAGCATTTAAGCCTGTCAAGTGCATCAAAATCATTAGACTCGCTTGCAATTTTAGTGACGATAGGACATTGTAAACATTAAAACAGAAAAACAAAGTTTGACCAAAATCGTGACCATGCCCCTTCAACCAGTTTCAATAACCTTATTCATTATCCGAAACCTTTGGCTTATATTCAGCACTCAAGCCTGTCAAGTGCAAAAGTATCATAATATACTAGTGCATCCAAGTTTGGTCAAGTTATGACCAGTATTTATTAAGGTATTTTTTAAAATATAGTCATACATAAACCAAAAAAGTTTGTCAGGAAGCAATTTTTTTTTCAACATTTAAACCTGTATTAATCTTCTCTAACATCCAAAACCTGTGGCTCACATTCAGCCTTCAATCATGGTTAGTGCATAACTATCACAAAATACATCATTCATCCATGTTTTGTAAAGATGAAACAAATATTATCTCAGAGTTGTGTATCAATGGGCACCTGCTAAATAAACCAGCTACAAAAACATTAATCTCATCCGGTATCCAAAACCTATGGATCCGATTCAGCATTCAAGCCTTTAAGTGCATAAATATCATGAGACTCGCATGTAAGTTTGGTGACGATAGGACCAGAATTATTTAAGTTATGGTAATCAAAATGCACTTGCTTCAAAACATAAACCTCATCAAACATCTAAAACCTATGATTCAGATTCAGCATCCAACCTGTGAAGTGCAAACGTATTGTAAGACACATCATCAATGAAAGTCTGATGAAGATAAGACCAGTAGAAAGTAAAATATGGGTATTAAATGGAACCTGCGTACAAAAAATTCAACCAGCTCCACGATATTTAATCTCCTACAGCATCTGAAATTCGTGGCCAAGTCTCAGCATATAAGTCTTTTAAGTCCTTGCAAGTGTGGTGAAGGTAGGACAAGTAATAACTTAGATACAGGACCTGTCCCATTATTTTTAACCAGGTCCGGACACAGACCCTGGCGTTATAGTAAAGCTTCCACTTACTTCGTAAAACTCAATAAATATGAGGTCTTACATGCTGGTTTATCATTCAAATTACACATTTATCAAAACAACGCCTTTTTAAATAGTCATTTATCACCTCTCCTACAGACCAATTAACTTAGATGTCATTTTATCTTCACTTCTCCACAGACAGTGATTTAGATGTCACTTTCTTCCATAGACCACATAAGTCAAATGTCATTTTCTCTTCATCCCTTCCTCCAGACCACCTGTCTTAGATTTCACTTTCTCCTACAGACCACCTGTCTTGGTGTCACTCTCTCCTACAGACCACCTGTCTTAGTGTCACTCTCTCGTACAGACCACCTGTCTTAGTGTCACTCTCTCCTACATACCACCTGTCTTAGTAACACTTTCTCCTACAGACCACCTGTCTTAGTGTCACTCTCTCCTACAGACCACCTGTCTTAATGTCACTCTCTCCTACAGACCATCTGTCTTAGTGTCACTCTCTCCTACAGACCACCTGTCTTAGTGTCACTCTCTCCTACAGACCACCTGTCTTAGTGTCATTCTCTCCCAAAGACCACCTGTCTTAGTGTCACTCTCTCCTACAGACCACCTGTCTTAATGTCACTCTTTCCTACAGGCCACCTGTCTTAGTATCACTCTCTCCCACAGACCACCTGTCTTAGTGTCACTCTCTCCTACATACCACCTGTCTTAGTAACACTTTCTCCTACAGACCACCTTTCTTAGTGTCACTCTCTCCTACAGACCACCTGTCTTAATGTCACTCTCTCCTACAGACCACCTGTCTTAGTGTCACTCTCTCCTACAGACCACCTGTCTTAGTGTCACTCTCTCCTACAGACTACCTGTCTTAGTGTCACTCTCTCCTACAGGCCACCCGTCTTAGTGTCACTCTCTCGTACAGACCACCTGTCTTAGTGTCACTCTCTCCTACAGACCACCTATCTTAGTGTCACTCTCTCCTACAGACCACCTGTCTTAGTGTCACTCTCTTCTACAGGCCACCCGTCTTAGTGTCACTCTCTCGTACAGACCACCTGTCTTAGTGTCACTCTTCTACAGACCACCTGTCTTAGTGTCACTCTCTCCTACAGACCACCTGTCTAAGTGTCACTCTCTCCTACAGACCACCTGTCTTAGTGTCACTCTCTCCTACAGACCACCTGTCTTAGTGTCACTCTCTCCTACAGACCACATGTCTTAGTGTCACTCTCTCCTACAGACCACCTGTCTTAGTGTCACTCTCTCCTACAGACCACCTGTCTTAGTGTCACTCTCTCCTACAGACCACCTGTCATTGTGTCACTCTCTCCCACAGACCACCTGTCTTAGTGTCACTCTCTCCTGCAGACCACATGTCTTAGTTCTCCCATAGACCACGTGACAAAGCTATGAACTGTGTGACTTATATGTCATTTTTTTCTACAGCTCACGTGACTTACATGTCAATTTCTCCCACATACCACATGACTTAGATGTCATTTACTCTACACCATAAGACAATAATATCCTATCCCGTTTTGTAAATAATACAATGCATGGTAAATTAAATATTTTACTTTCAATTCAGCATCCAAACATATACAATACATGACAAAACATTTAATCCACATATCAGAAAAAAATATATGATCCTATTTACAAGTAATATAATTGACAATAAATAAACCAAAGGGGGTTCTAATGATGCCATTATATCTAGTGAGAAATACTTGACAGGCATGGATAAACTCCCTTGTATTGAGATTATGAATAGATGTGATGAGATTTCATCAACGATTATAACATATGACATGAAAGACCTGACAATGATTTATAGAATTTATGCAGATTTTACCATGGCATTAAGATCTTTGATATTGGGTCAGTTTTATGTAGAGAACAATTTAAACTTAAAAGAACCGTATAGTTTTTCAAGATACATGTACCTACATATTCATACTTAAGGGGAATAGTTGGGAGAGTTGGGTCAAATTATGAGAATCAAAAAATGGCAGTAGGGTCAATGTAACATCAATGACAAGATACACGTAAAACAGGTTCAAAACAATAAGTTATACAGATAAAACTAGAAAAAATACTGATAAAAGGACAGAACTATTGTACTATTGATATATACAATGAATTCCTCTGCATGGCAGGTACACAGATTATACGGGGGGGGGGGGGGGGGGGTTGGAGGGGGTGATACATTTACATGGTAGAGACAAGCAGCTATTTATGGTTGATCACAGTAAGGACTAGTTTTATACAGCAATGATCCCATAGAATATGAAACAAATATCATACACCATAAAAACATAATAATTCTATGTCTACATTTCTCCAAATAATACTCTGACATTAGTATCATAAAATATTGCTATAATCTTTGCATAATGAATAGTAACTGGACTGTTTTAACAATAGGTACAAAACAGCACATTATGTGCCACGTAAAATCATTGGATGAGTTCAATAGTTGCTCCAGCTCAGATAAATCATCAAACAACATTATATTGAACTCAATAATAAAACAAAAAACACATAAAACTTCTGGTCCCAACTTTACAATGAATTACATTCCTTATTTTGGTTCTTGAAATGTCAGGACTTATGATTATTGCAGGTAAAAAGAATGTTATTGTCCAACATCAGAGAGTATGGAGCCAATGAAGGTCAAGGTCGGACACGGACACAGTGAAGACAAAGTTATAACAAGGTTCCCTGGATATCACACCTATCTCTGTGGAAATAACCTTGATTTGGAGTACCTGAAAAATAACAAAAGTTATTGTTTATAAATAGGCAAAACACATCTCATAGATTTTTAATATCAACTAAAAACCTGATAACCATATTCACAATTGGATAATTATAATCTAATATACTCCTTAAAAGTAATAGAATTTGAATTATTTTTGTATAACCTTAATGTTTGAAACAATAGCACAAAAAGAAAATATCAAAGAGTATACACCACAGCAAATAAGATTCAATGAGCCTGTTGATATTGGCATTACTGAGCTAGCCAATCCTGACACACTCTATGTCTAGAGAAACCCTGGCCTTCTCTGACATACACACAGTATATACTGTATTACTGGAGTTCTGGCTTAAAAATTTGTTGATTGTTGAAATATGTCATCCTCTCGAGAATTTACTTGCATAATAACAGTGAGTGTCAAAATGGAATCATATTACAGCATTCAATATTAAACTCATACTTAAAACGGTCATAATATAATAGTTTTAGGTGAAACTTTTTGGATCTCCGATTATTGACATTATATTATTTAAGGTATTACAGTTAAACCATATATCATATTCTAATTTCAAGTGGAGAATTTGAAAACATGACTTATAGATTATAAATCAGCCTCATTAAAATAATGAAAGAATGAAGTGCACTAAAATAATTGCAAATGTACTGAATATGGTTTAACATGTACTCAAAACGAGTGTAGCTGTACCACGTACCATTTGGTGATCCTGTTACACTTCAAGCAGTGGAAAATGAATGAATGTCTTGAAACAAAATGTTTCAAAATCTTGTGTTTTTCTGACTGACTAGAAGTGTGTCAAAATCATGTCTTTGTTTGACTAACTGAAATTCATCAAAATTGTCTTTTTGAATGAAAGTGTGTATAAATCATGGTACAACATGATCTAAAAACGGGTGTGTATAAATCATGGTGCAACATGAACTCAAAATGGGTGTGTCTACACCATGGTACAACATGAACTCTAAATGGGTGTGTCTAAATCCAAATGGGTGTGTCTAAATAATGGTTTTTTTTAACTGACTGGGTTATAAATCAAAAGGAAAATGTGTTTGATGAAAACAATGATTTTTAGTAGTTTTGTTTAAGACTGTTATTTGCTTTTAAAATAAATAAGCAGTGATATAATAGGAATCAAAATTTCTTATGATTACTAGTTCACAGTTTCATTATGTCATTACAGACTGTTATGATTACTTTTCACAGCCAAAAAATATCAACAGTTGATATCAAATTTTAAAAATATTCTTGGTTTTACAGTCATTTCATGCATATCTTTTACAATTTAATGCTATGCTATGGTATGCGATTTTAATGTTATGCTATGAGATTTGTAAGGTATGCTATGAGATTTGTATGCTATGCTATGAGAAATTAAAATGAAGGGCTTAATGATATGGTATGCTAAGCTATGCTATGGTATGCTATGAGATTTGAACAAAAACGCCTCCATACACAGAAGAGTTCCACACATTTCGAAGTGAAATAATAAGAATCCAAAGTTTACCTCAAATCTATCATGTAAACATTTATTTTTTTAAATAAAAACATTTAAAACCGAATTAAAATAATGTTGTATGCTATGCTATGGTATGCTATGGTATGATATGACGAATGCGATTCTATGAGATTGTATGCTATGGTATGAGATTCCAATGCTATGGTATGAGATTCCAATGCTATGCTATGAGATTTCAATGCTATGCTATGCTATGGTGTATGTTGTAAAAGATATGCTTGAATTGACTGTAGACCTGACCTACTGCAATACCATGGCTTCTCTTTTTAGACTTGAAACTTCACTCTCACTCACCAGAATCCATCCCGCTAAGTCTCTAATGCAGATTCTCAAGTTGAGTTGAGAGATGTAGTCGTCATGGAACGAGGCCTTTCTTATCCTGACTCGACGTATTAGAGGTGAGTGACCAACTTATGTTGGGAGAAGAAGGGGAGATAATTTTTCTGTAAGAAATGAAAATTAAACACCTTTATTTTGTGACAGGACTTTGCTTGAAATAAGTTTAACATTTAAACATCTAAGGAGGTTTTATAGTTCTTATTAACTTTGAGAAGATTTTTAAAACATATTTTGCGATCAAATATTGTAAAATTGGTAAACTCTACACCAATTAAAGTATTTTGATTATAATGTACTTTTATCCCCATTAATATCAACAGGTGTCCAATACCACCTAAATTATTTTCTCTCTTACATCTCTGGTTTATATAGCTCACCTTCTAGCACCTGAGTTTTCAGAAGTGGGGTGTAGTTTGCTGCTGTAGTCCCACGTGGGCAGTGTGGTATGGACTGAGATATTGCCGTTGACATGGTAACTATCAAAAACCCTCCCACTGACTGATAAGAAGAGATCCCATTAGTTACTCCATTGCTGTTGACATGGTAACCACTAGAGGCTCCCCCTAGTGAGTGATATGGAGAAGCTCCAATAAGGAGGTCTCTCTGAGTAAAGCTGGAAGACAAATAGGACGCACTGTATGGAGACTGTTGAACACTTGAATGGAGGGGCGATGAAGCCAGACTGTTGAAGGGTCCGAAGCCGTTCAGTCGTGACTGGGTGTTGATGCAGGGTGGTGAGAAACTGTTAGAGTTGGGTGCGTAACCTGTAAATAAAGAGACGTGTCTTATTACAATCAGACGTGGTTTTACCGTCAACTTGATCACTCTGTAGAATGGATTTGTGTCATAAAAGAAAGACATTTCTCGTGTTAATTGTTTTCTTATGTAAAAATTCTTTTTGTAAAAAAATGTCAAAATGGTTCTATAAATTTTACATTGGAGCTAAAATCAATTATTTCATACTGAAAATGATCATCAATTGATAATTAAGCAACCTATGATATGAGTATGCGACTAAAAAGTCTATAAAAACAATAAGCCCATGGGCCACATCGCTCACCTGAGCAACAATAAACATATTAAAATAAGCTTTATGGCATCATATACAAAATATCAAAAAATGTAGTATAATAGATCCTGTATAAAAAAAAATTCCCCTGCATATTCTTAAGTTTTTCACTGAGCCCCTTTGAAACAAGATGGTTTTATAGTCATATCACATATTGAGCTTCTACACAAGTTTAAGCTTTTCTGCCCGATCGGTTTCAGAGAAGAAGATTCTTTCATATTAATTCCTAATCATCATATCTATCTGAACAACTTTTCTCCCGAATAGCCCCAATCTATCCCCGGGGATTACGATTTTATCACACTTTAATCTAACCTAACAGAGAATGCTTTCAAACAAGTTTCAGCTTATCTGCCCGATATGTTCCTGAGAAGAATATCTTTAAAAGATTTTCCCTATATATTCCTAATATGGAATGTACTCTTACTTATTCTTAACATATTGAATTTAATAATATATGCAAGGAAAGTATGCATGTTGATTGTACCTATGCGCCTTTATTGTGTGCTATTCATTGTCTACTACACCTGTAAGAGCACTGGATTCCTGGAGCTGGGTAGATTGTTTACATCCCGCTGCCAGCGTCTCCTCTAGCTATATAGTGTATTGTATATCGGTTTCAGAGAAGAGTTTTTAATCTACTCTATATATTCATATGTAAAAAGTTGACTTCTCATTGTGGCCCCACCCTACCCCTAGGGATCATGATGTGCCCAAACTAGAATCTACACTCCCCGAGGATTCTTCCAAACTACTAACAGCATTCGAAAAATACCAACAAATTTTATTGAGTTATAATCATATCCCCTTGAAAGCATGCATGACCCTACATTTTGACAAATATAAATTCTCTTAAATTAAGGATGCTTTGCACCAATTTTGGTTGAAATCAGCCCAGTGCTTCCATAGAAGAAGACGAAAATGTAAAAAGTTTACAGACAGACAGATAGACGGACGCTGGGCAAAATATGATCATCAATTCTCATTTGAGCTTTCAGCTCAAGTGAGATAAAACATGTAGAATTAGGTCACTATGTCACCTTGTTGGAGGTCGACTGTACCCCCCATCACGGGGAATCCCACTCTGGTGGCTCTCTTCCACTTCCTGACCAAGTACCGCATCCTGCAAGAACAGTAAAGGGAGAGAAATCTACTGCAGCTTTAAGATACCATTATATATCAATGTGCTTCACTTACCTTTCATATCATAGCTAACTTACATCCAGTATATTCATTATAGTAAATTTCAAGGAAAATAGAAAACAAATAAATATCTAGGCTGAACCACTTCCACACTACGAATGAGGGGACACTCTTTAATATGGTGACCAGTCTGACCTACTGACCTAGTTATGGCCACCACCACCTGACAGCACTTCTAAATGTGGTGACCGGTTGGCGGAGCCTGGCCCCTCGCTGCAGGTCTTCAGGGAAAGGGTAGACACCCATTCTGGTATTCAGAGCCAAGGTGGTCTGCTCACAGTCCTGGAATCCCCCCAGTAACAAGAGCAGGTACTTCTTCTGGTAGACCAGGGCTTTCCTGTAACTGTCCGCCCACAGGTACTTCCCGTACAGACGCTGGATCTAAATACAGATTTACCGTCATCAGAATTTAATCACAGTAAACAGGTATCAATATAACAAATGCTGTTCAAACTTCAAATATTATAATGGTTATATGGATGTAAGTTTTACTTCCCCCACAAGTCTTTCTATTTAATCCCCTGTTTCTTTTCTCTCTCTCTTCTATCCCTCCCCTACTCTTCCTCTCTCTTTTTCTCCTCTCTCTCTCTCTCTCTCTTTCTCTCTCTCTCTCTCTCTTTCCCCGATTCCTTACCCTGTTTCTGTCCCCATCCGTCCCTACTCCAGCGATGCCTGACCTTCGGTCTTGTTCTACTCTGAGGTTGGCCTGACATCGGTCAAGTTCTTGTTCTATTTGATTAAGGGCCAGCTGTAGCGACAGCCTCTCTTTGGTCTATGAGGCACAAGCTTCCAGATATCAGTTCTCCTAATCTGCGTGGTTTTCACTCGTATCATGGCCATTCTACAGTGAAAAACATTGACTTAATACTTTCTAAACCGAGAGGCCCATAATGACCTAGATGTGGGTACAATTATCTTGAGGTTGTCAGATGTCTAAATTAACATGGTTAGATCAATTCTAGATAGTAATTTTTCTACCAACTTACAATCCTGATAATTAAGCACCTAAATCTCTTAACAGATGTCTGACATTCAGAATTTCTCGTTCTCTATGTACATAGTCTTACATTTGTCCCTGACATTATTCACCCAAAGTCTTACATTTAGCTCCAGATTAATTTCTTATCCATCTGGATAGCATAGCAGTAAAAACAATAAAAGACCATTTTGGGCAAATGCCATGATTTATTAGATATGGTATTGAAGACAAGCATTAGAATCATGGTAAATCTCATTTCTAACTACAATGACAATAGACAAACAAACTACACAAAAGAACAAACAAAACAAAAATAAGGAAAAAAAAAAATATATCGTCACAAATCACAATAACAATGGAAAACTGATGTTGAAAGCCTTGGAAGCAGTGGATTAAATTGGCGTGGCTTTGCCTTTAGCGTAAATTTTGAAAGTGACGCTCAACAAAGATACAAGAAAGTAAAAGGGGGCCCTGACAAATTTGATTGGCTGATAGAAGTTGTTATTTTATAATAAGAGAAATGATTGGATAATTGAAATTGTTATTATTTAAAATTATAAATTAGCAAATTTTGATTGGCTGAGGAATACCCCCGCTAGGTGGCGTTAGCAATAGGGGCCTAGGGGAATGTCCCTATTGCTGGTCGAAGGTCAAAACAATGGGCTAATTTGATTGGTCAAATACTAAGAATTATTAAATAACTTATGCCAGGTACGGGGCCACAAAACAAAACCCAAAAGGAGATGAGGGGCCACAATAAAATACAATAAAATCCAAGATGGCGCTGGTCCTATCATTCACAGAAATTAATAAATATTAAACAAAGTTTAATCACACATTTACATACCAGGTCCTGACATTCAGAATCCCTCTTTCATTACTCATAGCCATATATTCATATCCAGATGCACACATCTGATGTTGGGAACCCTTTATCTAAAGACTAACATAAACGATGTTTGGAACCAGTTTTCTTCATCCACAGACACCCTCTGCCTGTATCCACAGGCTAACATACCTGCTGTTCGGCGCCTCTCTGCCTGTATCTCCAGATCTCCTCCTCCAGATGCCCCAGTGTGTTGCGTAGCTCCATCTTCTCCTCCATCAGTATGGACACAAAGTTGTGATGTTGTGATGAGGTCCTTGAGAGATTTCTCCAGACCCTGGACATAAACTGAACCTTCAGCTCTACAAAACCAAAATCTCAGTTCCTTCAATAAAAATTCTTCTCAGAAGTTGCTGCCAGATTTAAACTTCTGTAAACTTTTACAATTTCTTTTGGTAGAGGAGTTCTGTATAAAGGAAAATATTCAACTTTAGAGGTGATACATTTGGACTTTTTTCTTTTTGCAAATATATCATATACAGTGTATCATAAATTTTAACATCCAGTGGTGAAAGAGATAGATTTAGAACCAAAATGAATTAGCGATGTGCGCGGCCTTTATCAGTGTATGCAATTTTAAAGTAGATCTGCCGAGTAACCGAACGTCCTTCTGACCTACATTCAGACTGTCAGATTCCTATTTCCTATATTTACCCGTCCCAATCAATGAAATTACCCATATCATAAGGGACCTCTTGACCTACATTCCTACTAGTATTCATTAGTTGTCATCAGTTCATTATGTTTACCATTTGTGTCCTTGCCCCAAGATAACTGATCCTGTTACTGTTGTATAAGATACTGCTGACTCCGACGTACACTCTTTAGCTGAGTGATGTAAACATTTTCCCATTAACCACCCCCCCCCAACAAACTTTAGTAGCATTACCCCGAGGACAATTGATCATGTTACTGTAGTATTAGATACGTACACTCTTGAGCTGAGTGATGTAAACATTCTCCCATTAACCCCCCCCCCCCCCCCCCCCCCAAACAAACTTTAGTAGCATTACCCCGAGGACAACTGATCCGTATACTGTTGTATTAGATACTGCATACTCTCGAGCTGAGTCTTGTAAACATTCTTTAACATACCTTTAACCTCCCGCCCCCGCACAAACTATTGCATCCTTACCCTATGATACTGTACAGAATTTCTCGTTCTCTATCCATAGTCTTACATTTGTCCCTGACAGTTAGAATCCCTCATTATTCACCCAAAGTCTTACATTTAGCTCCAGATTTACATACTAGGTCCTGACATTCAAAATCCCTTTCCAGATTCACACACCTGATGTTGGACACCCTTAAGTTTATCTAAAGACTAACATAAACGATGTTTGGAACCTATTTTCTTCATCCACAGACACCCTTTGCCTGTATCAACAGACTAACATACATGCTGTTTGGCACCCCTCTGCCTGTATCCACAGACTAACATACATGCTGTTTGGCACCCCTCTGCCTGTATCTACAGACTAACATACCTGCTGTTCGGCACCCCTTTTCCTGTATCTCCAGATCTCCTCCTCTAGACGCCCCAGTGTGTTGCATAGCTCCATCTTCTCCTCCATCAGTCTAGAGTCTCTAGACACAAAGTTGGTCAGCTCAGAGTTGTGATGTAACACTCGCTGGTTCAAGGCCTGAGCGCTGGGTCGACTCGTAAGACTGTCCACTGTGTTCGACTCGAAGACGAGTGGCATCCGAGCTTGTTTGAGTTTACTCAGTCGTTCCTTGAAAGATTTCTCCAGACTCTGGACACTAACTTCAACTCTATAAAACCAAAATCTCAGTTTGATCAGTAAATTTCATCTAAGAAGTTGTTGCCATATTTGAACTTCTATAAATGTTTTCAATCTTCTTGGGAAGAAGAGTTCTGCATAAAGATAAAGAAAAGGAATATATGCATTATTATGCATTTCTCACCCCCAAAATTCAAGTTTTATAAATATCTTTAGAAATAAGGTGGAAGATAGTTGAAATCATTTTGAAAATAAGTGAGTCATGAAGGTTGTCTTCTTTAAATACCGGTAAACCAATGTTTGGTAGGAAAATATGGGTGTTTTCCGATGGTTTTTTACTGGGAAACATCGAGTGCAGGCTTAACCAAATACCAATTTTTAGTATGATATGTACAACAAAATCACATGTTAAAATTGTACTTGAGCAGACCTGTGCTATTTACTTCAAAATGTTAAATATAAAGAAAACAATGACAAAACTTTCGTTTGTTGCAAAATTGCGAGATTAAGCTCATTTGCTTACATTATTAGGTAAAGTCGTATATAAACAGCCAATGAATAATCAGTGATTCATTTTTAAAAGTGGTCTTTGTTGGTCCATAAGACTCCTCTTAATCGTAACTTTGAGTCCCAAGCCGAAAACAATAAGTCCATATTTTATTTTACAAAGAACATGAATATAAAACAAGAGGCCAAGTGCCAACAATGGGACCTCTCCGAATGTCTCTGTTTCTCTATCACCACTATAGTTTGTTTCAAGTTCTGGATCAGCGTTCTTATCACCAAGAACCTCTTTTTTGTTTTTAATTTCAGATTATCAGCCTTTTGTCTACTTTTTCTTAAACTCTTGATAATCTACCATAATTCGGGAGTAACTTTGTCTGTTTTTATGTGGTGGTATCGGGATTGACATCAAATTCCCCCTGTAATGTTATGAATCATGTAATCTCATTGGTTAATCACAAAGTGTAGACCAATAAGATTTCTGCTTTTGGAGTGATTTTTTTTCGGAACATTTCGGGTGTCTAGTTAATAAGTTCAGAAAGGAACAATCTATGTTCTGGAGTTTCTTAGCGAGAAAATGTGTATGTGCGTTTCTAAATTTTTTGCATCCTTTGGGATGCACATATAATGAAATCATGCGTCCTGAGGAAAATTTGTGCATATTTTACACAGGATGTACATCAAAATAAATCACTGATAATTATCACTGATATCAAGATTAAAGTTAAAGGCATCCTCTGTATAATGATTTATAAAGAAATAATTTTTATGTTAATATTTAAAAATTGAATAAAAATCAGGGGCAATTATTAGACATTACCAAATATAATCCTTTTAGAGCTTATATATTTGGACTTTTCTCTTTACTGATTCAAAATTTATGGAAATTAGACCTGATGAGTGGACATTCCATTTTACTAATTATACCTGATGTCCTCCTGACCAACATTCAGACTGTCAGATTCCCATATTTACCCCCCCCCCCCCCTCCCTCAATTAAGTTGCCCATACCCAAAGGGACCTCTTGACTTATATTCCTACCTGTATCCATAAGTTGTCATCAGTTCTCCATATTTACCCCCATTATTGCCTTACACCAAGAAAAGCTGATCTTGATACTGTAGTATTAGATACTGCAGACTCTGTCTTATACTCTTGAGCTGGGTCTTGAAACAAGTACGAGGAAGTCAGTCGATCTGGAAGGGGACAAAGAGCCACACAGCTTGATCTGTCCATGGTTGTCGGCCACTTGGGTACCAGCCTTACAACAGAGATTATGCGTGGTATGCTTCTTGGCGCAAACACTGAACCAGCATCAGCCACTTACATTCATCAGACCTGCAACACAGTAGGCAAACTCATCACTGATGTGAACAAAAACAGTATGAGGAAAATACGGCAGGACATTCAAGAGCTTAACAAGTAGTGTGGACTTGCCAATACACCTATAAAAGCGGAAGGTGATGTCCGGTATAACAATGCCACCTTCAATGCCATTGTGAAAACACCATTCCAAGCTGCCACACAAGTGAGATACACTTTAAGTGTTAGTGTTACCAAGAAGTTGTTGTGGCAGTATTTTGTGGCAATGAACAATGCAAGAACGGCACCCATCTTAGAACCAAGGGAAAGAAAGTTACCTGTCCAGGACATGAAGACTGCACTGCAATCATTCCTCCAGAGACCACCATTAGAGATGACAAGAGATGGGCTACAGAAAGCATTGGTGAGCTGCAAAGTGATAACGGTCCACTCGTCATTTCCCATTTCACCAGTGATGGAGATAGTGCCGCTGCTTCCGGTGCATCTGAAAATCAAGGGCACATGATTGAAAACCTTTGAAGACCTGCACCACTTCTTTGACTCTCAAAGAAAACAGACTGCTAAGGCTCCATTCAGCAGTCACATGTTTCTTGGAAGAACAAAAGCTATGAGAGAATCCATGCAGAGAAGATTAGCCCTGGACCTGAATCTTAGATGCAGGACCGAGTACCGTACTTAAACTGATCCAAACACTACTCTGAAGACTTACCTTTGATGAAACGAGTCATGTCAACTGCTGTCGTTTCCATCATCAGCTGCTACCAAGGTCAGTGCAGAAAGTCCTGCCAACTTCATTCCTTCTCCTGTCGCGGACTGAAAAACAAGAAATGGAACTCTTCAGTGTTGCCTCATGACTTTGAATTAAGCATGACATAAGAAGACATGTGATTGTTAAAAGACTGTATAAATTTGACTTTGTGACCTAATAATCTTGATAGAATTAAATATCACACTTCCACACAAAAACCTGAATCTGTGAATGGGGCATATCTTAAATCAAATCCAAAATGTATTACTAGTAGCAGAAATTTTGAAAGTAGAATAGGGCACCTGTAGTAAAAGGAAGTAGAGTGGTCCATCATCTAAAACAACAGCAAAATAGGCAAAATTACTTTAAAATGAAACAAAAACCACCCGTATTAAAATATGAATTCCAAAGTAAATTCTACTGATCTAAAAGATATCGGCTCTATGATAAAAAGTCTAAAGACACTTATAGTAAGTCACTGAGAGATCCAAAGTTAAACAGGAAGTAGCTAAGTGTGAATTGGGGGGGGGGGGGGGGTAGGGAAGTGTATGTAGTTAGCATGTATGAAATGTTTGTAATATTATACCTATCATTTGAATTTTGTATTACATTTAATGATTGCTATGTTTAATAATGTTTTAATAATGTGCACTTAATGTGTGATTGATGAGTGTGTGCAAAATGTGACATGTCCTTTTATGAGGGACTGTGTTCATGTAAATATGTTATATTTTTCATTGTTTATCTTATTAAAATGATTGCAAACAATTATCTTGAATGTCTTACCTGTCTGGTGTACACAACAAAGAGGACAGAGGCGATTGGTAGAAATACGGGTATACAGGTGTCAAATTTCACCGTTGGTGACAAAACAGCATCCCGCATTGTTTATTCGCTATTGTTGATCTTTAACAAGGGAGACAACTCCTGAAAATAGAAAAAATGGAGTTTAAATGAAAGTACATGTTTCTCTTAAAGTCTCACACAAGGAATTAATTTCACTATATGTTACTATTTAGCTTTAGTTAAGTTTATTGATTAACTATACTCTCAGCATATAATTCATGAAAGAAAAATTTTAGTTAAATGTTTCAAGAAAAATATTGGATCAGAAAAATAATGCCTTATGCGGCTTCTAAGAGAGAAATATTTAGAGTAAACATACCTACCCCCAAGTACACGTGGGTTTCACATGTTGACAAACAGACTCAGCACCATCCAGGAAGTTGCATCATATGCGCATCTAAAAAATAGTTCCATTGAAATTAGTGTGACAATTCCACCAAAGTAATAATACTCCTAGCCACTGAGTCCATAATCAATACCGTAGGCCAAAAATGGAAGCAAGAAAAAAATTGCCTCTATATATATGGAACAGCATTTGACCAAGTTCAGATTGATTGGCTATTTCCTTGTGTAAGATCTTAAAACTCTCGAGCTGTGTCTTTTAAACGTTCCAGTGAACTGGATCCTCATCACTGCCCTTTGAGTCGATTCGCTGGTGAGTTGAGTGCAGTTTTTCTAGCTGTATTCCCGAGTGGCTTCCATGTCACATTCTCGAGTCTCTGAACTCTCTAGGTTTTGAACTTGCTGAGTTAAGTTGCTGAATATCTATAACTCATTTTCATGCATGAATAAAACCAGAACAGAAGCTGAAGCAATTATCAAAATTAAAAAAAAAAAAAAAAAAACAAAAAAGGCAAAGAAGTCAGGCAAACCAGCAAAATGGCCACTCCATGTAGAATACTGTATATAAATAACATCAAATAGTTTATTTACAGAAAATCATCTCTAAACATTTCCCCTGTACACACATTACTGTCATTCAGTCAATTGAAAGGTAACTGAAATGTGACTGAATTTGTGACCTTTCCAGACCATTCAGTTATCATTCAGTTGACTCAGTGGCAGAGATTCATCCTGTGATATGTGGATGTTAATTCCTTGCGTTTGATTAGGAATCTACAGTAATATGTAAACGCGAGGAATTAACATCCATGTTAAATCAAGAGAAGCATCCACCTCACAGAGATTGAAATCTCGCTTACATTTCCTGAAATCTCGCATACATTTCCTGAAATCTCGCTCACATTTCCTGAGAGTTGGGAACTATAAGAGATTAGGATAAAAGTTCCGCATTCACGATTCAATATTCTCACATTTTTATACAAAACATAGTGATCGCAGAATTAAGTACTCGCTTAAAATAAGGAATATACATAGTTTGTATCCAAGCATTGAGAACACATCATTACCATCTTCATTTTCTGGTCGTCCCTCTCCCTCTTCAGCTGTTTCTGTGTCCGACGCTCTGTCACTTCCTCTGTGTCACGACTTCCCTCATTCTCGTTCATGGCGTCCTTTAGGAATTTGACCTCTAACCTCAGGAGTTCATGTTCAGACTCGAGCTGCGAGACTTGGTCACGTTCGTGTTCTTAGTGCTGAGTGACGTCAAGTTTCTGAAAGCTGAACAAACACAAACAATTAGTTAAATGTTCAAAACAACTCTCTTTAATATACCACAGACTTCATTTGTTTCCTTCATGCTTTTAGCTGGTAATTTCTGACGAGCCAATAGCATGCTGGGAAAAGTTAAATTATCATGTAATTCAACAGAGCTATAACAATATTTAGATTATGAAAATGACCTAATAAATAATAATACCGATGGTATCAACTTAATATAAATTTATATCACAGACTGTAGTTTACTATGTGGTATGAGCAAGATGTGCAACATCTTGTAACTAGAAAGTAGAAAGGAAGATGGTAAGATGTAATCATTGTTCATTGCGAGACACAATAACTCCACACTCATTCACCTGTATCTGGTCTATCTCGTTCTTCATCTGGCGGCAAGCCAACCTTTCCTGCTCAAGCTCGTCTTTGAGTACACTAGTCTGAGACTTGAGAGCAGTCACCTGAGATTGCAGCCTTTGCTATTCTCGCTCCACTGAGTTTTTGAGATCTTTAACTTTGGCATGTTCTGATTCTAACTCAAGCTGCATGTTCTCAAAAATTGGAGATTTCTGATCTGCACTCTCAAGGAGTGAGTTACGCTCACTGTCCAGACTCTCTCTGAGGTGTGGTTGACAGCTCTCACCCTCTCTATAGCTATGTATAAAAAATGTATCAATATTAATGTTATACATAAATTCTACAACCTTTATACTATCTCAGTACATTAGTATAAACTATCTTTTTAGAGAAAAAAAACATTTATTTAAATAAGGTCACCACAATCTTTCTAGGGAATTAACTTAGATAAGCCTAAAGAAAACTTTCTAGAGAGAGAAAAAAACATTAATTTAAATAAACCTAAAGAAAAAAGGTGATACAGTTAAATTGATGGACTTAAACTTCACACCCTATCAGCACCCAGCAATATTAGTGCTAATTGCTGTATATCGAGGTAAAGATGAGGAGTAAAATCATGATGATAATTAAATTTATCATCTCGAGTTTACTGTTTGTTGACCCTCACTATCTCAGTCTTCTGTCCCCCAGAGACAGAACACCACACTGTAGCTCAAAACTCACCACTGAAGGTCGCTCTATTTGGCTTCCTCATGTTTCACTGATGTGCTGAGCTGCTCGAGTCGAGCCTTGTAACCAGACTTAGTGGATCTGAGATTCTTCCTCTCGAGGTCGAGTTCCTGTTGTAGGTTGCCCAGGGCCACCTTCTTGAGTTCCTAAGCATTCTCAGCTTGGAGTCTACGATCTCACTCAGTATTTGGATTACTCGTAAGTCTTAGATAGTATAAATCTAAACACTTATAGTAATTATTCATTATTAAATTCATATCAGCAGTCTATTTTCCATAACATTAAATTTACATACAGCAACAGACAGCCATGTTTGGATGATCACAAAGTGTGAAATAAACAGGAGTCAGTATTACAGTCCATGTGAATTATACACAGCTCAATTTCATCTGCAGATGTTGAACAAAGTGACAAACAACACGTGTGGTTTGGAGAGCAGACTAGATTTGTACAGAAACATTTACAACCTGTCAATATCCAAGCTATCTCAATTCTACAGCTGATGTTGAGCTAAACATGGCCTCCCCATCAGGACGGGGTCTGTGCTCATCTACAACAAGGCATTAATTAGTTGTTAATTAATCTATATCATACAGGTTATGTAATGATACATACACAACTACAAATAAATCAAATTAAATAAATAAAGACAGAGCTACATCTACAAAGAAGTTCAAACTAATTACATTGACACATGCTTTCATATCTATGTAATTAATTAAATCAACTTAATTGACACATACTTGTAACAAAACAAATTACAAATACATGTGTCACTATATTAAAATCTGGTTTATTAATCACAATGACCTAATTTATAAATTAACTAATTAGAATGACATGTGACTGTACATCTTATAATGAAATATATTTAATTTCTATTTGTTTTAGATAAACGTTGAATCCCAATGACTGGTAGATACAGCTAACCCTGTAACAATGAGCTGTTTATATTGACAAACAATCACACAGATAAACATGTCTTACATGTATCTTATTGACTGATAATTAACACGGACTGTGTGTCTTAGTTATCTATATCTAATTAATGTGAATGATAATGACTCAGACTTACCTGTCAGAGCGTCCTGTCTGGTGATATACCTGTAGACACGCACCTTGTTGTCTCGTGAACCGACCCAGAGACGGTGAGTGATGACATCATAACTCAGGCCCAATGGTTCACGCATCTCTTGTGATTCTGTCAGTAGATGTGACAGGAACTGACCGTCCTTGTCCAACATCTGTACTGTTTTGGTTCTAAGATCACACACCAGGATGTGTGACAGCGCGTCAGTACAGATTCCAAGTGGCCCTAGTCCTGATCCTGATGGAGGTCCTGTGTAGGAAAAACGATGTCTTCCTCCACGCTCTGTCACCACTACAGCATACAAGTCAGACACCACGACATCCCCATTGTTGTTCTCTGTTATATAGATAGGATCACTATACAGTCCCTGTCCTGTGTTGTCGTGTTTTATGGTTTGTGTGAGTTGTCCGCCCTGGTTGTACCGGGTTACCTTAGCTGTCAATATTAACTCTGTATCATCTGAATCGTCTGAATCATCACTTACCTTGCATGTCCATATTAACTCTGTATCGTCTCTTGGTTCCTCTCTAATCATCCCGACCAGTAGATCCCCAGTGGACGGGGACCAGTACACACACTGTGGTCTCCATGTAGAGTCTGTTCTCTCTATAAATGTGGTGGTTGTTTTCATATCCTTTGACAGTTTGTTGATGTCATCGTCCATATCTATATAAATCAGTTCACTCTCACTGTTCACTGTGTGTAATCCATAACCACTACATGAATCCTCCACTTGTACCTGTTGTGTCTGTCAACATGAGATTGTTTCTATCATCACTGACCCAGACCCGGTCTGATGTCACACAGGAAATGTGATCACAACCTTCAACACCTGTCACTGTAAGAGATTGATGGAACTCAGCACCAGACGTCAGTTTCAGCAGACACTGGTTTCCTTGCTGTGGTTTTTCTGTCCCTGGGGTTGGAATTCCACTCAGTGACTCCATCACACGACTTTGATCTACAAACATCAAACATAGAGTTCTAATCCTGTTACAAGTAGTAGATTAAGTTAATTAATTAATTTCTCTGATTAAAGTAAATAGAATACGTAAATTCATTACTCCAATTAAAGTAATTAACAAACTTGTTTAACTACTTAAAGTTAATTCCTCTTGTATAACTTGTTTTCATAACCATGATAATGTTTGTATCTTTTTATTTAGATAAGTTTGAGGAGTAAACTACATATGGTAACATGAACATACATGTAATAATGAATAACAATTACGTGGATACATAACTAATATATGGATTACAATCACAATGAAATAGATATAAACTGAATTAACAATTTAACATGACTTGTGTGATACAACAAAAATAACTAAGGTGTACTTAGATCTCATTGAAACCTGTATGATACCTAACACATATATACTACATCAATGTTATTGACTCAGACTTACCTGTCAGAGCGTCCTGTCTGGTGATATACCTGTAGACACACACCTTTTTGTCCAGTGATCCGACCCAGAGACGGTGAGTGTTGACATCATAACTCAGGCTCCATGATACACCCATCGCTTGTGAATCTGTCAGTAGGTGTGACAGGAACTGACCGTCCATGTCTAACATCTGTACTGTGTTGGTTATATCATCACACACCAGGATGTGTGACAGCGCGTCAGTACAGATTCCAAGTGGCCATAGTCCTAATCGTGATGAACGTCCTGTGTAGGAGAAACGATGTCTTCCTCCACGCTCTGTCACCACTACAGCTCTGTATGAGACAGACACCACGACATCCCCATTGTTGTTCTCTGTTATATAGATAGGATCACTATACAGTCCCCGTCCTGTGTTGTCGTGTTGTATGGTTTGTGTGAGTTGTCCACTCTGGTTGTACCGGGTTACCTTGCCTGTCCTATAGTTATACATCCCGACCAGTAGATCCCCAGTGGACGGGGACCAGTACACACACCGTGGTTCCCATGTAGAGTCTGTTCTCTCTATAAATGTGGTGGTTGTTTTCATATCCTTTGACAGTTTGTTGATGTTATAATTCCTATCTATATAAATCAGTTCACTCTCACTGTTCACTGTGTGTAATCCAATACCATATATATAACCACTCAATGAATCCTTCACACGATGTAGAGGGACACCTGTTGTGTCTGTCAACATGAGATTGTTTCTATCACTGACCCAGAGCCGGTCTGATGTCACACAGGAAATGTGTAAACAACGATCAACACCTGTCACTGTGAGAGATTGATGGAACTCAGCACCATACGTCAGTTTCAGCAGCCACTGGTTTCCTACGCGTCGGTTTCCTCTCTCTGTGATTTGGATTGCACTCAGTGACTCCATCACATCCTCCTTGTTGAGTGACTCAGTCATGGAGAGCTGGCTGGTGTGGAGTGTAGGATGTATCTGGGGGAGGGCTGTCTTTATGTCTTTACGGAGGGCTGTCTTTGTGAATGAGAGGAATTGTAGTGCACTGAATGTGAACTCTGGTTGTACATATCTGAGTTCATATCTCTGTAGGCAGACAATATGTCTGGTCATTTTTTTCTGCTGTTTTAAACATCTGTGTTTGAAATCAAAGTCACAGAACACATTACACATGAAATCGTTTTGTATATAGTCAATGAGATGCTTCAGTGTCTGGGCCTTTGTTAACATCCCTGATTGATAGAGGGAGAATTCTGTGCGACAGGTTTTGAAATCAGTTTTGATTCCTGTCAGGAGAACAGGTCTGTAAAAGAGAGCCTCACTTCTGATGGTGTGAATGGTTCCTCTGTGTTGTTGTTGCGTTGTTCTATAAATTGTTCTAATATCTAGTGTCCTGTGTTCTTTATGCTGTGTGCAATGGAAACAGACAGGGAGTTCACAAGGTTCACAGTACATTCCAAGTAGCATGTTAGGATGTCTCACACAGATCTCTTGCGTTGGGATGTAGTTGATTTTATCACGGTGTGACACAATACATGGTCTATTGTTTGGAGATCTTTTACATGGTTCTCTTTACACTGGGGACACAGATCACATGGACACGATACACAATAGTACTCTGTGTCCCCCGGACACTTAGAACATTGATGTACGTTACATGGAGTGCTTGCTGTTTCCATTGTTTGGAGGGATTAGGTCTCAAAACCACAACCTGTTTAATTAAAAATAAAAGTGTTTTAAATGATGTCAACTATTCTTTCCATAAATCAATATATACAATGTAATAAGGAGTGTTTTCATTTAAAATTGATCTAACTTTAAAGTAATAATATACAAATATCATATATATATAATATATTACCCTACAAAGATACATGATGATGCATATAAATAATGATTCATCAATCTGGCTCTGTTACAGAAATACTCAACTTGTAAAAAAGAAATGGCCCAAAATATGATTGACATGAGAGAGAGAGAGAGAGAGAGAGAGAGAGAGAGACAGACAGACAGACAGACAGACAGACAGACAGACAGACTGACAGACGGACAGACATACAGACAGACTATGAAAAGTCTATGAATGACTGGCTTTCCCCCTTACCCTGGCTGAGTGTTTGACTGTGGCCTACGACTGGCTTTCCCCCTAACCATGGCTGAGTGTTTGACTGTGGCCTATGACTGGCTTTCCCCCTTACCCTGGCTGAGTATTCGACTGTGGCCTACAACTGGCTTTCCCCCTAACCATGGCTGAGTATTTGTCTGTGGCCTATGACTGGCTTTCCCCCTTACCCTGGCTGAGTATTTGTCTGTGGCCTACGACTGGCTTTCCCCCTTACCATGGCTGAGTGTTTGACTGTGGCCTATGACTGGCTTTCCCCCTTACCCTGGCTGAGTATTTGACTGTAGCCTATGACTGGCTTTCCCCCTTACCTTGGCTGAGTATTTGACTGTGGCCTATGACTGGCTTTCCCCCTTACCCTGGCTGAGTATTTGACTGTGGCCTACGACTGGCTTTCCCCCTTACCCTGGCTGAGTATTTGACTGTGGCTTACAACTGGCTTTCCCCCTTACCCTGGCTGAGTATTTTACTGTGGTCTATGACTGGCTTTCCCCCTTACCCTGGCTGAGTATTTGACTGTCATCTATGAATGACTTCCCACCTTACCTTGGCTGAGTATTTTACTGTGGCCAACGACTGGCTTTTCCCCTAACCCTGGCTGAGTATTTGACTGTGGCCTACGATTGGCTTCCCCCCTTACCCAGGATGAGTGTTTGATTGTCCCTGGGGAAGATAATTTGACAATATCCTAGCCCTGACATTGCCACAAGGATATATTTTTCCTTTGTTTCACAAAACAGACCTTAAATGAGGATGAGGGCAATAGTTATTTTGTCAATACCTTGGTAAGAAATTGATGCTGACCTTGGCCTATGGTCTCAACACAATAGTTCCTACCCCAGGGCTAACTCAATGACCACTGCCCTCATACCTATTAAAAGCGTTATACTATGATGTCTATGAATGACACACAACGACAGACGAGTAATAGCAATAGGTCTCCTGAGTGACCAAGAAACAAAAAGCTTAGCTGCCTTATAAAAATTCATATAAATGAAAAAATTCATGAATACTATACCATATATGTACCAGGTATTTTTTTTTTCTTGACTTCATCCACTGTATCTCCTTGTATCATACACTTAAAACCTATAAAGAGACCACACAATTCTATACACCAGTCCATGTATAAACCAATGTAATATTATACAGAAAATAGTTTGGATAGTAAATGATTTTACAATTACAGCACATAACAAGGGAACCACTAAGCGGAGCATCCCCTCGCGACATGAGTTATTGTGTGGGGAATGCATTATTTAGGAATATATAGTTCAGTAAATGAGGAGAGGAGATCACATATTCTACTAACCCTCCATTACTACAAAAACTACTGTTTCTTTACCTGTACTAGATCTAAATCCAAAAATATCAAGTTGTTGATTTGAACTGCTTACTTTTACTTTGGTTTCACAGAAGTGAAGCGGAAGTAGTAATTGTCAAGTCATACATAAAATTTCTGTATAAAACTGTTATTTTTATGATATATTGAAAAGTACTCAAATAATTGACTTGAAAATTATCAGGCAACAAGTTGAGCGATGGATTAATAACAAATATACAAACACACATTAAGCTATTAACTCTATCAACTCACTGTAACGTTGTTCTGTCAAGCTACTTTCGCATTGGGCGATTGATAACTCATACTCAGAAATTTTGATTGACAACTTGTATACAAAGTTGATTATGACATTGATTAAATGAAATAATAATTTGTAATAGTATTAATGGTTTGGAAAGGCACATGCATTTTTATTTGTTATTTTACAGAAGTGTGCAATCTATGATTAATATTTTTAGTTTTGAACGAATTTTGTCATAATGTATGCCCACCCCCTTCTTTACAGTGGTGTAGTTTTATCTAAGTTTTTGCATAAATATTTGACCAATTAATATGACATTGCATTTGGTTATCTTTTACAATGAGGCATATTTGTGCAAAGGTTGAGGAAATTCTATTGGAAGGTTTTTTTTAATTTACTAGAAAATTGAAATGAAGTGCACACACACACAAACATACATACACACATACAAACACACACGCGCACGGTATTGATGCTATATCCCCTTCGCAACAAGCGATCTGTAGTCTTGCTTGTGGTATGTAAACCCATAGTAGATATGCAGCTATTATTAATAAAAAACAATCTTTGCGTGATAAATGTGCGATATCTGTCAAAGTCTCCTCTGAATTTGGACTAGTTCTATTGTAAGTAATACAGGAAAATTTGCCCGAAAGTCAACTGCTTGTTTCGATGTTAATCGGATGACTTTAATTTCTTGCCCGCTTCAGCTTTTCCCTATGGGCAATATTCTTACCCTCCAATACTACAAATTGTTTGGGTTTTTTACCTTTACTAGATTAAAATCCTAAAAATATCAAGTTCTTCAAAGGTTGATGAAAATTCATTAAAGTTTTTTTTTTGGAATTTTGCTAAAGAGCTGACAATGGACACACACACATAAACATACATACACACACACACACGCACAGCAGCGATGCTATATCCTCCTCGCAACAAGTTGCACTAGGGGATAAAAAAGCATAAGTACTGAGAGAGAGAGAGAGAGAGAGAGAGAGAGAGAGAGATATTAAAATTGGTGATTGACTTTAATATATTTAACATTAAATTAGAGATATTTATATTGGTATCATAGACAGCAGAGAGAGAGAGAGAGAGAGAGAGAGAGAGAGAGAGAGAGAGAGAGAGAGAGAGAGAGAGAGACACACACACACACACACGGAATTACTGACACATTAATCTTTATCTAACTTGTGTGTTTGGAACTGTTTTGTAATAATCCAGATACTTAATAATTCTGTGCATTTCTAGCTTAATTAAAAATGTTAAACATGAATGTAATGATTTAAGAACAGAAATATAAATTGTACATTTATAAAAAACTTGGCTTGTTTTAAGTATAGGTGAAAAGGGGAACAACTCCGAGAGACTGTGTTTAATTAAAAGCGGTAGTGTTCCAGAAACTTAGCTCAATCAACCTCCAGATTGTATGAAAACAAATAATTTACGATCGATTCATCAATTTATACTAATACTGAAAGAATAAAGAGGGATCAGCTGAATAAAATGTGATTAGAAAAGATCAACATTACCGCTCTTAACCTGATTCAGTAGTGTCAGAGAAGGTTACATCTAATCTTAATTAAAGAACGAATTTACCTAATGTATACAGATGTCAGTCAATTCACCCAACCTATATCATTGTTGATAATGAGTGATTAGCTGAATAAATTACTGCTGTATCATAATTAAATAAAAGTAATGTTCATACTATACCACAGTTATTAATGTTTTTCCAAAACTGGATCATCTAGTTCTACCTTGAATGAGGATGAAACGCCTAAAAAGTAAACAAAATATCATACGTATGTCATAAACATTATTATGCATTGTTTGCTTTATTAGTTCAAATTTATTATCTACATGTAAACTTTGAATAACATATCAGCATTCTATGGATATCCTATCATTTTTTGTTACCGGTATTTGAAAACATCATTTAACAATTTGACGGAATTTGAAAAACTACAAATGATTTGTTTTCAAATATATTCTATATCATTAGATCAAAACACATGTGAAACATAAATTTTACATTAGGCCACAACATAGTGTTCATTCGGGAAATGCTGAAAATGCTGAAAAATGTAATTTTACAACCATGCAATTTTTCAGTTTACAACAGTTTATAAATATAGGTCCACAGGGTATATAAAAATAGTTGTTAACTACTATTTGGAGAATTTATCTTTTAATGCATTAAAAACAATGTTTTCCTGTACAGCGATATATTTGTGCATGTGTAAGTCAAATTTTGTAATTTTCTTTTCATTTCTAGAATTAACTCTGTCATTCGACAATTTGACCATGATGCTGTTCTTTACTCAGGTATGTTTACCCATATTACCAACAACCCCTCCCTCTTTCTCTGTTACCTGAATTCCTTTGTAGGGACAGGCAATAGAAACTTGTGCGTCCCAGCTATGAATCCTGGTCAGATATTTATTCCATTAGATATTTGTTCTAGATCATTCTCCCTTCTCAACGATGTCTGCCTGTAAAATATATTATAAATAAGTTCATTGATGTAAACTTTGTAAAGAGGAAATTCGAGACATTTTATTCCTTCTCAAAAGTACATGTCAGAGAGAGAGAGAGAGAGAGAGAGAGAGAGAGAGAGAGATGTCAAAACTGGAGTACATGTTTAGAGAAAAAGTCTGAGAGAAATATACGAGTTATAGAGCAAAAATCTGTCAGAGAGAGAGAGAGAGAGAGAGAGAGAATATATATTCAGCATAGAAAGCCTTGCCCACTCCCTCTCCTATTTTTTCTCTGCTTAACATGTATGCTTAACGTTATCTCTCTCTCTCTCTCTCTCTCTCTCTCTCTCTCTCTCTCTCTCTAACAATATCACCAAGTTGACAATGATACAAGGTATGTGTAATTCGTGCTGCGCTCGCCACAACGGTAGCACCTTAAAACTGACCCCTCTCTATTCTTACTTTGTTTAGAGGAAATTCGAGTCAACCCGTTCTTTGGACACTCAGACAGTGGCAAAATAAATTAGAAAAATGCACAGCATTGTAAATTAAGTAGAATTTGTAACACTGTACAATCCTACAACATTTCATTTCTTACACGATGAACAACGAACAATTCCTCAGATTCTTTCTATCGTCTGTTCACCATGTCCACACGTCACGTTTACGTTTCGTCGTTTTAGTCGGCATCAAACAATTTCGTTTCCGAGTCGTTTCGGCCCCGCATGAATTACTAAAATTTAATTAATTTAATTTTTATTTCAGTTATCAACATGTTCAAACATAACATTTAAACATTTTTGCAGTAACAGGCCTGAATTTTCATTTATGTCAAATTGCATTTAAATATATGTGTAATAGCTAGTGTTTGTGTATTTAACAATTTCAATATATTCTTAATCTAAGCAGCGCTTTTCAGCTGCAACTTCTAGTCTATCATTTCTGCCTAGTAGAAAATCGATGTATTTCTTTCTAGTGACTTGTTTTACTTAAAATATAACAGGATGTCTGATTCCCACACCCCGTCTGACTGACAACGGAAATTGTGTTTATTTCAACAGCAAAAAACATCGCACTTGTTGAACTGAAGTCAAGCTCAGAATGTTTCGGTACGTGCACAAAATAAAGTAATTAAAAAAAAACCGCTTGGTGTGTCATAGGACCAACGACATCCAAAAATAAGCATGTAATGATTTTCAAGCGAGCGAGAAATGTGCATTTAATAAATTTGGATTCTTTTTATTTTATTTTTTGCGGGGGGGGGGGGGGGGTCGTGTGTTCGATTTTTTTTTTGTACACTTATTTACATATACACAACTCCAAACTTATCATCGCCCATAACAAATTAACAGATCATCAGGGGTCGGGATGGGCGGGGAGGAGGGGGGGGGGCTGATCCGCGTTAATTCAAATGCATAAGAATACTGAGGAGTTCTGCTAAACGTCAACGGGAATTGGTAGTGCATGTAGAAACACTGATTCCCAACAACATTAATTTTCAATGTAATTCAAATTACATAAATTATAGTCTAATAAAAATTAGATTTTTGATCCGGATTGACGACCATTTATCTAGACCTAGAATCCTTTAATTCCTGACTTTGAGCTGTTGGGGTTCTTTATATGGAGGGTAATCGTGTTCAAAAATCCAAACATGTTAACTTGGAAATCTGAATATGCAAAAAAAAATGCAATCGTGTTGGTGTGTCATCCTAAGTATAAAAGTGTGTAATTCTGATCGTGTAACCTTAAAACTCGGGTATAAACACGTGTAAGATTTAACTCAGTTCCTTCATATAATGCTCATTTTGCAGCTTTATTGTTTTCATTATAGTTAATTAAACCTTCAACTTTGCACACTTTCAATCCATAGTTTCTGCATTTGTATCTTCAGAATCGGCAATAGCACATCTGACATTATACAAATTGACAAATGTAAAGTCTACTTGTTTGTCGAATTTTGACATATGATAATAATTTCCAGCCATTTCGGATGAACTGAACACTCTGTAATAGTGACATCCCCCCAAAAACAAACCAAGCCCCAGGTTTTTTTCTGATGGACCCCCCAAAGAAACCCTCTTTCCCGGGAATACTTCCCTTCGTGGAGTTTTTATAATGATTTCTGAACATCGTCTCTCTATATATACTCCTGTTATTGGCATCGCGATGCTAATAATTTCCAGCCATTTCAGAGTGAATATATAGACGGACGAATCATTCTCGCTCTCTCTATATATACTCCTGTTATTAGCATCGCGATGCTAATAATTTCCAGCCGTATTTCAGAGTGAATATATAGACGGAAGAATCATTCTAGCTCTCTCTATATATACTCCTGTTATTAGCATCGCGATGCTTATAATTTCCAGCTTTATTTCGGATGAACTGAACACTGTAATAGTGACATCCCCCCCCCCCAAAACAAACCAAGCCCCAGTTTTTTTTCTGATGGACCCCCCAAAGAAACCCTCTTTCCCGGGAATACTTCCCTTCGCGGAGTTTTTATAATGATTTCTTAACATCGTCTCTCTATATATACTCCTGTTATCGGCATCGTGATGCTAATAATTTCCAGCCATTTAAGAGTGAATAGATATCATTCTCGCTCTCTATATATACTCCTGTTATTAGCATCGCGATGCTAATAATTTCCAGCTTTATTTCGGATGAACTGAACACTGTACTAGTGACATCCCCCCAAAAAAAACCAAGCCCCAGTTTTTTTCTGATGGACCCCCCAAAGAAACCCTCTTTCCCGGGAATACTTCCCCTCGCGGAGTTTTTTATATTAATGATTTCTTAATATCGTCTCTCTATATACACTCCTGTTATTGGCATCGTGATGCTAATAATTTCCAGCCATTTTGGATGAACTGAACACTGTAATAGTGACACCCCCCCCCCCCAAAAAAAAAAACCAAGCCCCAGTTTTTTTCTGATGGACCCCCCCAAGAAACCCTCTTTCCCGGGAATACTTCCCTTCGCGGAGTTTTTATAATGATTTCTGAATATCGTCTCTCTATATATACTCCTGTTATTGGCATCGCGATGCCAATAATTTCCAGCCATTTAAGAGTGAATAGATAGAGGGACGAATTATTCTCGCTCTCTCTATATACTCCTGTTATTAGCATCGCGATGTCAATAACAGGAGTATATATAGAGAGACGAAACATTCTCGCCAAAGTATGAATATTTAGTGTATTTGCGATGAAGTACTGGAATGCACATAAGTGATATTATGTTTTGTAATATTCTACACAGATGCATCATCTTGATATTTAAAAAAGGTATAGAGAGTATTCATTGATAATTTTAACGCTTCTGACGTTAGGTAAAATAACGTCAAAAATTATCAGCATCGCGATGCTAATAACATGATAATGCCGTTGGCATTATTCTGTTATTAGCATCGCGATGCTGATAATTGTTGACGTTGTTGACGTTATTAACGTCAATTGTAGGCCCAATTGTAATACTTTTATAATACTTATCTTATAAGAGGGAAAGTATAAAGTTCACGTTATTATTTGTTGAATCTATTAAAATGTATATATTTGTGTGTTTCTCTGTGTTGTACATAACGGTATTTAAAGTGTAACAACAGTAACATTTTGTTTTGTAATGATCTACTACGGAATAAAGGTAAAATATATTAAGATATATGTTAATCCATGTCATATTACGATGAAGAATCAGGCACCAAAGTTGTATTTCAAAAGTATTTCATTACGGAATAAAGGTCAGATATCGAGTCCATTTCAATCTATAATGCTTATATCGTGAAGGAAAATGGCATTGAGGTTTTATAATTAAAATCAACTTTGTTACGGAATAAAGGTCAAATGCGAAGTTGTTTCTTGTATGTAATGTATACCATTTATTCCGTTGAATAATATGTCAAGAAATTTCATAATTTATATTGATAATGATGGGTTTGTGAGTAAATAATTTACATTCTTGCTCTTTATTCCGTAGAAGAATGCGTGAATTTTGGACGAGGTTTAAATGCACGGACTTTAAATGCATTGTCATTACACAGGGATGTCGATAACGGGACAATTACTAGACAGACTATTATTCTCGCTCTCTCTATATATACTCCTGTTATTGGCATCGCGATGCTAATAATTTCCAGCTTTATTTCGGATGAACTAAACACTCTGTAATAGTGACATCCCCCCAAAAACAAACCAAGCCCCAGGTTTTTTTCTGATGGACCCCCCAAAGAAACCCTCTTTCCCGGGAATACTTCCCTTCGTGGAGTTTTTATAATGATTTCTGAACATCGTCTCTCTATATATACTCCTGTTATTGGCATCGCGATGCTAATAATTTCCAGCTTTATTTCGGATGAACTGAACACTGTACTAGTGACATCCCCCCCAAAAAAACCAAGCCCCAGTTTTTTTCTGATGGACCCCCCAAAGAAACCCTCTTTCCCGGGAATACTTCCCCTCGCGGAGTTTTTTATATTAATGATTTCTTAATATCGTCTCTCTATATACACTCCTGTTATTGGCATCGTGATGCTAATAATTTCCAGCCATTTTGGATGAACTGAACACTGTAATAGTGACACCCCCCCCCCCCCAAAAAAAAAAACCAAGCCCCAGTTTTTTTCTGATGGGCCCCCCCAAGAAACCCTCTTTCCCGGGAATACTTCCCTTCGCGGAGTTTTTATAATGATTTCTGAATATCGTCTCTCTATATATACTCCTGTTATTGGCATCGCGATGCCAATAATTTCCAGCCATTTAAGAGTGAATAGATAGAGGGACGAATTATTCTCGCTCTCTCTATATACTCCTGTTATTAGCATCGCGATGTCAATAACAGGAGTATATATAGAGAGACGAAACATTCTCGCCAAAGTATGAATATTTAGTGTATTTGCGATGAAGTACTGGAATGCACATAAGTGATATTATGTTTTTTTGTAATATTCTACACAGATGCATCATCTTGATATTTAAAAAAGGTATAAAGAGTATTCATTGATAATTTTAACGCTTCTGACGTTACGTAAAATAACGTCAAAAATTATCAGCATCGCGATGCTAATAACAGGATAATGCCGAATTTGTAACACTGTACAATCCTACAACATTTCATTTCTTACACGATGAACAACGAACATTCCTCAGATTCTTTCTATCGTCTGTTCACCATGTCCACACGTCACGTTTACGTTTCGTCGTTTTAGTCGGCATCAAACAATTTCGTTTCCGAGTCGTTTCGGCCCCGCATGAATTACTAAAATTTAATTAATTTAATTTTTATTTCAGTTATCAACATGTTCAAACATAACATTTAAACATTTTTGCAGTAACAGGCCTGAATTTTCATTTATGTCAAATTGCATTTAAATATATGTGTAACAGCTAGTGTTTGTGTATTTAACAATTTCAATATATTCTTAATCTAAGCAGCGCTTTTCATCTGCAACTTCTAGTCTATCATTTCTGCCTAGTAGGAAATTGATGTATTTCTTTCTAGTGACTTGTTTTACTTAAAATATAACAGGATGTCTGATTCCCACACCCCGTCTGACTGACAACGGAAATTGTGTTTATTTCAACAGCAAAAAACATCGCACTTGTTGAACTGAAGTCAAGCTCAGAATGTTTCGGTACGTGCACAAAATAAAGTAATAAAAAAAAAACCGCTTGGTGTGTCATAGGACCAACGACATCCAAAAATAAGCATGTAATGATTTTCAAGCGAGCGAGAAATGTGCATTTAATAAATTTGGATTCTTTTTATTTTATTTTTTGCGGGGGGGGGGGAGGGTCGTGTGTTCGATTTTTTTTTTTGTACACTTATTTACATATACACAACTCCAAACTTATCATCGCCCATAACAAATTAACAGATCATCAGGGGTCGGGATGGGCGGGGAGGAGGGGGGGGGGGCTGATCCGCGTTAATTCAAATGCATAAGAATACTGAGGAGTTCTGCTAAACGTCAACGGGAATTGGTAGTGCATGTAGAAACACTGATTCCCAACAACATTAATTTTCAATGTAATTCAAATTATATAAATTATAGTCTAATAAAAATTAGATTTTTGATCCGGATTGACGACCATTTATTTAGACCTAGAATCCTTTAATTCCTGACTTTGAGCTGTTGGGGTTCTTTATGTGGAGGGTAATCGTGTTCAAAAATCCAAACATGTTAACTTGGAAATCTGAATATGCCAAAAAAATGCAATCGTGTTGGTGTGTCATCCTAAGTATAAAAGTGTGTAATTCTGATCGTGTAACCTTAAAACTCGGGTATAAACACGTGTAAGATTTAACTCAGTTCCTTCATATAATGCTCATTTTGCAGCTTTATTGTTTTCATTATAGTTAATTAAACCTTCAACTTTGCACACTTTCAATCCATAGTTTCTGCATTTGTATCTTCAGAATCGGCAATAGCACATCTGACATTATACAAATTGACAAATGTAAAGTCTACTTGTTTGTCGAATTTTGACATATGACCTTATAAGGAAAGTGCCTTGCTGCGGGAAAAGGCATGCATGCTGTAATCGCCGGAATGCAGGCACGTAGCATCGTTTTAGAAAGTGGGGGGGGGGGGCGGCAGACTCAACCAAAAAATGTTGAGACAAGCAAAAAAAAAAAAGGGGGGGGGGATTTTAAGTTTTCCAAAATCTTCCAAATCCTAATCCGTTGGGGGGGGGGGGGGGGAAGGGGGGGGGCTGGCGTTGTATATAAGTTCAATTTCACTCCTCCTTTCCTTATTTCCATATCATTCTTTTGACATACTCCCAAAAAAGTGGGGGGGGGGGGGGGGTGGCAACTCAATGATAATTCAATTTTTTATACGTAAATTTTAAAATATTTGTTGCTGCGATGCTACGTGCCTGGAATGGATGAAAATAAACATAATTTCAGCTAAACTTTTGCAATAAGCTTTTATAATGAACGACAGCTTTTCTATCGAAATACCAGTATTATTTTTAGAATAAATTATTAAGGTATACCGGTAATTGAAACTTGACCAAAAAGGAAGAGGTTCATGTATATAAAAATCTAGAAATGAGCCGGATAAAAAAATTTCTTCAGGGGCTGAATATATTTTGAGTGGCATAGTATTCAGAGACCACCGTGAGGCACCATGTAGCTCCATTGCTTCTGAATTTTAAGAATTTTGAGAGAATTTTTAACGGGGTTTTCCAAAGGAAAAATTCGGTTATTGAAATAGTGAAAATGGCGGGTGGGCGGGCGGCTGCCAAAAGGGTATCCCTATTGTACCGATAACTCCTCGTACAGTTTTCAAGATCGGTAGTTGTTCTTTTGCAGTTCAATGATACATGTATCAAAAGTATGCAAATTGCTAGGATTTTTGATTTTTGGCAAAAATATTGCATTAAGATTACCCAATTTCTCGGATATGTAGTATTTATCAAGTCAGGATTGACAAATGGATTATGGATACTGTTCAAACAAAAGAAAACCCAGTTTGATGTCACATTGAGAGCTTTTCTTTTTGTTATTTTTCTGAATTAGTTAGAATTAAACGACTTGCAAAGATTTTGTAATTTTTCGCGGATAAATACAAGTAGCTATACATGTATTTATACTTTTTTTTCAGATATCAAAATGATTTTGTTGTGCAAGTGCAAGATAAAAAATAAAACAATCTAAATGTTATTATATATAGTCCTAATAATGTATTTAGCCTTAGTGTATGTATTTTAGTTTTAGATTGGATGAAAATATCTTGGTCATTGACTTTTGGCTCTTAGAGCTTAATTAGTCTATTTTTTTTCACTTGTTCAATGATTGTGTGGAACTAATATATAAAACTGGTATCGATTGTTTTTTTATCGCGCAACTCTATTGTAAACTCGTTAATAGTGCATGCTCAGAAATGTAATGCATCGTACTCATCGTATTGAATGTGTACACATATCGGTATCATATCGATTATTTCTAAAGCAGCATCACTTGATTAGATCTAAATCACAATTGTTGTTATGTTTTTTTTTTCCTGTAATAATATTTTAGTAAAGGAATCTGTTTTCTCACTTCTGGACCATTCCCTGTCAGTCTTTTTCGAACAACATTGTACTAATTTTTGCGAATCATTGCCAAGGCGATAATTGATGAAAAGAACATGTCTACTAATTGTGCTATATTATATACGCAAATACAGATCTTTAAAAGTTGTTTATAGTTTAATTCGGTTTTTGCATGTGTAGTTTAATTTGAGAAACTTATTTAATCATAATAAATGATTAAATATATACAGGATATGGACGACGATTTCATTCACACAGAAAGGCATAAAGACCAAACATTTTACACGCATTTTTTATCGATTGCCGCATGAGCCAATAAATCTTTTACAAAATACTGTTAGATCCTGGCAATTTTACACGACAGAGAGTTTTGAGGAATCATTTTGTTTTCCGAGCGGGGAGTGTGCGCAGATTAAAGAAAATATCACGGGGGGGGGGGGGGGGGGTTGATGGTGTGACGGTTATTTAAGTGTGCCAAGGAATGTCCGAGGCATATTTTTATTGATTTTAAAATTCAAGAAAAATTGAAATGTGCCGGGGTGGCGGCGGTTCTGGGACCCTCCCATTCTAGATCCGCACATGGGGAAGACCGATGCCTTTTTACGGTAAATTTTATCATTTTTTGTATAATTATTCATTTTTAAAATTATCGGAATGCCAGTACATGTATTACCTTTCAACTTGAAATACATGTACGAACCATTTACTCTCGGTGAGTATACGACCAACATGTGTACGCGAGCAAAAGAAATGGCAATAATCATGAAATTCGGGTGGAGGATCTAGGTCCCAGGTCGTCTAATGGATTCTTTTTCAGACTGAGAGCTACAGCCCTGCAGCTAGATATCACAGATGTTGTCAATTTATTTTGTCTTAAAGGGTCAGGTGGTTTTTTTTAAACATGCATCAATGAAGCTTTCCCTTAAAAAAGCAAGAAATCGGGCACAATATTTAGCATTTTACAATTTCAGTATTTTACAATTTAGGGATTTATAAAATTTTGTATGAAGTTTCAAAATGAACTATTCATAGCTTTATCCAAAAAGTTGCATGAAAAAAATACTGATTATAATGAAACCGGTAGAGTTTTGAATCGATTATAATGAAACCGGTAGAGTTTTGAATCGGCTCTCTGTTATTTTTTATTATATATATGTATGATACCAATTTTAATCAAAGTACTGAAAGTACTGACACGAGTTGATGCTACAGGAATCAGACATTTATTGCCCCTTTTCTGCTCTCAACAACCAGAATTTGAAATAAATCATTAATAAAGTATACAGGAATCTTATTATCATAGGCCAAATCGTCAATATGATCAAATGATGGTCTCTTCTTCTGTCATTTCTCAAGTTATTATACTTCCTTTCAGAACCGTGTTCCATTTAAATATTTTACATTAAATTTCAAACCGTTTTTACAAAACTATACAGGCACAATATTTTAAAGGGTTTTATAAATCACATGCACGTGACATTTTAAACTTTTCTCTTTAGAATTCTTGTATTATAGTACATGGATTTTTTTTCATTTAAAGAGAAGTTTTTAAAAACGTCAGGTTCCTGTGTTATATTTAAACAATAAAATGCTTTTTTTGGTGATTCATGGGGGATATGAAGGTGGTGACATTGCAGAAAAAATACATAATCCGCGTTAGCGGGCTATATAATTTTTTTCTGCAATGATCGTTACTTTCATAACCCGCATGAATCATCAAGGAAGCATTTTATTGTTTATATAAAATATCTTTAATGATTAGGGTCAATTTGTAATATTTACATTTTAGTGTCTTTAATATGTGTGTGTAAATTTACATCTTTCTTTTAACAAATTAATAAATTGATTGTAAAAAGTAAGTAAAATTCACTAAATTCCTGTTAATGTACATCAGTACGTTAGCTAAAAGAAACACCAAAATCGTCTCCAATGGGAATTTGAGTCTGTCATCATCATGAAATCTTATATTCCGCGCAGTCCGTGATCTTTTTTTTAAGTCGCTGTATTAAGTTTTGACCAATCGATAAACGGGGCGTGTTGATTTCAGTTCTGGCTGTTTCTATTATATAGCATTTAAAGTTAGTCTACACTGATATATAAATATAATATACTTAGTATAAAATTCAAATCATTGCATCAGAAAACAAAATGACAAGATTCTACTCATGTCCAAAATGCACACCATTAACTATACAAGCTGCTATTCTATAGATAAAGTAAAATAGATTGCCTCTGTTTATCAAACCAATTTGTAAAAAAAAAAATCATGTTTAAGGTACTATTTCTTAATCAACGCTGCTCAAAACTATAAATCGCCACACAATATAAACTACCACGCTAGTCTATTTTTAATCTATGACGTACATGTACTTAAACAGGCGCGCAGTTTTCCCGATGTGCATGTTGCAGGGCCACACTGACCTTCAACTCAACGAAAGATAAAATCACATAGACACCCCCCCCCCCCCTCCCCCGCTCTTGATTATTTTCAATTCTTTTGCTTCACCTCTTTGTTTTGTCACACTAAAATGATTTCACGTTTGATAAATTGTAAGTATTGAAAAGCATTCATGTTCCTGAATTTCAACTCTTGTGTGGGAAAACGTTCAACATTCACCACTGAGCTGAGCTAATTTGCATAAAGGCGATTACAGCGCGGATATCACTGAAGTTTCATTTCCATGCATATACGTCAAATTTAATTATAGCGATATTTTCATCAGTCAATAAAAATGTTCTTGGTTATGAAGAAACATACTTGGTATCTTTTATACAATTTATTGATGGCAACAATAATGTATCCTTAGTATATGAAATGTGTCAGAAGATTTTTCTTGAACCTACATTCTTGTGCGGATTGATATCAATTAACAAAAAGAAAATCATGATTTTCTGTTGATTAAAATACGTTGAAAACAAATTTTACTTCCGATAAACGAAGTCATTCTTTCATCATTCATATCATTACATTTTGATAATTGATATATTAGTTTGGCCATCAATACGAAAATGTGATTTAACCCAGTGATGGGAAACCCCTTTGCAGTGACTATACTAAGTTGATATACATCAACTCGTAAAAAGTACATGTACAGAATCTCTCTCTCTCTCTCTCTCTCTCTATCTCTCTCTCTCTCTCTCTCTCTCTCTCTCTCTCTCTCTCTCTCTCTCTCTTTCTCTCTCTCTCTCGTGATGAATTAAAAATGCTCAAACAACGCATACGACAAGTTGCCATGCAAGACTAAATGTGCAGAAGTCTGGCATATATATGCAAGTATTGAAGTTCCAACATTAAATATACAAAATATACAAAATACCGTTATTATATTCTAATCATGATAAAAGTAAAATTATGAATCTATTGAAACGACATAACAACGTTGACAAAAATCGAAAAGGTAACATTGTGTGGGAAGGATGAATATAGTGTTTGTTTTGGAGTTGTTGGGTTTTTTTTTGGATAACTATATTTATCGGGATCAATTTTGTTGTTTTGTTTATTGAAAAGGGGGATATAAAAATCAGTAATTTCCGATATAAAGTCAAGCATATTTTCTTATTATCATAGACCAAAGGCATGTTGGAAAAAGAAATATTGTATCAAAGAGTTAATGTACGCAGATCTTGCATTCTTCTATGGTTTGCACATTTATCAGTTACTACACGTATCTACTAAAAATACTTGTCCAAGGGGTGATACATGTATCGGTAACTGATTGTTAACATAACGCTCCAGCCTGTCTCCTGCCACATGCAAGCACGTGTGTAATCCTGATTTAAAAATAGGTATCAATGCCGGGAGGGGGCATCGCAACAAGATTGTGTGTTAGCGTAGTAGAATGTACAATGTAAATTAATAATTGATGTTGAATTATCTTTAATAAACAAAATAAAAAATTATTTAGTTTAACATGCAGTCTGAAAATTTAACAGGAAGAACTACACTACCAGAGAGTTTGGTTTTCTCTATCTGCTGGACGATTTCATTCATCTTTAATTAATAAGGTGAAAGAATGCCTGTCTTACTCAATATACATGCTCACGCGTCAACCGATTAAAATAATTGTCATTTGGAATTAAATATCGTTTCTAAAACATTCGATCTGTTTAATCGTTGGTAACAAGTTGAAAACTTTGAACGGTGGTTTTTAAACCCACCCCGACCCCCACGGAAGAATCTATTCTAGGCAATGGAAATAATACAGGACTTCCCGCCAGAATGTTTCATTCATTTTTGCGCACCGTTGTAGTGGACGAGTCAAAAATAGGAACTTTTGAGAGACACGTCATACAAGGTGAACATACTGGGGCATACCCGTATCGTGTAAAACTGTTTTCATTTCACCGACAAACATGATTTTTTTTCTCAAAAATCACGAGAACAATATAAATGGACTTCATAACTCCCATATCAATTAAACGACTTACATGTATTACCCCTTGCATCTGCGCGTTTCTTACATGAATTTATGAACAGCGGCAAATTTTAAAATGTAGTTTTAAAGATAATCTGTAGCCCCCGGTCTGGAAAAATTCGGATGGTAGTCATTCTGATTTTTTTTTATTTTTCAGACCAAGACCTACATATATGCAGCGAAGGAAACTAATACATGCTTCCGATGAAAAACTTCGTTTAGTCATATAAGCTTTTAGGAAAGCTATACGTAGTTGTTTAAAAAATAACATCCCGGCTATGCTTTGTCTTACATTCGTTATTTGTAGAATTTGTAGAATATTTTGTTAATTTCTTTTGATTGCTAAGGCTACAGCGTATTTAATAAATATCGAACAACATTTGTTCCATGCAAATTTGCTTATGAAGGCGGTTTGATATTTCCGTTTGTAGATTTTGTAGATATTTTACGGGGCAAGTCATATTTATAATCCCAAATAATTGTAACTTATAATTGGCGTCTTTAAATGCATATACAAGTAATGTTTTAGTTGAATATTATGTTTACCACAATGATAATATTATCTTTATAGTAATTCAATTTCTTGTAATGTTTAATCAGAAGCGTTCTATAGTGCATCAGCCCTGATATAGCTGTAGTGGTAGTAGTGTATCAGTCCTGATATAACTGTAATGGTAGTCGTGTATCAGCCCTGATATAACTGTTGTGGTAGTAGTGTATCATCCCGGATATAGCTGTTGTGGGACTAGTGTATCAGCTCTGATATAGCTGTTGTGGTGGTAGTGTATCAGCTCTGATATAGCTGTTGTGGTAGTAGTGTATCAGCCATGATATAGCTGTTGTGGTGGTAGGGTATCAGCTCTGATATAGCTGTTGTGGTAGTAGTGTATCAGTCCTGATATAACTGTTGTGGTAGTAGCGTATCAACCCTGATATAGCTGTTGTGGTGGTAGTGTATCAGCTCTGATATAGCTGTTGTGGTGGTAGTGTATCAAACCTAATATAGCTGTTGTGGTGGTAGGGTATCAGCTCTGATATAGCTGTTGTGGTAGTAGTGTATCAGCCCTGATATAGCTGTTGTGGTAGTAGTGTATCAACCCTGATATAGCTGTTGTGGTGGTAGTGTATCAGCTCTGATATAGCTGTTGTGAAAGTAGTGTATCAGTCCTGATATAGCTGTTGTGGTAGTAGGGTATCAGCTCTGATATAGCTGTTGTGGTAGTAGTGTATCAACCCTGATATAGCTGTTGTGGTAGTAGTGTATCAGCTCTGATATAGCTGTTGTGAAAGTAGTGTATCAGTCCTGATATAGCTGTTGTGGTAGTAGGGTATCAGCTCTGATATAGCTGTTGTGGTAGTAGTGTATCAGCCCTGATAAAGCTGTTGTGGGAGTATAGTGTATCAGCTCTGATATAGCTGTTGTGGTAGCAGTGTATCAGCTCTGATATAGCTGTTGTGGGAGTAGTGTATCAGTCCTGATATAGCTGTTGTGGTAGTAGGGTATCAGCTCTGATATAGCTGTTGTGGTAGTAGTGTATCAGCCCTGATATAGCTGTTGTGGGAGTAGTGTATCAACCCTGATATAGCTGTTGTGGTGGTAGTGTATCAGCTCTGATATAGCTGTTGTGGGAGTAGTGTATCAGTCCTGATATAGCTGTTGTGGTAGTAGGGTATCAGCTCTGATATAGCTGTTGTGGTAGTAGTGTATCAGCCCTGATATAGCTGTTGTGGTAGTAGCGTATCAACCCTGATATAACTGTTGTGGTGGTAGTGTATCCATCCTGATATAGCTGTTGTGGTAGTTGTGTATCAACCTTGATATAGTTGTTGTGGTAATAGTGTATCTGCCCTGATATAGCTGTTGTGGTGGTAGTGTATCAGCCCTGATTTAGCTGTTGTGGTAGTAGTGTATCAGCCCTGATATAGTTGTTGTTGTAGTAGTGTATCAGCCCTGATATAGCTGCTGTGGTAATAGTGTATCTGCCCTGATATAGCTGTTGTGGTGGTAGTGTATCAGCTCTGATATAGTTGTTGTGGGAGTAGTGTATCAGTCCTGATATAGCTGTTGTGGTAGTAGGGTATCAGCTCTGATTTAGCTGTTGCGGTAGTAGTGTATCAGCTCTGATATAGCTGTTGTTTGAGTAGTGTATCGGCCCTGATATTGCCTTTGCGGTAGTAGTGTATCCGCCTTGATATAGCTGCTGTGGTGGTAGTGTATCAGCTCTGATATAGCTGGTGTGGTAGTGGAGTATCAGCCCTGAAAAAATTGTTCTGTTAGTAGTGTATCAGCCCTGATATAGCTGTCGTGGTGGAAGTGTATCAGCTCTGACATAGCTGTTGTGATAGTAGCGTATCTGCCCTGATATAGCAGTTGTGGTAGTAGTGTATCAGCCCTGATATAGCTGTTGTGGTAGTAGTGTATCAGCCCTGATTTAGCTGTTGTGGTAGTAGTGTATCAGCACTGATATAGATGTTGTGATAGTAGTGTATCATCCCGGATATAGCTGTTGTGGGACTAGTGTATCAGCTCTGATATAGCTGTTGTGGTGGTAGTGTATCAGCTCTGATGTAGCTGTTGTGGTAGTAGTGTATCAACCCTGATATAGCTGCTGTTGTAGTAGTGTATCAGCCCTGATATACATGTAGCTGTTGTTGTAGTAGTGTATCAGCCCTGATATAGCTGCTGTGGTAGTAGTATATCAGCCCTGATATAGCTGTTGTGGTAGTAGTGTATCAGCCCTGATATAGCTGTTGTGGTAGTAGCGTATCAACCCTGATATAGCTGTTGTGGTAGTAGTGTACCAGCCCTGATATAGCTGTTGTGGTAGTAGTGTATCAGCTCTGATATAGCTGTTGTTGTAGTAGTGCATCAATCCTGATATAGCTGCTGTGGTAATAGTGTATCTGCCCTGATATAGCTGTTGTGGTGGTAGTGTATCAGCCCTGATATAGCTGTTGTGGTAGTAGCGTATCAACCCTGATATAGCTGTTGTGGTAGTTGTGTATCAACCTTGATATAGCTGATGCGGGAGTAGTGCATTAATCCTGATATAGCTGTTCTGGTAGTAGTGGATCAGCCCTGATATAGCTGTTGTTTGAGAAGTGTATCGGCCCTGATATAGCTGTTGTGGTAGTAGTGTATCAACCTTGATATAGCTGTTGTGGTAGTAGAGTATCCGCCCTGATATAATTTTTGTGATAGTAGTGTATCGGCCCTGACATACATGCTGCGGAATACATGAAGTTGAGACAATATTTGTAAGGTAGAGCTGTCTTGTCCTTTATATAATTCTTTATGTATGTTTTGTTTTCTTTGTCTTGCCCTTAAGATCGAGTTCTATTTGTCTTTGCCCGTCGTTAAGGGACTGTCTCGCCCTCAATAATCAATTCTTATTTATTTGGTATAATTTTTTAAAATTTATATGTTGAACAAAATAATTTGAAAATTAGTAAACCTAGTAAATTGATCTCATTAAACTATTGTAATAATTGAATTTCACTGTCAATTTTCACTGCATGCTATAAATAAAGCAAGCATTCTAAGAGTATTGCATAATTAAGCAAAACGTGTCCCCCACCGGCACATGCGTCATGCGTGGATTCAGACATTGTCCTCCAGGGGTAGGGGGAGGAGTCCGAGGAAAAATTTTATCTTTTAAGGGGAGGGTCCGATGCATATTTTCTAAAATTCTACTATCATTTTTAAGAATTTTGAATTATCCATGGAGTATCCTCACGCATGCCATTTAAAATTATTGTTTATCATTTTTGGTCCATTCGGGTAAATAGAAACACATAGCGTAGCGGTGGTAACCCGATGGTGAATCAGAGAAGTTTTCAAATATCATTGCTTGTAATAACTATTTGACACCTGTTGATATAATGTGGATATAAGTACATTGTAAACAAAATACCATAACCGTTTTAAATTTTTCAAATTTTACAGCATTTGACCAAGAAATATGATCTAACTTTTTGGGGAATAGTCAAAATTATAAACGCCCCAGCAGGATTCGAACTCATTATTTACAGCTTCGTTCTTAACGCTCTTGCCCATTGAGTACGTTATTAGGTTACACATTCAGGAAAGAAAAAGTTTATAGAATCATGCTTGATTTTATTGTTTATTTCGATCTTTGTGTTATCAGAGCGACACTTTAGTGACTCGCGAAGATTATTCTATTTTTTTTATTATTATTCAAGCTTTCATGTACAAGTTATTTACGGGCGCCTGTAAAGTGCGAAACAAAATCGAAACGAAACAAAACGAAATCAAACGAAACGAAACCAAAAATCGAAACGAAACGAAACGGAATTTAAACAAAACTAATATCAATTTTGACTACATAAAAGTGAAAATAAATTCATTGAAATATTTTTTTTCAACCATAAAATATAACTACCTGTATGTTTCAGATTGTCGCTGTAAGGCGAGATTTGAACCCGGGACACTGTGTTTACCAGCATCACCTTACTTCTTCTGCGCCACGGTAACTTACATATATTAGATGGTTTTATATCTTATATATCAATGGATATTGAATCAATGTATTGAATGTGTATTAATTTTTTCCTCGAAAACATTTTGACAAACTATTCAGTTTTTAACAATCACTTATATCACATGCATGCATGTATTTAGAATGAAATACGGAACTAGGTCTTAAGTGAAATAAAAATATTTTATATCTAAATGGAAACCGTTAGGCTCACTAGTGGGCCTTTTTAAATTAGTTAATAAATTTAAACCTTGTAGATATACGTTCATCTAATTCATAGCTTTAAAAATGCAAGACAGAGAATGAAATCATTTCTTTTATTAAATGCATAAAAACTATTAGGGTATTAGTTCTACGCAATGTCCTGGTTTAATGATCACGGCGCCGTTCCAGTTTGTTAAAATATTTAATTGTATACTCTTTTAGAAAAATTATCTGTGGGAATATGATTTCACCAAAATGCAATTCAATGGTTTATACCATTAACACCAAACTTCACAAATTTTATTCTGATCCTAATAAATTAAGATTCTAGAGATTAAGAGGTCTAATCCACCCCCCCCCCCAAAAAAAAAAAAAAAACAAACAAATAAACAAACAAAACATATGCTTGATGACGGAATTTTGTTGAATATAGATGCAATGAAAATATATGCTGTACAAATTCAGTTGGGAAAAAAAAATAAGAATTTAAATGTTGATTTTGGAATACTTTAAATAATCAGTTAAAAAGGAAGGTTAACTGTTTGGAAACAGTACATTTAAACTAAAAATTCAATATGCCACCAAGAAAATAAATTTATTTTTCTTTATATCTGTGAGGCCAAGATCTAGCAAATGAAATGTCTCCACGGGTTTATAAAATCAAAGAAAAAGGACAATGGCTTTGATAGACCCAGCTCCATTTTTTTTAAGTTTATTGAAAAATCGTTTATATGCTTTTTGTAAAGAAACTAATATCAGACAGGCTTTAAAAAAAAAAAAAACTTAAATATTACATCAAAATAAATTAAAATTTTAATTTTTTATTTCACGGTTAAGTTCTAGCAATTGACAGGCTTACATTAGTTTATAAAATTTAAGTTATAAAATTGTTCAATTGTGCTTTGATACAACAATAGTTTGAAATTGTGTATCGGGGCCTATTTCTAGGTAAATTCTAGTCTTAACTGGCACTTAATATAATATGAAGGAATAAGTAACAAATCTCTGTTGGTGACTTTTTACAATGACAAATGAATAATATTTAAAATGTCTACAGAATATAAGTACAGTGTATTTACATTGCTTTTCTCGTGATTGTATAGTACATGAACATGTCAAGAAATTGCTTATTTTTTTACTTCTTTAAAGCTATAAAGTATTAGGAAAAGCTGCTGAAAGCGAAAGGATGGCAACGAGTTTTCTATATTTTCTTTATTTCGCTATCCAATCGACATTAAACAGCAGACATCAACTCCGTGGTGTCATTTTCTCAATTCCTCGCATTTATTTTCCTTTAATTATCATTCAAAATTCATTTTTGCACATCTTGATCTTAAACAGCGGCCATTGCCATATTCGTGTGACGTCACACTTAGAGTCGAAAATTGAGAAATGCGTTATTTAGACAACCCTGACGTCACTCGAAGGAACGACAACTCTGTTAGTCTTATGTAATGGAATTATTTTATTTACAATGCATGATGTACATAGTCTTTTACATTGTTCTCGTGAGAGTGTGAAATGGGAAACCATATTTACAGGGAATTACTGGGACGATTAAAACAAGGCATTACTGGTCCGATTTACTGACGCCCAAAAAATCCGTTGAATGAATGTGCAACTAGTCCGAATTTTCTATTCACACACGCCTTGCCGGTAGAGCTCGATGCGCGCCGGCGAGCTGCGCTCGCTATTATCAAGTGTAACAACAAAGCGCCTAACGTTACACACATTCTGAGCGTAGCGACATGATAATAGTATTATTTTTGATGGGTACTCTTAATTTATTGCAGTGGAATACTACACTCTATAGTACGTTTAATGCAACCAAAGGAGATTTTTCACTTTTAATATTAATTTAAAAACTCGGTTTAAACTCTAAAGGACTTTTTTGAACAAGCTTTAATAATGATATTTTAACGATAAATAAAATACAACTTTATTGTTGCTTTCCACCTAAAAATTTAAAATTTCAAAAATAAAAAAAACAACTGAACAAACAAACAAAACAATCAAAACCCGGACATGTTTACATCCTCCCCATTCAACTAATTGATACCCGTCTGTGTTATTGGCCAAATGACGCAAGACAGCAGGAAGTGCAGAAGGGGCTTTATACTCCATCTGAATTGCCGTTGTGCGCGTCAAGCAGTTACAGATGAAGAGACGGGCAGTTTCCCGCCAAGAATAAATGGGCACTGTGTGCCTTCTGACTCAGAAGAAATGACCAGTTTGAGAAATCACCATGCCGGTGACTCGCTTGCGCTGATCCAGGAGTTGTACACCTCGTGTTCCACCATTAGGTGCAGGGGGAAGTATGGTAGGGGTAGGGTGTGACAATAACAACGATATTTTTCAAAACTTATTTTACTTAAGTTTATATTAACCTTATATATAAATTATTATCTTAAAACATCGGCCAATATTTCGTTATTATTAATATTGACTTAAATCGGTGCAAAACGTCTCAAAGCAAAATGACTTTAGGAGCGGGTCGTCAATAGGAGCGACACGTCCCGTTATCTATTTTTATTATTGGATGAAAACCGCAAGAGGCTTTTCCAGCAGATTCCCGCTTTGCGACACCAAAGGTTATTTACCAACCCGTACATGGAATAGATAAAAAAAACTACATTACTTCAGAACAATTCTCGGTAATCACTTAAAAGAACTAGAACAAGATTTTAATTCAAAATTTTATTTTCTATTTTTAAGGCATAAAATAGTAGCTTGCGCATTTTGAATCATTGACCAAAATTTGAATGTTAGGGTTCAAGTAATAAGAAAAAAAAATCACTGTTATGTATACAAAGCTCGAGTATTTTATTTGTTTACAATTAATGTAAAGTGTTGAATTATTATTTCTTTGAAAGAGTGACCTTGGCAAACAAGGAAAACTGCTTAAATGTGTTCATAAATAATATTGTCATTGAAATTTATACCAATAACACTCTTTTGTAAACAATAACAAGGCTCGAGCTTTCTTTACAAAACAAGAACTTCAAACTCTGTAGTTCGCTTATAACTCAATATTTGCATTTCAAATTAGGTCAAAGCATTAAAAATTAAAAAAAAGTTTAAAATAAAAAAAAATAAGATATTGAGCTCAAAAATGTGTCTAAGTCCCTTTAATTTTTTCAGAAAGAACTAACCTTATAAATTTATATGAAATTCACGTGTCAAATCGTCTATTTACCGGCCTTACACATATACATTTGTAGTTAGATAATTTATTGTTAAAAAAAATCAATCAGTTTTCACCCATACTTCTTTGTATTCAGTTTTACAATATTACAATTGTATGTTACATTTGTAGATATACATGTACATACATGTAGAAAGCATCCATGCATGTGGGGAATAAATCAATTATAGCTAATGGTGGTTTCTCATATGTTTGGGTTTTAAATTTTGTTTCTTCCTTTCATAATGTTTCCTTGCACAGTTAGAATTGTTTTTCTTCCTTGTATAATGTTTCCTTGCATAGTTAGAATTTTGTTTCTTCCTTGTATAATGTTTCCTTGCACAGTTAGAATTGTGTTTCTTCCTTATATAATGTTTCCTTGCATATTAAGAATATTGTCTCTTCCATGCATATTTTTTTCTTGCAGATAAAGACTTTTATTGTTTCCTTGTATAATCTTTCCTGGTATATTAGGAATTTTGTTTCTTCCTTTTTTCAAGTTTCCTTGTGTATTTGAAAGGTTGAAACATACTACCAAAAAAAAAACTATACTTCTTTTGGCCTATTTCAATATAAAATCGCTTTTACTGTCTTGGTATCTATTTAAATTGGCTTGTGTTTACAGGTTTGTATTTGAATAAATGTCATTGAGATATTGGGATATATGTATTGTAAATATAACAGTGATATACCGGGTCACTGTCCTTCTATTATTCAAAACTACAAAATTCATAGTAAGAAGTAACTAGAAATGACAACTAGTAGGCTAATTGTTCTCGAACAATTAGAGGTCTTTCCACCTTAAAATTTTTAATGAATAGATTGCTCAATAAGGTATACAAAAAAATTATACATGTTCTACTATAGAATGGGAAAACCACAAAGCCATAAAATGATAAATGATTTTTAAAGAGATATTTTTATTATTTTCAAGCCATTTCTTTCAGAATTTCTTGTTGTATATATTGTAAACATTTATTAAATTACTTTTCTGAATTGGTTTCACTTACTATGAACAAAACTGATCCAAGTGAATATTTTTACACAATCATATAAACAGTAAACCTAACAATAGAAGAGAGTGCTCTAGACGCTAGCTGTCTTTGTACAAAATGAATTGGTTGACTGTAAATACAAGTTCCACTTGAGTAACCACAGGACTTGATGTGATACCTGGCTGACCAAAGTGAATACCTTATTGCACAATCCAGCATTGAAACCCTTACTAAAATTCTGTATTGAAAATGATATAAAAATTCAAATATTAACAGACTTTCAATGGCATTGACCTTTGACCTTTATGTCATTTTGTTTGGCCAAGGTAGACGCTTTTACTCCAAATGGTCCGAACTCTCTATGATAGATAGTGAAAAAGTTGGAAGTTATTTTATCGAAGTTTCAATACTTTCAGGGGCAATAACTGCTATAAAGGGGCCTCAAATCCTTTCGGTATAAATATGTTGAAGAACCCTCTAAGTGTACTGAATACATTGGTAAAAGCTCTTAGACATTAAAAGTGGTCCGAATTTTTTATGACAAATAATAGCGAGCGAAGTGAGCTCTAAGAACCAGTGTGCGCGGGAAAAAGAACGAGCTAAACCTACAGTTCATCAAACAAAATTGTTTGTCTACGTCCCATAATGATCTCTAATGTTTTCACCCGTGGTGCTATGCCAAAAATGGCCGACTTTTAACTCGTAAATTACGGTGTCTTAAAGTTTGAAGACACGTTTTGAGTACCGCATATGCTTTGGCAAGACTCAAAAGATTTGTTACATACTTCCATACCTTCGTATTGCGTCGAGAAACGTAAACAAAGACGAACAAAGTCATCGATGACGTCACAATGCTTTCACGCTATATTTCCCGCGATAAATTTAGAGGTGGATCAAACATCTGTAATGAGTGAACTAGCTATTTCAGTAGAGACTGCGATACCTGCCTCATTGACACATGATTTGTTTTAATTTTTTAATATAGAGATTATATAAATATATACTAGCAAGAGTCATACTTTACTGTCATATCGATCCATTTTTAAGCTAAGTATGCATGCATGTATAGTAGACAGATAAGTATATCAGTAGGAAGGAAATAAACAATAGGACATTTTGAACTAAATAAAAAGGAATAAAATGAAAAAATAAACAGTTAACAAATTTATGTAGATATTGCTTATAGTCAAACCTTTAAATTTGAAAGTGGGAAATTACACAATCTACAAACAGGGACCGGGCTCCAGTCCTGAAAGGTGGAAAGGCCTAATGAATCTTCCCTAATAAAGCATTTTAAAATCATGTTTAATGTTTTGTTGGGTCTTTTGTAATACACGTATGATAAGAGGTAACTTAATTTACTGTATCTATTGAAGTTAATTCCCATGTCTCAAGATTTATCATTATAATCAACATTTAAACTTAGCATTAGAATTATGATCTCTTGTTCTTAATTGAATGCTTTAATTTTTCAAACATTAGTATCTACATGTTTTTATAGAATCACAAGGAAGTTCATTCATTCATTCAACTGATGAACGTAATGTTTTTCTTCTGCTGAGAAAGCATATTTTATGCATAACTTCTATGCTTAGTTCTTTTTAAATGAGCCATTCTAATTCACCCTTGCATTTATGCCTTAATTACAATACAAACATTTATTTAAATGATATGAAATAATGAAAGGAATGCCATACGATGCATTTTGAATGTAATAATAAAATTCAATACAAACTAACTTTAGGCAAAAAGTTCGATTAAGCTGTTAAAAAAAATATGCATGCCATTGGTTAGCCTGCAGTCATTGTGAACATTATTTTCTTTTCTTTTTTTTAATAATGTATGTAGATGATAACATCATATCAGGTAGGTAATTGTACAATGAATTGTAAAAAAAAAAAAAAAGAGGATTAAAAGATTTATGATCTTTCATTACAGTTGAGAAGTAAATACGGAATAAAATTAGCAACTAGGTAAATATTTCAATCAAAAGGGATTAGAGTGTTTCACTTCCTATTCCATACTAGGACTTTATTAGCATTAAAGGTGTACAAAAAAATTAAGAATTATTAATGATATAGACATATTTTCCAAGCTACAATGGAATATAGGAATTCAATGCCCTCTCGTGGGACTAACAAATTCATTTTTGCACTTCCAATAATTCATAAATTGTTTCTACAATGATCTATAATGATATACAATTATAATACTACTAAAGCACTCCCATTACTTACATTCACTCATTAAATTTATCTTTAGATAAATTGCACACATTTAATTAAAATAACTCACTAATTATAACAGCGATTCAAGGCTCCTAAAACAATGGTTAATCTGGTTGACGAGCAATGAAGCAGTCTTTGAAACATCAACCGTCTGTCTTGGGTAGCGTCATGATATATATATTCCTTAGGTTTGTGCTACAACTTAGATTATATCAAGTGACATGCGCACCCACTTACTAAAAACCTGTCTAACACACCCATTTATTCACCTATCCATCCGCCACACACAGCACGTGACCTCTCGTACTACTATCATACTATGAATGAATGTATAAATGAATGAAACATCATGAATGGAAAGAAATGTACAGTGGAAAATAAAAAAAAATGAAATGTTTGAAATGAATAAATGCAATTGTGATGAATAACTAATTACATCACTGGATGAAAAATCAAGTTTCAGCAAAACTGAAACTATATGGAAACTTTGCTGAAACTTGAAGTTGAAATTTCATGTATAGTTTCCGCAATGCGGAAACCATTATATCGATTCAGCAAGTATCCGTTAGGTTTCAGTCAGCAGAAACTTTAGTCTAAGATTCCTGATGGTTTCCGCAATGCGGAAACTAAATTTGAATCGTGTGAATAGTTGTGTAAATTATTATGGAGATATCAATCAGTTTCAGAACATTTCCGCTAGGTTTCAGTATGCTGAAACTTTAAGTTAAGATTCCTGATGGTTTCCGCAATGCGGAAACTAAATTTGAATCATGTGAAAAGTTGTGTAAACTAGATACGATCTCGTTACGAGTAACAAGTAGGTCTTCCTTGCGATTTCTGTTTTAAATCATACCATGAATAATCCATACAATTCTAGAATTATCCCCCCCCCCTACTTTCAGATAATGTATACAAATCCATTATTACGTAATAAATGGGTGTGGCAATGAGTTTTCCAGATAGATATTGCTACAATTAACAACTTTGCTTTTATAATGCATTACGAAATCTTAATCGTTTTTAAGTAATTTGTAATAGACTTAACGAGTTTCTTGCCCCCCCCCCCCCAAAAAAAAGGGGCCAGCCCCTTTTTCTTGATTTCTTTGAAAAGGTCTTAAGAATACAAACAATTTTTGTTCTTACACCCATCTAATATTGTTGATCATTTTTGAGATACAAATGTATTAATATTTAAGGAGCCAGTCCTCTAGATCCTTAATGGGGACAGGAATTCGTGTTTTGATAAGTGGAATCGATTTAAATCATAAATTCAAACATTTTCTCTTCTATCATGTCTAACAAAATATGTCTACATTCTAGTTATATTGCGTCAAAGTTTAAGTACTTTGGCCCCTAAAAATCCCTCATTACGTAATAAATGGGCGTGGCAATATTTTTTTCTAATAGGTATTGGTACGATCAACAACTTTGCTTCTATATTGCATTACAAAATCTTTATCATTTTTAAGTTATTTGTAATAGAGTTTAAGAGTGCTTTGGCCCCTTAATAAAGGGGCCAGCCCCTTTTTATTGATTTTGTTGGAAAGAACTTTTGATTCTCTACCATTTTTGTTATATATGTTTAAACAAAATATCAACTGATAAAGAGATATAAATCAAAACGTGTGAAAATTTTGATTGAAAATTCGTGCCCAATTTTCGTGCCCGGGCGAGCTCCAAGAAATGGCGCAACAGGCATTAAACAACTACATGCTGCACAACTTCAAACTTCAGTCTACCTATCCTGAAAATTTCATATTCATATCTCTTATGGTTTCCGAGTTTATAGCTGCACAAAATGGGTCGTCAAAAATTACAAAATGGCCGACAATTCGGTACCGGAAGTGACTACGAAAAAATTAAGAAAAATGTATGAAGTTTAGATCACGCCCAACCATCTGTGAAAAAATGGTTGAGATCGGTCGAATAGATTTCGAGAAATCGCGTGCACAAAATTTGGAAAAAAAAAATAATAATAATAATAAGAAACAGTACGAAAACAATAAGGTCTTCCGCTGGAAACGGAAGACCTTAATTATTTTGGAAATATCAATCAGTTTTAGAACATTTCCGCTAGGTTTCAGTATGCTGAAACTTTAAGTTAAGATTCCAAATGGTTTACGCATTGCTGAAACTATTACTAAAATTGATTTGAGTTTAATAGTGATATCATTTATTTTCAACAGGTTTAAGTTTAATTCTAGCCTAATGATAATGAATCCGTACATGCTAAAATGTATAGTATGGTTTCAGCGTGACTGATCATGAAACTATATGTATACATGTAACTATCTTCAAATGTGGCAACTAAGGTGATTAAGAACCTTACTAAGTAATTAATTGAATTTGAAAAGAAAAACTGATGTCTGATCTTGTTTAATGCATATGATGAAATCATTAATCTTAGGTATTCGGGCACGTGTATACATGTGTATACATTCTTTGTCCAGGTGACCTCCTCTGTGATTTTCCTGTATATTCTGTGTGGATTGCAGGGTTTTTTCTGTCAGGAGTGAACAAAAGACTGTTACATAACATATACATCATACGAAGCGTGAGTTTATAACTGGAGCCCGGCGGGATTTTTTTTTTCAATTTGTGTGTACCTGAGTTAGTAAAACTGATAAGTAAAATATAATTATTTAGTAAAATAAATTAATATACCTATTTGGTAAGACTCCTTCTTAAATCATTTAGTTATCATTTGAATGAACCTTGAGGTACAGTACCTAATTAAGCAAACAAAATAAGGTAGTGTCGTTGTAAATTTTTACAAATCGTACCAAACATTCGTACAACCTGAAGTTTAGAGCTAATTCAGTTCTTTTTTAATACCACGCCAACACATGTACACAGAATTTTTTTTTTTTAATTCTTCAGTTGATAATAACAAGTAAAACCCACTTGGAGTTTGAGTCTAATATAATAATTGTTTAATTATTTACATGCATTTCAGACTTTACTACATGTATGACTATATCATGATTCACTGGCGTCGGAAGCAAATTGAAAGTGTGGGGGGGGTAGACTAATCCTCAGAAATATTGAGGAAAAACCATAAAAAAGACCTAATTCTGAAAATCTTAATCCATGGGAGGGGGGGGGGGGGGGGGATACCTATACTATATACTTCCGAAAATAGATTTCCCTACCCAAATTTTTTTCCCAAAATCATGAAATTCCTAATCCGTGTCGGGGGGGGGGGGGGGGGGGGCTAGTATGCATATTACTCCAATTTCTCAATCTTTCAAGGTAAATTTAGGAACAATTACATTTCCGGCGAGAAAAAATGGGGGGGGTGGGGGGGCTATATGCCTATTGGTTAAGTCTAACTTTGCACTAAGCCCCCCCCCCCTCCGGTTCGACGCCTATGTGATTCGTGCATTTCTATACTTTGTATTTACTTTCTGTACTGTAAACACAAATATTGATACATGATTATGAAACATGCACATGTTTCTATTATAAGATATAATAAGCATTATTTATAATTTTACTGAAGTTATACGTTATATTACAAAATCAGTTTAAAATCCAGCACTAGCCATGTGGTGCACGTGATTTTAATCCCATTTTAAAAATTTGATTATACATTCGTATACATTTGATGTAGAAAGTATACCAAATAATTAGAATTATATATTTTGTTTATATATCAGTCCGACGTGTACGTCTTACTTCCCGGCTTGTTTAACGCGTTTGTATTTTAATTTCATAAGTATTCTTAACGTACTGTTCATGAATACATGTGTAACTGTAAAATAATTGCCATCAATTCATCTTAGTTGTAAATTCACCGTACGGGTGAACGCTGTTAACCAGACCCCGTTATTTGATCGGCATCTCATTATATTTGTGATTTATGTGTGTTCATGCAGAAGCTGCTTTGTGATGAACATAATATTTTCACACCTCTATTTTTTTAATAAGAATATGACCGTGCTTAGAATCGCGGTGAAAATTGGACAAGTCAAGTCTAACTTGTCAGTAAACTATATATATATGGCTATATCATATTTAGTTTGGCAAAATCATTAGTACATGTAAATAAAATATAGTTAAAGACAAAATCTGATACATATGTCTCATTAAAACTTGTTTAATTTCATTAGACATTTGTAAACAAACGGTCGGCCATTTTTTTTTTTTTGGTTTATCACGTGTTACAAATACCATTGTACAGTTGTAACAAACACACGCCAATACTTTGTCGTATTTAACCAGGAAATACTGACTCCGACAGTTCTTATTTGAAATAAATATACATGTAAAAAGTATACTATTCGGTAAAAAATGATAATTTTGATTAAACATTATTCATTTTAAACTATCCCAAGATGCACTTTTTCAAGATTTAGCGGGTTCTGATTGGTCAGTATTGGCACACTTTATGATTCCGAGCGAAGGTCAAAATGGACAAGAAGGTGCTGTTGTAAAATGGAGAATTGAGAAGCATTAATAACCTCTACAACAAGGAGATAATGCAGGAACGAAGAACTCATGTCAAGGTAACTTAATTCACAATATAGATACTCCCAATAACATTTTCAAGGCTCTAATGTATCCCTCATTTGTAAACGAGATCTCGCGCCATCAAATCAAGATGGCGTCATTTTTTCAAACTTGGTTCAGCGTTTTAAGTTTTATTACCGTATCTCTTTTAAATATACGTTTTGACCAAGTTAACCATTAACCAACTTTATATGCATGATAATCAAGATATCAAGGGTATACACACACACACACACACACACACACACACACACACACACACACACACACACACACACACACACATACATATATATATATATATATATATATATATATATATATATATATATATATATATATATATATATATATATATATATATATATATAATATATAAACGTCCCTAATACATGTATATGAATGCTTGGTTGGTAAACAAGACGAACAACGAATCTTTCGCACATTATACAATTTACAAACTCTAAATGTAACGAAAAAAAAATTATTAATTAAATCCGGAAAATGAAATCTTTCACGTTTTTCTTTTTCAGCATTGACAGCATACAAAGTCAAAGTTTCTGGTGATTAGTTGCATCCTCTGTTCGGTGATTCGGGTGAATGTTTTGACCAGCTGGACGATGTGAACGCAAGGTATTGCTTTGAAATTGATTATTTTCACCATTATACATGTGTTGGATGTTTATAATTTACTGTAGTAATTTTTGGGAAATCCATGTCTAAGTTCTTGAAAAGGAGGTTGATGGGGGGGGGGGGGGGGGGGGGGTGGAACACACTTATTGTTGATCAGTTTTTCCATTGTTCAATAAACAATAATTGAATCAAAATGAAAATAACATAGCTTCAAACATAAAATGAAACATTTTAGACCAGATACTACTGTAGTCATTATATGACATAGTTTAAACAGCAACTGGCAACTGCATAGTAGCTTCTGTATTCAGAATTTTATTTAGAATGCTTTTATTACATGTTAGGCTGAATGACTTATGTTTATTGTTTAAAAATCTAAATGAAACTTTATTATTCGTGTTTTAGATAAATAGAACAGACATAAAGTACAGCCCAGTGAAAGAAACAAGTTCATCGCAAGAAGAAGAATTTTAATGCTACCACTGTCCAGAACTACTAAGTCTGCTGTAGCCATGATGTGATCATATGAGTGCTTCACCGATCTGGACAATGCTCGAAAGTCCCTCAAAAAGGCCTATTTCCATAAACTACGACTTGGGTTTCATCAACAACAGCCAAGGACACTCCTTATTGAATCGAATGGACACATCTCTACGACCCGACTAAACCTCTGCAGAACAAGACTTTTTAACTGTAAAGTATTCTCATTTCAAAAACCTATAAACTATAAAAGTACTTTTTTTATATGATCAAATACCAGTATATTACAATGTCTGTCTGTAATCTAGAATCTAAGAAAATCACATGGTTTTGACTTATTAAATGATTGATTAGACCTTGCAGATATTAACTTTCATTTTCTAAAATAATTTGTTATATTTGCAAATATTGCATAAAATATTAGACTCCATGTAACATATATCCTCAAACTTCCAAGTTGATAAGTGTTAACTACTTTTTTTTTCCATTTTCTTTGTTTAAACATTTATTGATAACTTAGTTTTTATTTGCAGCAGTATATGAAAAATTAAGAAACCAATCTTAAATGTAAAAACACTGCATTAGGAGATGAATGCATGGGTCATAGAAATGATAAAATACACCAAACAATATTCAATTATGTCGTATATGAAAATATATAAAGACAACATATACCCCATGTATTACAATTTTTATATAACAAAATTACTTGGATGGAAAGTTGTTTCCATGTGGGTTTTATTTTAATCTGTGTTATGTAACTAATATATAATTGGAATTAGCTTTTATATCATAAGTAAAATGCTGGTATTGATGAGAATTGTAAGGTGAATGATCTGTGTGATACTTTGTATTTTATACATTCATGCTACAAAAAGCAAGTACATGTACATGTAGTAATACTTGTCATATATAAACAATGTATATTTTACTTCATGTCTTGGATTTAAAAATATCAATGTAGGTAAAGTAGTGAAATGTAGGAAGGTAAACCGTGTGTAAAGAAGAATATTCATCAGGAATGAAGTGTGTTGCAATCAGCATAATTAATTAAATGTGTACATCATATATTTGCACATGATTTGACAGACTGCTCCATTGTTAGCTTTTTATTGGCCAACAAGCTTTTCATATCTCCCTCTGGGTCATCTATTAAATACTGACAGGCTTATGATATTAAAATCTGATCAGTTGGTACATCATGGGTGCAAATGAAAAGTTCACTTTGGACTTAATGGATTAATATCAAAAAAATGATATCAAATCCTGTTTTATTGTAAAACATTAGATTATATTACTAACAAAGAAAAGGTTTATCCCAACTTGTAAGTGGGTCACTTTGACCTCATTTTGGAATTTATTGACATACATATTCAAATCAAATCTGGGTCATACCTCTATAGTCAACTACTATCTTGTAGTGTATTTTTTTATTTAAAGATGGATACTTTAGACTTTTCAAAAATATCTTATGGTGTACATATTCATTGTAGTTCAAAACAAATTGAGACAAGTGTATCATGTTCATGTAACAGTGAAGTTTTCTGTGTTTATTCATGTACGTGCAGTTATTTTGTAAATTGCATTCATATTTTTTAAAAAGTAAGATCTTTGTTGCATTTTTAAAGGGAGATTTGATAGGCATTTAATCGAGATGAAAAAAAATACAAATGTAAAGATTTCTATGGGAGTTTTTTTTCTTGTGCAATTTTATCATTTTTAAATAAAAGTCCCTAATAAGGGAATTGCCATATCGATGTTTCTCCATTATTGTATCTTGGCTGTATTTTATTTATTATTGGAAACAATTTCAGATTTTTGAACAAAATAAATTTGGAACTGTTTGAAATTGTTTTGTTTTTACATCAAGTAGAAACCTTGCTCAGCTTTTGTGAAAGCAAAAATATAAAAAGTTTCAGTAAGTTTCAGTTGCAGAAACCCTTTGTAAACAATATGTTTCCCAATTGTATATGGAGGTTGAAACTATGCAGAAACTTCAAGTTTCAGTAAGTTTCCGTCGCGGAAACCATTTGTAAACATTATGTATCCCAAACGTATATGGAGATTGAAACTATGCAGAAACTTCAAGTTTCAGTAAGTTTCCGTTGCGGAAACCATTTGGATTCATGGACAGCCTAAGTTTCAGCACTGCGGAAACTTAATGAAACTTGAAGTTTCCGTGCTGAAACCTGTCGGAAACTTAAAGTAACCTTAAGTTTCCGCACAGTTTCCAAAGTGTTTCCGCAGCGCTGAAACCAGATATTTCATCCAGTGCATGTACCAGGTTAAATAATAAATCTGTGACATAGGCACATCGTAACAAAAGAAAATACAAAAAATATTTGTTTTTATTTGTTATTATTTCAAATCATTCTTTTGGGATAAATTTAAAGATATAATTTATTGGTGTTCCTATGAATCAAGGATATTGACTTGTCTTACATAAGGAATACGGAATCATTCTTTGAGTATTATGAGGTGATAATTTTGGTCGGGGCGTGATCAAATCCAATAAAGCCCGAAGGGCTTTTAGATAGATTTGATCACGCGCCGACCGAAATTATCACCTCATAATATTTAAAGAATGATTCCTTATTACTTATATTTATATAATTTTTAACCACCGTACGATTAAATATTTAAATATAAATAAGCAAACCCTACTGGCACATAAATTTGGCTTTATGAGTTATATAGTACAGAATATATACGTAGTGTTATCACAGGCAAAGACACTGGGAAATGTAAATATATAAAAATGTTATTTTTTTCCCTTCCGAACTAGTGTTAAATTCAAGTATTTTCTAAACTTAGCGATTCTAAATTTAAAATGTACAGGCTGCAATGAGGACGTGAAAAGTAAGTTAAACGTGCGTAATAGATAGTAAAAGATCAAGATGCTTTCATGAAAAAAATGTTAATCTTTAACCCTACTTAAGCTGGTCTATAAATTAAATATTATCTTGATCTATTTTTCCTGTAAATCAAACAAACAATTGCCGGACAAAAGATGCTTGAATTTATCTAAAGAGCTATATGCTAATGTAAATGTTTATTTTTCTAACATGTCATTAACTGTCCTCTTTCAGTTATCGTAATAAAATGGTGATATAGTTTGTAACAAAAACATTACGGTAAGGCTAATTGTGCTGGAACCCAGCACGTTAGTAAAAAGTGGGTTGTGTTTGGCTAGCTGAATACCCAACCAGGTTAACCACAACCTCACAAAAAAGGTGGAAATTGTTTTGAAACACTATACATGTAGTTCCCCAAAATGTATTCCTGTTCTGAAAAAGGGAGGAGGCTCAAATGAAATAGCTTGTCTGGCAAAATAAAGAAAAAAAAAAACAATTAACAAATCAAAAGCAGGAGATACATTCAACATTGTGATTATTTTAAAATGTTAAACCCAGATAAAAAGGTATATAAATGGCGTTAAAGGGGCATGGTCACGATTTTGGTCAAAAATTCTTTTTTTCGAATTTGATGTTTATAATGCTTCAGTAGGGCATTTTTAATAGGCAACCAACATTTGAGTGTTATGTGATAAGTTATAAGCGAGTTACAGAGCTTACAATTCTTCGCTATGTGACCAAAAGCGTTTGTTTACATTTCTAATGTTTAAGTGAAACTTCCAGTTTAAGACCTAAAAGAAATGTCTTAATCGTTAGGAACTGTTTATCTATGCTTAAAATGAATAATACGATAGACAAACCAGCTTTAAAAACATTTTTTACTGGTATATTGCACCTATGTAAACAAAAACAGGGCACGAGCCTTGTGTCACATTAAAATTCATCATTGTATATATTTAGTTTCGTATTTTAATTTAACCACATAACCCGTGGTGAGCCCCTTAATGTTTTAGTCTTACGTATTTTTAAATACCCATATTGAACCTCAGTTTACTGGGCCTTTAACCCGCCAGTCCGTGCAGTATCAGTTTGGACGCGGCAGTCCAGAGGGAAGGACGTACTTATACTTCTCTCGTGCATACCATCCAGTCACTATGCATGTTGTCAATATAAATAGCTGTGTGCTAACTCTGGAGTGAACCTGGTACTGGCTTTTTCTGAGGTGAGGTTTATTAGTTGTCAATTTTATCGTCATTTCGTTCATAACTGTTCTAAAACACCCAGTCATGGTATTCCAATCGTTTTTATGCTTATTTGTTACGTTTGAATTTAAATGTCTATGTTTAGATACACGTGTTTGAATCTATTATAAGTATGGCGGACTATTATGGTCATATTCCTTTTGTAGTAACGAGTAGTATTATGCAACACTGCATTTAAGTAATTATGAGTTAGTATTTTGTGAGTATAAAAGCTAACATGCTTAAAAGTAAGTCTTCTTTCAGACTGTATATCAGTATTTTTTGTAATAAGCATCTATGCTAAGTGTGCCATACTATGTTGGCGCAGGTCCCTTTTTCCAGCCATTGTGTAAGCCACTTTCATCGATAGTGGCCGAATATTAGTGAAGTCTTGTGTAGACTAAGTAGCCAGTAGAGAACATTGTCCATTGGAGGACCTTACCAGTCCATTCGTGTTTAGACCAAGTGGCAATAGACTACAGTGGAGGACCTTACCAGTTCCCATACTAGGACAATTACTTTCAATATGTATCGATTCCAACTATATTAAATATGTAAAAAAAAAAATGTAAAAATGTTGTCTTATTTTTGTCCTACAGTGAATATAAATTTTAATTAATTCCGCTCGAAAATCTGTGACACCTTGTTTACATGACGAAGAATTGTGAGCCCTGTATCTTGCTTAAAACTCAACGACTGGCACCCAAATTTCATTTGATCATTAGAAATGCATTCCTAAAGCATTGCAAATAATAAAAACAGAAAAATAAAATTTGACCAAAATCGTGACTATGCCCAATTAAAACAAGGGCGTTTAGACTATTTCTGTTAGAGGCACGTAGCATCGGCAAGGGGGGGGGGGGGGTGAGTATACCTTTAACTTTAATTTCAATGTTTATTTCATTATTTTCAATTTAATTCTTTACATGGTCCCGTAAGTGGGGAGGGGGGGTCCATGTGAATTCAATTTTTTGTATGTAAATTTAAGAAAAGGTCCACCTGATGCTACGTGCCTGTATTATGCATTGCTATTGCTGATTGTTACTTTTTAGTTTTTCTACTCATGGAAAACTTACAAATAAAAAAATAATACTGAAATAGCAATGAAACACATAGCATGTGATGCATAAGATGACTTCGAATTTTCAAAAAGTATAATTGGTCTGTAGAACAAAGATAAAACACGGTGCATCCATAATGTTAAAAATTCACTCTTTGATAACAGGAAAGACCAATCAAATGAAAAAGCCAATTCGAAGATGGGTGAATAAGGCGTGTAAACTGCCCATATGGGAATAGATAAGATACTATAAAATTAAAATATGAACAAATCTCATAATTTCTTTCTCAATTATTGAAAACAATGTATATTTACCATAACATCGATTTATAACCTTTAAATATGTTAAATATTTAGAATAGGTTGATTTAAACTGGCGTATGCGTGTCAAGACCTCCAAATAGTGTCATTTTTAGGATTTCAACGCCTTTTCTTTATAGAGTGGGTCTGGGCTCCATATTTTTGTCATAGTCTATATGAGGTTTAAAGGAAATCAAACCGATTTCAATAAACAAAAACGTGGAGAGATGACCCACTATGCTTTACAAATGTCATTTTGTATCCCAACAATTGAACTTTTTAGAGAAATACTACAAGTCCGTCAATTCGTGGTTGAAGTTGCATTTAGCATTTAACAAAGATGTTTGTTGTGACTGAAATGGCTTAGTGGTTAGAGCTCCAGACATGAGGTAACATAATAGAGCTACGGTTTTTAGGTTGTGGGTTCGAAACCACTAAAATTTTAGAATTTATTTTTTTTTCTTATCGTTTGTTAAAATATTCAAAACTAAATATAGTTAGAAATCGTGCTTTTGTACACTTGTAATATAACATCATCTAGTATATTTGGTTGGAAAGAAATTAAATTGAAATTGTTTTTTACGACAAAACCAAATGGGCATTTGCGCTATCATGTTCCCCCATCTTCTTAAACATGTATGGAAAATGTTGAAACAATAATACATGTTGTCATTGCTTGTGATAAAGTACAAACACTCTGGAGTGATTTAAGTCTACATATATACAGAACGACCTCTGAAAGAGTTGGTTTTAATGTTTCGAATGTTATTCTTGGTGAGCTACCATTGTCTAACAATAACAGGGTTATCAACTTCATAATTCTATATGTTAAACAATATATTTTTATATCCTTAATGCAAATTAAAATGCCAAATTTTCTTGGATTACTCAGTCATTTAAGAATAAAATAAATATCATGTAGAAAACTATGCTGCTATCCAAAATCAAAAGCTGCGCAATTTTGAAAAATTGTGGCTTACCTGGAAAAACAGTTTAGATTAGTTTATGATATTATGATTATTACTATTCGTATTATTTGTTATTTTTGTTATTTTTTTTTTATTTTTGGGGTTTTTACTTATTTATTTTTTTTTAAGCAAAGTAACCATTTACCACTAATATTGAAAAATGTATGTAAATATACTTATGTGTGAGTGAGTATGCATGTGTATAATATGTTCATTAGAAATAATTATCTATAATTGCTTTGCTGAAGTTAGTAGGACAGTACCAAAGCTAAAAAAAATTAGCTGTTTGTCCATGTAAGCCGTGATGATGATTTAATTGTTTTTAAAATAGATAATTATTTCTAATGAACGACATGATGACATTATTAATTCTAATAACAACCATTAATGTGGGTATGTTAAATTTGCATATTTATATATATTTTTATATTTATGAAATATTGTATTTTAAACACTTAATGCTATAGATGGTCTATGTTGAAGAGTTCATCCTGTACATGTGTTTTAATTACAGGCGTTGTTCACACTTCTTTGTATTATGGCTTCTTTACCTGAGCGATACTTGAGTGAATCGATTAAGATTTGTAAATTTTGTGTGTAAAATTTTCATTCCGGCAAAGGTTTTGAGCATTTAAAGTTACTTTATCAAACAAAACTATATATTTTCTGAAAGGTATATATCTCAGAATGAAAAAAATCTTTACCGAATAGAAAAATATTCGAGGGTATTAACGATACAGGTGATTATGTCGGAATGACTGCACGATAACGGCATTCTTTTTCAACGAAAAAATTTCATTCCGGCAAAGGTTTTATATATCAAATCAAAACATATGGAATATATTTTTACATGTTTCAAAGATATGGTCGTAATAATTAAAAAACATCGTGTCCGAATGAAAAAATGTTAAAAACTTTTTGAGATATTAACTGTTTTATGAAGACGACTACCTCATTCCGGCACCTAGTTTTTACGACCATAGCTTATTCCGGCAAAGGTTTTGCATATTAAAACTTTAATTATCTAAAATATAATTTATATATTTCGATAGCCCTATATCCATAGATGAATAAACTGAAAACCGAATGGCGATAGCTTATACGCAACACAAGTTATCGACCTTTTTATACATGTCACTACGTCTATTCCGTCGCCATTCCGGCGATTAGTCCTCACCCCTCCCTGATGCTATGTGCCTGACGGTTAGGTCTAACTTTGCAAAAAAAGTTGGGTCCCCGGTTCCGACGCCTATGTTTATAATAGTGACTTGTTTCAACATTTCGTCAGAGAACATGCATGTCTGATTCCCACATCCCGTCTGACTGACACCGGAAATCGTGTTGATTTCAACAGCAAAAACTTTGCACTTGCTGAACTGAAATCAAGCTCAGGGCTGCGTTTTACAAAAGAACTTACGACTTATGACCAAATTAATGAAAGTTTATTATAGTCTGCCCCAAGATATTTATGCAGAACATTTGGACGATTTTTAAAAAAATACACATACCTGTGAAAGAAGTGCAATTGAAATAGTTGAAAGGGATATTTTCCAAGATAATTTCATTGACACATTATCATCTTTCACTCGGAAAAATTCACAGGAACGAAAACAGATTCCTTACGGAGATTTATAATGGGGAATGTTTACATCTTTTCTCCATTCGGAATACACTCGGAATGCATCGTGCAATTTTTCAACGTTATCATCCGGGCTTGCTGCAATACAAAATATCCGTAGACATCACATGTTTTAGCATTGTATTGAAACCTGATAAGCTAACTGGGGCGTTTCGACTAAGAAATCTTGGAAATTGTTCATACTTTTGAATGAACATCGTTTGAACCCTGAGGCGTTTATGAATATCAAGCAATTAAGCCAAATGTGAATCCAAAATATCTTGGGACAGAGTATAATCGCAAACTAATCAATGTTTTATTGTGATATCTGTAAAATATAATAATGGATATCAAAATAGTTATAAATTAATGGTTCGATATAAATTTTGTTCATTAAAGACCGTTTTATGAAAATGAAAATATTTTCGACTTTGTCGTAAGTTCTTTTGTAAAACGCAGCTCAGAATGTCAACTTAAAGAGGGGGGAGGGGGGGTATATTTGTTACCAGTGAGTTCCGCTGGCCATTTTCGGTAACTTTACAATGTTTATTTTGATTCATAAATAACTTAAGAGTTTTCTAAAGGGGAGGTGGGGGTGGTTCCGGATCTTCTGACACCCCCCCCCCCCCAACTGTATTTAACAGTCCAATAAATTAAAATGCCGTATGTTGGGGCGCAAGTGGGGTTTGCATAATTAAAATAAACAAAAACCACACAATTATGTCAATATTCTACTGTAATATCTAATCCTAAAAATTATATAAAGATAAGTAATACGGAATCATACTTGAATATCATGAGGTGATAATTTCTGTCGGAGCATGATCGAATCTATCATAAATATGGATTTGACCACGCCCAGACCGAAATTATCACTTCATAATTTAAATCTGATTAAATTGTAACTCCTCATTTGATTGGCTAAACAAATTCATATATATCGTGTAACATAACTTGCATACGTCACAATACGACGCTCGTAGTTAAGTTTAAATTGATAAATTTTAAACTGTTAATGTAACATTTATAATCCGCTTTGCGGTTTTAAAGCCTAAACTGCCCCAAGGTGTGTTATATCGTATAGCATACATAGAAATTAAATTAATTCCTTAAATAATATTCAATTCAAATAACGATTCCTTATCTCTTGAAAATATTCCCTTAAATTCCGACTTAATTGAGTTGCTTGTGTAAGGTGTCTGGATAGGGCCTTCTGTGTTTGTGCGACATGGCGTTCAGATAAACGTGTCGTCGCGCTCACACATCAAGGTATCACACCGGTAATTGTTTTCACTATTTAACACTATAGAGGGGAAAATTCTTAAAAATCAGTTTGTATTTATCATGACAAAATATTCGGAAGAAATGTTATTTGTTACCTATCTCATCAGCTAACACAATAAAAAGGGATATAATGTACATAATGCTACGGTTAATTTTTCACATACATTTTTTTCTCATATTAGGGAATCTATTCCAGAAAAATTAATAACATAAACCATGGTTCGACTAAGCTCTACGTAAAGAAATAAGTTTACGAAATCGTTTAAAGGAAAATTGCAATGAAATCAAATAACGCTTTAGATATGCAAAAGTTTAAAAAATCACGCAATAAAGTAAATAATATGAAAAAGTATGCCATTAATAATTACTATAATAATTTGAAGCTCAGCTTATTAGATTCAAGTAAAAATAATCCAAAACTCTATTGGAGATTATTAAAGAATGTTTTTAATATTAAAATGTCTACTGAAATTCCTCCATTGCAATTTACCTTGAAAACGGGTGAAAAATCGATAGCTTATTCCAATGCAGAAAAGGCTGAAGTTCTGAACGATTATTTTTCTTCTATTTCATTTTTAGATGACAATGAAGCTAAAGTACCCAAATTTTACTCTGTATGCAATAATGTTATCTCTGATATATGTATTTTAGAACAAGAAGTTATAGATATTGTATTAATTCTTCAAGTTAACAAGGCCGTGGGGCCAGATAATATAAGTCATAAAATGTTAAAAAGTACTATGTATACTATTGCTAAACCTCTGTGCATATTATTTAATCGCTCTTTAAGGGTGTTGTTTACTCAGGGTTTGAGTTCTCGAATTCGGATTGTTATAAAGTTCAATGTAATGAGTAAAATTTGTTCTAAACACAAAAAGTATCTGTGAAATAAATTATTATTGACATAACATTCGATATTTCTACTATATTATGGAATTGTGCCAAAACAAAAATATACTTTTAGCCAAACAGAGGAAATTCGGACTAAATTTTGCAGATTTTGTTTTCTGCTAAAACATTTTTGGAAGTACTCTAATATAAAAAGCTAAGATTTTATATTTTAGTCTATATAATTTTGCATATTTTCTGGTAGTTTTACGTCATTTATTCATTATAATTACCGTATGGCACGAATTTAAAAAATATTGAAATATGCTTAAAAACGAGAAAAGACACCATATCTCAAAATTTTGATCATTGACCTCATATAAATTATATGCCAACAGAATAAGATCAATATAAGTAGTTTAATACTATAAATGTTTTTGTATTTTCATCATTGAATTTTTTGTAAAATTGGATCAAAAATGGGTAGGAATTTGAAAAGTGATAGAGGAAATTCGGACTGGAATATTTATAAAAAATGTGAAGGAAAACTTAATGCTTTGTATGTATTTAGTGTCACTGCCATTCATAAATTGTATTTTATTTTCAAAAGTGTTGAGCAATTTGTATTATTTTCAGAATTAAGAAAATCTCAATCATAGTATACAATTTTCAGTGATTTTCCTTTAATTTTCCAAAAATATACAATGGACATTAACTCAAAAAGTAGGTCATTGACCTACTTTTTTGAAAATGAAAAATAACACTACAATAAAAGGTCTATAACACACAATAGTTGGTTTTTCATTATCATCAGTGGAATTTTTTTTCATTCTGAGTAAACGTCATCCTTAAGAGATTGTACGTTTCCAAGCTCCTGGAAAATATCCCATGTTCTTCCTTTATATAAGAAAGGTGATTCATCTCAAATGTCAAATTATAGACCTGTTTCTTTGTTAAGTTGTGTATCAAAGATAATGGAGCGAATTATTTTCAAACATGTGTACAATTATTTTCATGACAATAATCTTTTTTATAAATATCAAGCTGGATTTTTACCTGGCCACTCAACTGTTTACCAGCTTATAGAAACATATGATCATATTTTAAAAGCAATTGATCAAGGCCAATCATGTTGCATGATATTTTGTGACTTGTCAAAAGCGTTTGACCGCGTCTGGCATAAAGGTTTATTGTTTAAACTCCATACTTATGGTATCACAGGGAATCTGTTTAAATGGTTTAATAGTTATCTTGTTAATAGAAAGCAAAAGGTTATGTATCGAGAAGTGTTGTCGTCTACAACGCCTGTGAATGCCGGAGTGCCTCAAGGCTCTGTCCTTGGGCCATTGTTATTTCTTATTTATGTAAATGATATAGCAGATAATATGTTAACATTCTGTAGACTTTTTGCAGATGATAATAGTTTACAACATGCTGCAATCAATGAACACGATATAGAATTTAATCTAAATCAAGATCTTTTAAATCTGGAAATTTGGTCTAAGAAATGGCTTTTGAGCTTCAATCCTTCAAAAACAAAAGCAGTTCATTTTAATATTAAAAAAAATACTGTAAATCCCTTGTTAAAATTTTAAGATCGTGATTTGGAATTCGTGTCTTCTCACAAACATTTAGGTGTTATTTTTTCTAAGGATCTTTCATGGACAGTTTATATCAACTCTATAATAGCAAATGCTCAAAAGAAATTGGGAATAATGAAAAAACTCAAATTCAAACTTAATAGAAAGTCACTATCATTATTATATACTTCACTTATAAGACCTCAGTTAGAATATGCATCTGATGTATGGGGCGGGTGCACTTTCACTGATTCCGAAAGGTTAGAACAAATACAATTGATTGCAGCAAGAATCGTCACAGGATTACCTATTTGTGCTTCTAGGGATTCTCTTTATTTCGAAACAGGGTGGGAAACACTTGATAGTAGAAGGAAAATGTCCAGGCTGAAAACCATGTATAAAATTGATAGAAACCTTTTACCCAATTATGTAATGGACATTTTCCCAAATAAACGTGTTAATGCATCCAATTATTTTACAAGAAATGCACAAAATTATAGTATACCAAAATGTCATTTACAATTGTATAAATCTTCATTTGTTCCCACTGTTGTTAATGAATGGAATGCGCTTTCAAAGGATGTCCGTGAAAGTGACTCCATTCGCATTTTCAAAGAAAAAATACATGTTTCTATCATAAATCAGAATGATATTACCTGTCGAACAAAACCTGATTTTTTTTACTTATGGTGACAGATTTTTTTTAATATTATTCATACTAGACTTCGTCATAATTGTGTACTAAATAGTGATCTTTTTCGTTGTAATATTATTAATAGTCCACTCTGTTCGTGTGGCAAGCTCGAAGACACTTATCATTATTTTTTCACTTGCAATAAATATAAAGAGGCCAGAAATGTTATGCTTAATGAAATTCTCAATATTGTAAATTTAAATAATGTTAATACTCATGTCCTACTTTGGGGCGACAACGCAATCAGCGTCAGCGAAAACAAACATTTATTTTCTCTAGTTTATCGTTATATCAAAGGTACAAAAAAATTTAGTTGATGTTTGTACACCATTGAAAATTTATATATAACTGTCATATGATCTGTTGACCTTACATGTTGTGTATACATTATTTTTACTGTATTATATACTTGTATTGGGAGAGGGCGATCTAAGTTTTTGAACTTGTGTCCAATCCCTGTTGTAATTTTTGTACAATAAAAATATGTTCAAATTCAAATCAATAAAAAGGACGATACAAGCGATACGGCATTTTCTCAAAATATCTAGCTCCAAACAGCCGGTCTACCCTCAAAACCACGTGTGTTTCGTTTGCATGTAAACAGACTGCACACTCCCCAGGAAGCTGCTGCATTTGCCCTGACAGAAGTAGTCCCTGTGAAAAAAGATCATCACCTAACAAAATACATGACATATCCTCCTCAGACAGTGGTTTATTAAGTTATATTTACATTCTACTGGTTTTTTTTCATTAAATTCTGTGATCTTTAAATGCCTCTAAATGCAAGAAGTAGTCAAAGGTCAAATTGACGAGTTTTGTTATGACTTTACAAACGTTAAACGCTGTTAACTGCAACGTCACAAGCGAAAATCAAAGTTCACGCTTGTGGCTGTTACTGTGGCTCTTCTATTAATATGAACTTACCCTTAGGATAAGATAGGAATTTTAAGGTATGAATCACATTTGCAGACAAGGCAAGAAGTTAAAAAAATGTAAATATAAGCATTAAATCATGATTTTTTGAAGTATACACTCTCATAACTGCAGCGGTGTGTGCATACAAATTTACATTACGCGCTAACGCGTATGCACACACCGCTGCAGTTATGAGACAGTATACTTCAAAAAATCATGATTCAATGCTATAATAGTCATTAACGCGCTAGAGCATTTTCACATCGCCCTAGCGTGTTTTTACTAAACGTCAAGCTATTGTATTGTTATAAACGCACTACCACGTTGTCACTCCGCGTTAGCGCGTTGTTTCTAAAGTTGCACTTGTGCGTTGTTATAAATGCGCTAGTGCATTGTCACTTTGCTTGCTCGTTGTTTCTAACGTGCTATAACACTTTTACAAATGGTCCTATCGGGAAACCATGTTTCTTGCCCATCAAGTTCGGTGGTTAACATTTGACTTCTACGGTTATCAGTATATGATTTTTATCATCATTTAAATTATTTTTTTACAATATATACTTCCTGAAGGCAATAAGTTCAACAAAAGCACTGTATAAAATGTTCTCAATCAGATTCATCGTTAAAAAAGGATTCTCATGACCAATTTGATATTCGAAGTTAAAATTAAGAACATGGACATCAACTATTTGTAAATGTGCTTCTATGCAATTAAATAGATGTATGTATTAATTGCAAATTGATATGTTTGATTTTTTTTCAATTGTTAATTCTTTCAAAAGAACTGTGATACAGACTAAAAAAAAAACTTATCTCACCAGGTCAACTTCCTGTTTCGCACGCATTGGTATGATACTATATTTTCAAACAGTGCAAAACGGGAACTAAGATTAAAAAAAAAATTAAGCATTTAAGTATGATTGAATAATTATGTGACTGTATATAATATATGATTGAATAATTATGTCACTGTATAAACGTTAAAATCTCAAGAAGAATGCATCAAAATTTGAAATTAATTTACACAAAGCTGTCACTGCATAGTTAACAAAGTAGTGCGAAGCGTAATGTGTGCGCTAATAGTAGGATTCGCCGTATGCCTGATACTTTACATGCAATCTTCATTAATATAGATCATAATTATTTTAGAAGTATGAACCCTTTAAATTCTGAGATAAAAAGTCAGGGGTATACATATATGTAATACAACGTTCATATCTAGTGGTTAAAAACAGGGAGCTAGAGTTGATGGAATCTCTGATAATCTTAAGGCTTTAACGCTTTCGTTATGCATATTTCATAATGCATATGGTCCACGTATTGCAGTCCTTTTTTAAAGGACAGCAACTTGTTTGATAAATATTTTAAATTGTTTGTTTCCTAACTACTTCATCCACTTGGGTGAAAAAATACTAATTTTCTGTTTTGAAACGTCCCCTTTTTTCAGTGGCGTCGAAGAGAATTAAAAGTGGGAGGCTAGACTAATCAATGGAAATAAAAACAAAAAACAAAAACAAAAAAACAAACACTAAACAATTACCTAATTCCCAAAATCATGAAAATCCTTATCCGTGGGGGAGGGGGCTAGTGTACCTATGACTCAAATTTTCAACATCACTATCAATATTTCAATCTTACCCCCCCCCCCCTTTCCCCCTAGGTTCCGACGCCTACATGTATGTCTTTACAACTTCAGATTTCTATACACAACTAGATTTAAAAATCAAATGGGGATTGTACATTGCAAAAGATATTAGAAATATCCGGATCATAACGTTTAAAAGTTGTATGAGGTGTTCCGAGAGTCTCCGAAAGGAGAAATATGTAATTTTCCTTCTATAAATCGTTTCCAGAAATGTCAATTTTTGGGCTAAAAAAGATTAAATTGTCAATAAATGAAGAAATCCTGCATTTATCTCCTTGTGTGGATTGAACTTCTCTTGCTGACAGGACTGTGTATTGTCGTTTAAATTCGTCAAAAGGTGATGGAAATAGTAACCTGGGATATAATGTCATTAACATCATGACAGAAAGTTAAGGGCAAACTCATTATGCAATGTGCAAAAACCTAATTAACATCATGACAGAAAGTTAAGGGCAAATTCAGTATGCAATGGGCAAAAACCTTGGATCGGACAACTTTAGCTTACAATACTCAAATAGATATCCATGCAATGTGTTAAGATTACATCACTCCTAACCACTGCACAACAGCGAACAACTTAAAAAAGTACATTGATTTCATTGTCTCGATTATTATCATTACCGTAAAATATGCAAGTCTTTAGTACCTTAACTGTGTATATGAAATTGTTTGCTAGATAAAAACAACTGAATGTATATGCATGTTTGTTTTTGAGAATTGGTGATTTCTCTCTGCACAGCAGTGAAAATTGTAACATAATTGTGTATTTGAAATTATTCGTTAAATTTCTTGCATTTTTAAATAATTTGCAAAAATGATATACAATTTCTTTCATTCCAAATGTGTTACAATTGTGATTGCATAGTTATATTTGTACAGAAATCCATCCCGATCTACGATTAAAAAAATAAATGTAATAGTAGTTGTACTTAAGGAAGGAGTCTTCTCGTTATCAAACATATTTCTTATAATAAGAAATTCATGAAATGTTGACACAGTCAAACGGATCATATTATCAAATGATTCTATCAGTTTTATCAAATTTGACCTTTTCGTTTCTGCATAAAGGTCAGGTCAAGGTCACTACCTTTTTCTTCAACGTAAAGGATGATAAAAATAAGTGTGGATCTTTGTAGTTCTGTAGACATTTGTTTAAGATTTGAATATTCTATTCTTCAATGAAATGATAGAATATCAGAATGTCTATCAGCTTACACTACTAAATCGGAATAAATATTTATACTAAAATTGATATTGCTTAGCCCCCATTTCCTCTAATTTTCTTACATTTCGAAGAATTTTTTATTATTTTTTTATGCTTCAAATAATAAAATATTTATGATTTTTATGTAAAATGAAGACTTTATAAAAAGATATAAATTGACAGAAAAGCTAATATATTGACCATTTTATAAGAGAGACAACCTGAATTCGTGATTTTTTAACAAAAATCAGTGTATAGAATGGGCGCTTTAAAAAGCTATAAAAATGTAGTTTAATAGGCAAATCATATTTTAAAAACATATTCTGAAACCCAAGTATCATATAATTAGTTTACATTAGTGAAAAAAATCCAACATTAATGTTATTGTTTTTAAAATGCTAAATCAGACTCATTAATCTGCAGCAATTCTGAATTGCGCAACATGTGATATTTTCCTACGCCAATATTACGCCAAAAATATAGTCCTTGTTAGATTGTAAACTTTGATTACTTTTTCTATGCCAAGTTGTATGATGATAAAAAAGAAAGAAAAATATTCTATTTTAATTTCCTTTCATCTTGATTTAATGAACAATTAATCAATTTTACGTTTGACAAGTCGAAAACCAGAAAAGACTCCTTCCTTAAAGGGGGCTCTAAAGAAGTAGTCCTAATAATAAAATGCATCCCAAATTTCTATTGAAATCATTACTTCAATAGTAGCTGTATTTCAATAGCAGTTGCAAAGTGATTCTTCTAATGAAATACGTCCCCAACCACTATAATATTGAAATAATTTATTTCAACGGTGCTTTTATTTCAATAGTGGTTGCAAGGTTATTTTTCTAATGAAATACATTCCCAACCACTATTAAAATAATATATTCAATAGTGGGTTTATGTCAATAGTGGTTACAACAATGCATACCATACAAATGGAAGGTTGATTATCAGGAAACGTAGCTGAATACTTTTTAAAAAAAGTTAGTTTTAATTGAATTATGGAATTCCTTAAGAAATATTGTTTGTATATTTATTTTTTAATAGTCAAACATCTAATCAAAATAGATTTAAAATAGATCCCCATACGTTAGTTTAAGGTATGTTTGCAGTGTGACGTCACACATGGAGTTTCCTATTACCTCCAGTACGTATTCTGGTAAGATAGAAGTGACAATTCTTTATACCTTTTAAAGTAACCAAACATTTGCGTCCGATATGGAGTAGTTTCTTTCATGTTTGTTGAGCGACCGTCCACCAAATACAATTGCGCGCTCTTTTCCGTTGTCATCAATTTGTCCAACGATAAATCCTAATGCAGTAGTTAAGATAATGGGATGGAGTTGTCTGGATATGATAAAACCGATGGCGATATGAGGGCTGTTTTCAGCAGATCAAAGACTGTTTGACCGTCATCACACCATTGGATTTGTTTGAAGGTCCCCCATCTAAGCGTAAGCAAAGTACCTGGATGTCTCAAAACATGAATTGTCTTTTTCAGTAATACTGTTAATGGTCCTATGATGGTACTATAGTCATGAATAAATTTTAGACAGTAGTAACATAGGCCAAGAAACGATCTGACATATTTAGTACATTTTGGTTTTGGGAAAAACTTGACAGCATCTGTGTCAGACACATCCACTTTGACTTTATCTTTAGTAGTGGCATGACCAAGATACTGCACTTGACGTTGAGCAAAAGAGCATTTGGTAGGTTTCAATGTAAGACCTGCTGAACTAAGGCGAAAAAAGATTTAAACAAAATGCTAATTATGTCGCTCATAGGAGCTAGAGAAAACACGGATTTCATATACATAGACAAGTCAGTTTTTCCAGTTAAGACCCCTAAGTAATTGGGTCATAAGCGCCTGAAAGCTAGCTGGGGCATTAGCAAGGCCAAAGGGCATACGTTTTCACTGATACTGTGGTTTCATTCATTTTCAAGGGTATCAATTTTTGTGGATAAAGTGAAAATCACAGTTTCAAGGATACGTAAACTCGTGGCCAATGACCCTATCAATAGAACATGTTAATAAAAATTACACTTCAATGAACATTAAATTTCGTGGATCAACTTAACAACGAAATCCACGAAAATTGGTATTCAACGAAAATTGATGAAACCACAGTATACACCAGTAGTAGTAACGAATGCTGATTTGTGGGCAATTCCAGGATCCATGGGTACTAAACAAAAACCAGAAGCTTAGTCCACAGTAGAAAATATTTGTGCTTTAGGAATGCCAAGTGTGTCACAAACATTTTCTAAACGATGTAAAGGAAATGTGTATTGTGAACTGAATACTGGAATGTGACAGAGTTAAGCTTTCTATATTCTACCGCAAAACGGAGTTGGGCAGTATTGTTTTAACCATGACAACTGGACTTATCCACATACATGTTGACTCTTCAATAATACTGGCTTATAACGTCTCTTCTTTTTGTCTTTTCATCTTAGCATTTACTTCCGGGGACTGTCGATAAAGGCGCTGTCAGACAGGAAATACATCACCAGATTCTATGCGATAGGATTAAACAACACAGTAACTGTTGCTTAATTCTGATAATTCTGATGCAAAAACAGATCTATGTTTGTTGAGAAAAGCTAGATAAATATGTTTTATGTGGGATTAAGATCGGAGTCAGAGAAAACACAATCCATTGGGCAACATTGTGGTAGTTAGTGGTCAGAGTGTGCATGGTGTTGGGCTGTCTAGAAATAGTACAGTATCAGGATTGACAACTGTGGCAGATACAATGCATATATTTGCTGAGAGAGTAATTGGGCCAGTTGTAGGATTGATGGCTTGCATATAATGAATCTCGTTGTTATCAACCAAGCATTTAGTTATTGGGAAGTGGTTGTGAAGGTTCCAACAAAACATGAGCACCTTTTAATGAACTTAATAATAATCTTAAAAGGACATGGTCACGATTTTGGTGAACAATTTTAATGTTTACATGCTTCAGTAAGTCATTTTTAATAGGCAACCAAACATTTTAGTGTCATTTGTTGAGTTATAAGCGATTTACAGAACTTCCATTTCTTTTCTACGAAAAAAAAGTTTGTGTTTACAAATTGAATGTTGAATTGAAAATTCCAATTTTAGACCTAAAATGAATGTGCTAAACATTTGAAATTGCTTATTTATGCATAAGATGAATACGAGCATAGACATACTAGCTTGAAAAAGATTTTTACCAGTATATTGAACTTAAGTAATAAAAAACAAGACACGAGCCTTGTTTACATTACAAACAATTGTGAGCACTGTATATTTGCTTATAACTCTAAGACCGACTCTGAAATCTTATTTAATCATTAGAAATACATTTATAAAGCATTGTATGTAATAAAAACATGAAAATTAAATTTGACCAAAATCGTGACCCCCCCCCCCCCCCCTCCTTTAATTGCCATAAAACACCCAGGATTGGCAGTGACTGTTTGATCAACTTAGCCTGACAGGAATCAATGTCAACTGCAAGGACATAGTTAGAAATAGGATCTATAAGGGAGAGAGTGGTCCGTACAGTGCAAACACTTAAGTTGGAGAAATTGATCTCGACATTTTCGGACTTCTGCTCGAAAAAAAATTGTTTCTCCTTGAGATACAAGTGTATTATTCATTAATTCTGTAAAGTGGATACGACATGAATGGATTTCTGGTTGAAAATATTTATCTTTTTTATGTTCAAATGTTTCTAAAAATGATAAGTTTCATGTTGCCCAGACGTAAAAGTGCAGTACTGTTGACGTTTTGTATAGTTAAAACCCGCCTAGTAGAAGTTATTGTACGTTATAATTATGGTAAAGGTTTTCTATCCGATTTAAGGAATTGGTAGCATAAAAGAAAAAGGTACGGCACCATATGACACAAACTATTTCATGGATATTTATGAGTTTGAACTTATCCCATATAATGATAGACGGTGTTCAATAACTCAGTTGCTTCAGGGAGATGCATGTGTTCATTTAATTTAGATCAGCAAATAAGGCTGCACCAGACGAGAAAAGAAAGATAATGTGTGTCGATCTCCAGAGTGAAGGATCCCTTTCATGCCCATTTAAAAAACCTCTAATGGCTGCAGTTAAAAAGTGAGGATGTAGACTGACTTCAAAATCAGACTCACTCTTTTTCCTTGTTTTGAACATTTTTCTTCACTTTTAAAAGTTGATGTTTGACAGACGGGAAAAACAAATCATATCATATATATAAAAACAAATCATATTATATTTTAAGTATCAAGATTATTACTTATATCTATTCATTGCTCTATGACCACATGCATACATTTTTGTCAATTTTATTTCAACTCTCTTTCTTCTCTCTCTTTTTCTGTCTGTCCATCCCTCTCTTTTTCTTCCCTCTTTTTCTCTGGCTGTCTCTGTCCATCTCTCTCTGTCCATCTATTGCTCTCGGTCCGTCTCTCTCTCTCTCTCCCTCTCTCTCTCTCTCCCTCTCTCTCTCTCTCTCTCTCTCTCTCTCTCTCTCTCATGCTTAGCAAACCACACAAACATATAGTTATAGATATATTATTGACTTACTCTATACGTGGTAAATATCTTTGAAAGCTGAAGCACTACATATTGGAGAGGCATTCAGTCCTCATGTACATCGTGGAAACTCAGGATATGTCTTATGTCTGTTTCCTAAAATAATTGTATGAAAGTTTATTAAAATGAAGAAATATAAAGTTATGTTTTGTTTGTTAATATATGTGACATTAAACTTATTGTTTACGCCATCGAAAAATAAATACATGTAAATGTATACATATGAATCGTATGTTTCTTAATAATTAACGATAAACTACAATTCACATTTTACTTACCAAATTAATATTTTTGAAGACATACTCCCTTATATATGCTAAAAGCAGGTAACATTTTAAAATGGTAAAAGACGTCAGTGCACACTAAGTTCCGTGAACCGGAAGTTTGTAGACTGTGTGAACTCATCAAGCTGGATTATAATTTATTTACGGAAATTAATACTTGTAAAAAAAATCGATTTTTCAGAGATAATACACGTCAATAAAAAAAATAGTAGATTAGCTTAAGGTTAAAACAATCTAGAGGTGTTTTATATTTGTTTTCTTTTTAAGGAAATCGATATTTCAAATGCAATAAACATTGCTAATGTAGTGTTTACATTTGTATTGTTATGAAAGTCTGCTTTTTGCAGTGATTATTCTGAAAGTTGAGTTTAAGCTATTTAAGGTGAGTGTAATGTTATTTTCTCCTCACTGTATTTCCTTGCACAAGCATTGCATTATATAAATAGAGCATAACTTTACAATTTTGAAACGAATTTGAGAAATGTGTATCTGGTTATCAAAAAACAAATGGGCTCAAATGGTTCTCTATTAGCTATGCTCTTACTTTGAACGTCATTCCCGGTAGTGGCAATCCCATCGACAAAATAATTAAAAGAAAAGGGAAATAATATTTATGATTATACAAATGTACACTGATTGTCTGCTATGTAAATGAACACCAATAGTGTTTATGTATATGTAGACTTATGTCGAGTTTTAGAATACTTCTAATATTTAAAAGAAAAGTTTATTAGGTCAAAATGAGCAGTGCAATAATATTTGTGTCTTTGTCTTGTGTGTGTGTGTGTTTCTTGTGATTTGTTGTACTTTCCTTATTATAGTTTAATACAATTTTATTTTCATGAAGTTCAGTGGCTCTGTTATGTCAATGTATATACGTTTTAAAAAAAAATCTCATTAGCTGAGATTTACAACAAATACCCAGCTTACATGTTGATCAAGTTACAAGCAGTAGGTGAACAACTAACAGAATAAAATTATTTCAACTGTTTTTACGCATTTAAAAATTGAACCAGACTTTATGCTTGAAAAAAAAATATAACCGTCAAGTGTTCACATTTGACGTAACAATTTCAAACACATAAGCAACAATATAAATGTCTATCCATATATGTATGTAAAAAACAAGTCATAAGAAAGACATCAACCCTAGCAGTTTTTCCAGTGTTAGGCATAATCAAATTAACCGAGCTGCTTGATTGGGTGTACTCCTGGGCTTGGGGTTTGGAGATTGGGTAGGTTCTAATAGGGAGTGGAGTTGGGGGGGGGGTAGTAAGATGGACTGATATGACGCCAAGTGTTAGTCGATCTATGCCTACTTTGCACACAATGAGGTTTTAGAAAGGATGCTACAGTTCTGTTAGCTTGGTGACTATCCTTGTGGAATGTGTGCTTCGGGGCTTTGACAAACTGAAGCAAAATGACGCAATCTAAAACATCTTATCTGATATATGGAAAATGAAAAGTACACGATAAGGCACATGGCATTTGTTTTAAAGGGGGGTGGACTTTTTTTTTAATGTTGTTTGGTTGATTTACCATATTTAAGCATTTTGTCATCCTTCCAAAAAGTGGAAGGGGTGATATCGTCTACGTTGAAGAATTTGATCTCGCAATTTTCGGAATTCTGATCAAAGGGATTTTGTATCTCTTTAAAATACAAGAGTATTATTCCTTAGTTTTGTGAATTGGATGCCACATGGATGGGTTTCTGGTTGCCAACATTTATCATTTTTTATGTTAAATGTTTCTTAAAAATAATATGTAAGTTTTGTGTGTATGGCTTAGACATAATTGTACAGTAATGTGGACGTTTATGTATAGATAAGCTCCGCCTAGTAGAAATTATTGTGCGTTGGAATTATGATAAGGGTTCTCTATCCGATTTAAGGAATTAGTAGCATTAAAGAAAAAAGTGCTGCACCATGACATAATTCGTTCATGGATATTTATGAATTTGAACTTATATTGATATACCGTAAATACCTGTTCAATAACTCAGCTGCTACAGGGAAATGCATGAGTACATTTTATTTAGATCAGCAAATATGGTCGCACCATACGATAGAACAACGATGATGTGTGTCGATCTCAAATGTGAAGGATCCCTTTCCTGCCCATCACTAAAGCTGTTAGAAAGAGAGGATGCAGACTGACTTCAATATCTGACTCACTCGTCTTCATTCCAATTTCCTTGTTTTGCACATTTTTCTTCACTTTTAAAACTTGATATTTGAAAGCCGGGAAAAACAAATCATAACAGATATTTAGTATCAAGTTTATCACTTCAATCCATTCATTGCTCTATGACCACGTGCGTATAATTCTGTATATTTCTTTGAACTTTCCCTTCTCTCTATCTCTCTCTATCAGTCCATCTCTGTTCCAGTCTGTCTGTCTGTCTGTCTGTCTGTCTGTCTGTCTCTCTCTCTCTCTCTCTCTCTCTCTCTCTCTCTCTCTCTCTTGTTAGGCAAATTACACGAACATATAGCTATAATGCATTGATATGCTGAAGCACTACGTATTGAAGAGGTATTAAGTCCTTCTTATGTACATCGTGGAAACCTAGGGTATGTCTTTTGTCTGCTTTCTAAAATGATTGTATAAACGTTTATTAACAAAACAACAAAATATATGTCTATCCATATATGTATGTAAATAGCAACGGAAATACGCTAAATCCTTGAATAAGCGTCCTTTGGAAGAAAATGTCAAAACAATTAAGAGAACTCTTGTTGATCTACAAATATATTTTACAAAAACATGCCCACATTACATCAATGCTAGAACTACAGATCTGTATATATTCTACCATATCCAACTATTGACCTATATCCACAACAATCGACTTCAGTTTGCCATTCAGAAAAAAAAAATGTTTAAGGTGGTATGATACACCCACATGTTGTGAAGTACAATGTATCGAAATAAGCAATTTAATATAATCAACCGTAATTAAAAAGATATATAAAAAAGATAATAGTTTTTTTCTTCTTCAAAAATTGTCATTTAAGGTCAAAACTATTGGAAATATAAACAATAAAGGTCAGACGACACGTTCATCGAGCATTCTTTTTGTATCTCCTCGTGATAAAGATTTCTATAGTCTGTCCCAAGTTATTGCTTCTATCAATGTTTGATGATTTTTAATAAAAATATACATACCTGTGAAAGAAATACAATTCAAATCGATTGAAGGGAATATATCCAAGATATCTTCATTGAACAATTATTCCTTTTCACTCATAAGATTTTACAGGAACGAAAACAATTTTCTTACGGAGATTTATAATGGGAAATGTTTACATCTTTTCTCCATTCGGAAGTACTCGGGATACCTCCCGCTATTTTTTTAACGTTATCATCCGGGCTTATCAATGGCTGATGCAATGCAAAATCTTCGTAGACTTTCAATTTTGGGATGTGTATTGAAACCTGAAGCGTAGAGGGGGCGTTTCAAAACAGATATTCTGGACAGATTTCATATGAGTGGATGAACGTAGTTTGAGCACAAAAGCATTACTATTATGAAATACCAAGCAAAAAGTGGTGGAAGCAAAAACTCGGGACAGAGTATAATAAAAATAATACTGATTTTACCCGAAATTGGTTTCAAAAATTATATTTAATTATGCTACCTTCTGTGCTCTTAAATTCTACGGTTGGAGGTAACTTAGTAAAATTTAATCAGATTATATAAAAATTGCATACTTTTGTATCTCGCACAAATGCCTAGTAAGGTAGCCTTTTTTTGCAAGAAAGCTGGTAAAAGTAGTAGTATATAAATCAATAACAAAGTCCTAACCAAAGTTTTATATAAATTTGACGACCATGTCGTCTGACCTTAACAGCGTAATGCAATAGGATAGAGGTTTCTCTACAAATCCATAGATCATGCGTTTGAATCCCGCTGGGGATTTTAAAATTTTTACCATTCCAGATTTGTTAAATATTGTGATATTTGGAAATTCTAAACCTGTGAATGTATTTTAGTTATAATGTACTTTCACCTACATTAACATAGACATATGTTTCATACCACCTTAAGCATTAACATGTTGTCATTGCACAATGAATACTCAAGTAGGAATTTAAAACACTGATAATTAAACAAATAAGTATATGGAGTTTTCCGTTTTTCCTGATTACGACGAGGACCAGACGGCGGGTGTTACTCACTCCTCCATGGCACCTGATCCTACCTCTGACATTTTGTAGAGGTCCGTGTTTGCTCAGCTCCTATTTTGCATTTTTCTTTTGGGCTTTTGATTTTGAACACTGATCGTTATCACCATATGTCAAAGATAACGTAAACTCTCATCAGACAGACAAAACATGCATAAACCTCAACACACTTCATTCTGTTAATTGTAACTAATTGAACACTTTATGAATAAGTCGATTGTAGCAATAATTTACTGAAAGCAAGAAGCTGTTGGTGATTTAGCGGGGAGGTAAAGGACACCCCCACCCCCTCAATAAACTCCCCAATCATGTTATCCTTCATCAATAAATACTTTTTTAATGTACAGACTTCCCGTATGATTGACCAGGCTGCACACCCCACAGAATAAGAACAATAAAAACAGAATCCTACTCAGTTAATTAGTTTGAATCTTTTTCATTCTCGTTTTTATTTTCAAACCAATGGCCAATAAAGAAAACACAGTTGTAAGGATAAATAGATGTATTTTATTTACGTTCATATGCTAGAAAAACTATGAAATATGAGTAAATTTGCATTATATATGCGCAAATTAATGCAGCAATTTAAATAACAAAAATATATAAAAACTATGCTTCCATAATGATAAACAAATGTTTTGTCGAAAAATTATAACGTTAAATATTATTCTAAATGCATTGTTTGTCAGCAATAAAAAAATGGTGTTAAATATTGCCCCAGTAAATTGATAAAAAAAAATAAATTTTGGAGATTTTCTTTCTCATAGACCACATGCCTTTTTCCCACAGACCACATGACTTAGATGTCAAGTTCTCGTAGATGTCAAATTCTTCCCTGAATCAAATAGATGTCACTTCCTCCTTGCTATCACGTGACTTAGTGTTACTTTTTCCCACATCCCATGTGACTTAGCTGTCAATTTCTCCCACAGACCACATAACTTAGATGTCACTTTTCCACACACTACAAGACTTAGTAGATGTCATTTACTCTAGACCATAAACAGGTTATAGGCGTCTTTTCTGTCCGATATCACAAAGGCAATAATAATTATTCTATCTTGTTTGTAAATAACACAACACTTGATAAATTAAATATTTTACTTTAAATTCAGCATCCAAACATATACAAAACATGACAAAACTTGTAATATGATTGACAATAAATAAACCAAAGGGGGTTTTAATGATATCATTATATCTATTCAGTATTTGACAGGCATGGATTAACTCCCTTGTATTTAGATTATAAATAGATGTGATGGGATTTCACCAAAGATTATAACATTTCACATGATACATCTGACAAGGGCTTTGAGGACATGCATATTTTACCATTGCATTTAAGATCTTTGATTTTGGGATATTTTTTTTACAGAGCCATTAACTAAAACTGTGAGAATCAAAAAAGGCAGTAGGGTCAATGTTACATGTACATCGATGACAAGATAAAACAGGTTCTAGATAATAGCTTATACAAATAAAACCCAAAAGTATTGAGTTGGACTATTGATATAAACAATGAATTTCTCTGCATGGGAGGTATACTCATATTATTGGGGGGGGGGGGGGTATGAAACAAATATCATACAACATAAAAACATAATAATTCTATGTCTACATTTCTCGAAATAAAAGTATGACATTAGTTTAATAAAATAGTTCTACAGTCTTTGCAAAATGAATATTAACTGGGTTTTTAACCATAGGTATAAGATAGCACAGTTCAAAATTTGCTTCGGCTCAAATAAATCATCAAACACCATGATATTGAATCATTTATAAGAACAATAACATATAAAACATCTGGTCCCAACATATCAATAATTTACATTCCTTTCTTTGGTTCCTGAAATGACAGAACTTATGATTATTATATGCAGATAGAAAGAATGTTATTGTCCAGCATCAGAGAGTATGGAGCCAATGAAGGTCAAGGTCGGACAAGGTCAGTGTGAGGACAAACTTACAACAAGGTTCTCCGGACCTCAGGCCTATCTCCAAGGATATACGTTGATCTTGGAGTACCTGAACAATAACCAAATGTTTGGTTTATTAATAGGCAAAACACATCTCATAGACTTTTGATATCACCTGAAAAATTGATAACAATATTAAAAGCTGAAAATACTAATCATAAAACTCCTTAAAAGTAATATAATTTGAATTATTTTTTATAACCTTAATGTTTGAAACAACAGTACAGAAACAAATATCAAAGAGAATACATCACAGCAAATAAGATTCAAAGAGCCTGTTGATATCAGCATTACTGAGCTAGCCTATCCTGACACACTCTATGTCTAGAGAAACCCTGGCCTCCTCTGACATACACACACAGTATATACTGTGTTACTGGAGTTGTGGCTTAAGAATTTGTTGATGGTTTAAATATGTCATGTTTAAGAGAATTCATTTGCATAATAATAACAATGAGTGTCAATATGAAAATAGATGGAATCATATCAAAGTATATAATATTTAACTCATACTTAAAATGGTCATCATTTAATAGTTTTAGGTGAAATTTTCTGGATCTCCGATTAATAATAAATATTAAATGGGTCATTCCTGTAGTTCACGGAACAGAAACTTAAGTCTTCAGAAAATACTGAGTGATCTGAAAGATTAAGTAATACACAATGTCACTGTTAAGTAAAATACTTCTATCCCCAGTAAAAAATATGCTTTTTTATAAAACATACTTTTTAAATTAACAATCAGATTCATTAAGAGATTGTTCCCAGGTGGAGTTACATTTCCCCATATTGCACTTAAAGTATTGATAATGGAGAGAGGTTACATAAAACAAAATGTATATGACATTATCTTGTTCATGGTATTAACAATTAAGCCATATATCATACTTTTATTTCAAGTTGAGAATGCGAAAACATGATTTATAAATAATAAATCAGCCTCAATAAGATAAAGAATGAATGAAGTGCACTAAAATAATTGTAAATGTACTGAATATGGTTTAACATGTACTAAAATAATTGTAAATGTACTGAATATGGTTTAACATGTACTAAAATAATTGTAAATGTACTGAATATGGTTTAACATGTACTAATATAACTGTAAATGTACTGAATATGGTTTAACATGTACTAAAATAATTGTAAATGTACTGAATATGGTTTAACATGTACTTAAAACGAGTGCAGCTGTACCGAGTACCATTTGGTGATCCTGTTACACTTCAAGCAATGGAAAACAAATGGATGTCTTAAAGGGGAAGGAAAGTCAAAAACATAATTCATTTATTTTAATAAAGTGGTGTAAATTATCACATGTAGTCATGCTGTTTTGAAAATAAAATACGTAATTAAACTTTAATGAACGTTTGAAGTTGGAGAAATCGTATTTACTGGAGGCTGACATGATGTAGAACTCTTTTGTATTAAAAACAAAAAAAAATAATTATTTGATGTCACACCATCTATTCTGGTTTAGTTTACATATACAAATGAATGTACACAGTGCTCTGATAATGCCTTTCTTTTACACGAATAATCGACTAAACAAAATTGATAATGTTTGAGTTCACACGTCAATCTAAAGGATAAATACATGTATCATTGTATGCATAAATATATGCATTTTCATAAGTAAATGACAGCTGTTAATCTGTTATCATTCAAAGTTGAAAACGATTTCGATTAAATTTGTTATTCCAAGTCAAGTTCTTTGCTAACTGAATAAATGTTATAATTGTAATCGGGATATTTAAAATTTATTCTTTAAAGTCGGAATTACCATGTCGAAATAACGACGGCAGACATTTTCTATGATATTTGGCATCTGTTGAAAATTTCCACATTTACGCGGAGATTTCTCCGACACTAACCTCCGCATTTAGATTTCAACGAACATGCTCCATTTGACGTTAGTTTGTAGTTTGCAAAGGTAAAAGAACGGTCTCAAACCAATATTGTTTCAAATTTTCCAGAACTTGTCATTTAGAGCGAATATCATGATTTACTATATTACTGATTAACTATGTTGATAAGACAAACCGGAATAGACGGTGTGACGTCATATATTACAGTTCAATGGCAGCCCTTATGGCGGCGGGAAATTTAAATTAAGCAATCGATTTTCTTGATTTATTCATTGTTCCGGGGTTTTTAATGAAAATAAATACGATTTACAATTATAGTAGATGATAATTAATAGATTTATTGTACAACACATTTTTAGCTTCCTTACCCTTTAAAACAAATTGTTTCAAAATCCTGTGTTTTTCTGACTGACTAGGAGTGTGTCAAAATCACGTCTTTGTCCGACTTACTGAAAATTCATTAACATCATGTCTTTTGTTTGACTAACTGAAAATTCATTAACATCATATGTTGTTTGACTAACTAAAAATTTATTAACATCAATTTTGTTTGAATAACTGAAAATTCATTATCATCATATTTTGTTTGACTAATTGAAAATTCATGAACATTGTCTTTTTGAATGAGAGTGTGTCTAAATCATGGTACAATATGAAACTCAAAATGGGTGTGTCTAAATCATGGTGCAACATGAACTCAAAATGGGTGTGTCTAAATCATGGTGCAACATGAACTCAAAATGGGTGTGTCTAAATCATGGTGCAACATGAACTCAAAATGGGTGTGTCAAAATCATGGTACTACATGAACTCAAAATGGGTGTGTCTAAATCATGTCTTTTTTTAACTGACTGGGTTATAAATCAAAAGAAAAATGTGTCTCATGAAAACAATGATTTTTTTAATTTTGTTTGAGACTGTTATTTGCTTTTAAAATAAAAAAGCAGCGATATAATAGGAATCTTAATTCATTTACGATTACTATTTTAAAGAAAAAAAATATCAAAAGCTGATATCAAATTTTGAGAACGTTCTTGGATTTAGACTTGACCTACTGCAATACAATGGTGTCACTTTTGAGACTTGAACCTTCATTCTCACTCACCCGAATCCATCCCGCTGAGTCTCTGCTGCAGAGTCTCGAGTTGAGATATGTAGTCGTCGCGAGGGCTCGCTGATCCTTACTCGAAGTTCTGGAGATGAGTGACCAACTTTTGTGGGGGTGGGAGAGGAAGAGGAGAGAATTTTTCTGCAAGAAATGAAAAGTAAAACACCTGTATCTTGTGACAGGACTTTGCATGGAATAAGTTTTACATTTAAACATTTAAAGAAGTTTTATAGTTTTTATTAACTTCGAAATGATTTTTAAAACATTTTTTGCAATCAAATATTGTAAAATTTGTAAACTCTAAACCAGTTAAAGCATTTTGATTGTAATGTACTTTTATCTCCATTTTTATCAACAGGTGTCCAATACCACCTTAAGTATTTCTGTCTTACATCTCTGGTTTATATTTTGATTATAAAATACGTTTATCCCCATTAATATCAACAGGTGTCCCATACCACCTAAGTATTTCTGTCTTACATCTCTGGTTTATATTTTGATTATAAAATACTTTTATTCCCATTAATACCAACAGGTGTCCAAAACCACCTTAAATATTTTCTGTCTTACATCTCTGGTTAATATTTTGATTATAATGTACTTTTATCCCCATTAAATTAACATGTGTCCCATACCAATTAAGGTAGCAAGGGACAGTTTCGAATAAAGTACCCGTCAATATTTTTGTAAAATTAAGAGTTGCTGTACTTGAAGGCTTATGAGTTTTGTTAAAATTCATGAAATGATTTTTAATGATTATCATTAGTTAGAGGGGTGTCTCTTGTTGAAATTGATATGCAATATGTAGGCCCCTTATGTTAGGTACATGAGAATCAGAAGTAAAATGCGAAACCTTTGGCTATGACTGTTGTGCTGACTTTACACAGTGAAATTGCAAGTTACAGACGGGAGGTAAAATAACACGAAAAGTAGGTGGATGGGACATTGAAAACTATACACTGGTAAGTTTGTGACATGTGATAGTGCAACATGCACTCGGTACGGAAGGTCAACCCTCTGCAGGGAATTAGCTGGGGGAGGTCTAAAAAGCTGAAAAATCATGAAAAATTAGCAAAATATGAAAGGGTCAAAATCTCATAAAAACCAGTATGTAGAGAATTTTACAGGTTTTGATTAGTAATTTTATTCAGAAATCGGTGATTGGCCTTATAAAGAGTGAATTAAAGGTATTTGTGCTAGATGGGAACCGAGGAAATTCTAGTTACAGAGTTCCGAAGACATGCATCCCTTGGCTACAATGATTTGTATAAAAAAAACTGTCCCCTGCCACCTTCAAGACTACATGGTATTTTCATATTTATCCTTTAAGTGTAATTTTGAGTGGATTTTGTACCATAAGTAATACATTTTGTGAAAATGGATGATTTTCTTGGCTATATATGTCATGACATGATTTATTAGCTAAAATATTCAAGGGGAGTAGCTCCCTCTTAAATGTGTAGAATGACCACCACTAGAGTAAATTGGCTTATAGAGTAGGCATTTCCTATCCTGATGACAATTAATAGGCTTAAGTTAATTACTGAGATAAGAATAAATACTTTAAAACAAGTTTTATCAATTGAATCATTAAATTTATGAATTTGCAGCCATTTTGCTGTCTGATTTTATGAAATAATATTAATCCACCTGACTTATATCACCCAATGTTTTTAAAACAGCATATTTTTATTTCAAATGAACTTTACATGTAGACAAATGCAGTTACCAAAGTATAAAATATGTCAAAAAACTCAAGTTTTTGCTCCTTCCTATCAAAAAATGGTATTTTAGATGTATTTACAGAATTGAAAAAGCCACCCCTTCTTTCCAATGGACTCTATTACCATTACATGTAGGATATGTAAATGTACATTTGACCTTGAAATAACATCTGCTATGATAATTACTCTTGAAATGAACAAAGAACAACATATATTTACCCTTTTATTGTATATATGCATCGAAAATGTATAAAACATGTAAAATTTGAACATTTTTAATGGAATTCTCATCTGTCCCCAGGTACCCGGGTGTGTTTGAATTTCATTTTAATTAAACGCACACATCACACTTGTAGGTCTTACTAATTTAGCAAAGTTAAAAGGAGACTAGAAACCAGACTATATAAGATATCCACTAAATATGATTATAGGCTTAGTTTTTCATGAAAACAAGAAATCTCATGTAGGGCGACATGACTTTTTGTGAATAAAAATGCTACAAATCATCCATTTACCAAAAAAGTTCAATTTTAAATATCAGTGATGGTTGTTTTCAATTATGTGTAAGAAATGACTCAAGGAAACTGCCACAATTTTCATAATATTAGGTTAAAGTGTTCAAACTAATGCTTCATGTGAAAATCAAAAGATAGGGGGAGGGTATACATGTAAAGGGATTTCTAAGTGATGTGATGCTTTTATCATGATAATATCAAGCAGATGTATGTAGTATTGAATAAGGTTTCTTATTTAAGGAGGTTGAACAACAGTTGACCTCTAAAAGATTAGGTAAAGATGCTTTATTTATGGAGAGCCCTGTGAATCTGTGTTAAATAGAGGAAAGTGGAAATGGTGGGTTCACTTAAATGGCCATATTTTTCTTAAACCTCAATGGAATTGGCAAAATGTGGTGTACTTTTTTTTCAGAATAGCATAAGCTTTTTAATTTTAAGACAAGATGACTTTTCAGAGAATGTAAGTGTATGTTAAAGGTAGCAAGGGACAGTTTAGAATAAAGTACCCACCAATATTTTTGTAAAATTAAGAGTTGCTGTACTTGAAGGCTTATGAGTGTTGCTAAAATTCATGAAATGATTTTTAATGATTATCATTAGTTAGAGGGGTGTCTCTTGTTGAAATTGATATGCAATATGTAGGCCCCTTATGTTAGGTACATGAGAATCAGAAGTAAAATGCGAAACCTTTGGCTATGACTGTTGTGCTGACTTTACACAGTGAAATTGCAAGTTACAGACGGGAGGTAAAATAACACGAAAAGTAGGTGGATGGGACATTGAAAACTATACACTGGTAAGTTTGTGACATGTGATAGTGCAACATGCACTCGGTACGGAAGGTCAACCCTCTGCAGGGAATTAGCTGGGGGAGGTCTAAAAAGCTGAAAAATCATGAAAAATTAGCAAAATATGAAAGGGTCAAAATCTCATAAAAACCAGTATGTAGAGAATTTTACAGGTTTTGATTAGTAATTTTATTCAGAAATCGGTGATTGGCCTTATAAAGAGTGAATTAAAGGTATTTGTGCTAGATGGGAACCGAGAAAATTCTAGTTACAGAGTTCCAAAGACATGCATCTCTTGGCTACAAGGAATTGTATAAAAAAAACTGTTCCCTGCCACCTAAGTATTTTCTGTCTTACATCTCTGGTTTATATTTTGATTATAATGTATTTTTATCCCCATAAATATTAACAGGTGTCCCATACCACCTTAAGTATTTTCTGTCTTACATCTCTGGTTTATATTTTGATTATAAAATACTTTTATCCCCATTAATATCAACAGGTGTCCCATACCACCTAAGTATTTTCTGTCTTACATCTCTGGTTCATATTTTGATTATAATGTATTTTTATCCCCATCTATATCAACAGGTGTCCCATACCACCTTAATTATTTTCTGTCTTACATCTCTGGTTTATATAGCTCACCTTCTAGCACCTTGGTTTTCAGAAGTGGGTGTGGTTTGCTGCTGTAGTCCCGCGTGGGCAGTGTGGTATGGACATAGATATCGCCGCTGACATGGTAATTATCAGAACCCCTCCCACTGACTGATAAGGAGAGATCCCATTGGTTACTCTATTGCTGTTGACATGGTAACCACTAGAGGCTCCCCCTAGAGAGTAATATGGAGAAGCTCCATTAAGGAGGTGTCTCTCCGAGTAAAGCTGGAAGACAAATAAGACGGACGGTATGGAGACTGATGAACACTTGAATGGAGGGACGATGAAGCGTGACTGTTGAAGGGTCCAGAACCGTTCAGTCGTGACTGGGTGTTGATGCGGGGTGGTTAGAAACAGTTCACAGTTGGGGCGTAACCTGTAAATAAAGAGACGTGTCTTATTACAATCAGACGTGGTTTTACAGTCAACTTGATCACTCTGTGGAATGGACTGATGCCATGAAAGAAAAATGTTAATATTTAACTGTTATCTAATGATTTCATCATGTAATTTCTTTACTTATGTTAACATTAAGTAAAACACCAAGTTTGAAATATATTCCTTCTAAAATGGTTCTATTAATTTTACTTTGGAGTGAACATCAATTGTTTCATACTGAAATTGACCATTAATTGATAAGTAGGCAACCTATGATATGAGTATGTGACTATAACGTCTAACAAACAATAAGCCCTTGGGCCACATCGCTCACCTGAGTAACAATAAACATATTAAAATAAGCTTTATGGTGCTATATACAAAATACCCAAACAATGAAGCATAATAGATCCTGTATAAAAAAAATCCCCTACATATTCTTAATACATGTATGTTTTTCAATGAAACCCTTTGTAACAGGATGGTTTTATAGACACATCACATACTGAGCACTGCAGTTCTTTGAGGCCCAAGAATTGTTCAGGGGCCTGAATGTAAACAATTTAAAAGAATCAACAATACGTCAGAAGTCAGAATGCTTGCATATAAGTTAAACTTTATATAACAACATTTTTGTGAATTATTTAAATGTTTTCCTTTGTAAAATTGGGAAAAAATCTCTCCCTTTCTCCAATGTGGCCCGACCAAACTACTGAAGATTATCATTTTGAAAACAAGAATCTAGATCATCTTAACTGACTAAAAATATACAGCTTTTCTAGGCAAATTGTGTTTTAGAAGATGATTTTTAAAGATTTTTTCTATATATATTGATTTTCTATGTAAAATCCCCTCTCCCCAATTGTGACACACCTTACCTTTGATGATCATGATTTGAATAAACTTGAATCTCCCCTACCTGAGAATGCTTCTACACCAGTTTAAGCTTTTCTGCCCGATCAGTTTCAGAGAAGAAGATTCTTTTAGATTTACTCTTACTATTCACATCACCCCCCCCCCCCCCCATTGGCCCCAATCTATCCCCAGGGATTACGACTTTATCACACTTTAATCGCATCGAACAGAGAGTGCTTTCAGGCAATTTTAAGCTTATCTGCCCGATCAGTTTCTGAAAAGAACATCTTTAAAGGATTTTCCCAATATATTCCCAAACTTGAACGTACAGTCTACTCATATATATTCTTAAGGTAGTCCTATACTCGGCACAAAATGGGCTCAATCATTAAAAGATATACATTCTAGCAATACATATACAAAAGAAAATACGTATGTTTACATGCTAGTTTGTTTGTTATCACCTCTCAGACGGGTGTACCCCTTTGCGAAAACTATTGACAATTATGAAATTTGCCAGACGTCCGTTTTTCCTAATAATAATTACAAATTTTGGGAAAATTAGAACTGAACATACAAAATAGAGTATAAATATTCATTTAAGTCATATCTCATCAATAATTTTGCGCACATTTTTGTAAGTAAGTACGCCTTATGGACCTGATATATCAAAATAGAATACAAAAAATGCAATGCTAGTATCGCGTTTGGTAATTTTTTCACTATGTTATGGACTCAAACTTAAATTCATGGTTTTTATTCTATAGATTGACATCTTAGAAAAAAGATTTGGTAAAATAAATTATATGTTGACGGATTACTCGTCACGCTATAAGCTCTAAACCAAGTAGACCCGGATGAAAAAATCCGTAAAAATCACATTTTGCTACAGTTTTCTGCCTAAATCTGTTAACAATGTTAGATATCATTTAAACATTAATTAATTGACGATTGATTAAATTCGAAATAGCTTCTGTCTCTAAATTTAAACCGGTTTTAGTAAAAGAAAAGAAATAATTGGGGGGGGGGGGGTCAAAACAAAGAAGATACAAGTTGCTGTCCTTTAAAAAAGGACTGCAATACGTGGACCATTTGCATGTATTTCCAACGAAAACGTGAAAGCCTTAAAAATATCCCAGATTCCACCGACTCTAGCCCCCTGCTTTTAACCACTAAATTTGTACGTTGTATTACGTATATATATATATGTATAGTTGACTTTTAATCTCAGAATTTAAAAGGTTTAAACTTCTAAAATAATTATGATCTATATTAATGAAGATTGCATGTATAGTATCAGGCCTTCGGCGAATTCTACTATTTGTGCACACATTACGCTTCGCACTACTATGTTAACTACGTAATGCAGTGACAGCTACAAAACAACAAAACATTATAAATTATGCTATTTGATGCATGCTGTAGTTTCGGCATAATATTACCTTATTTCACAATACCGATAGTTTATATCACATGCCGATCATTTCTTTAAAAGGAATACTTTGTTTCTGTAATGGTTACCGACAAATTTACAATTACAGCGCCTTTGAACTTATAAGGTCACATACCACTATTTTTACCCCGTGCCCATTGACCGGTGGAATTTTTTTTATATAATTTATTGTTGTATAAAGGAATAAGAAGGAAAATAATTGTTGCCTGTGGCCTTATATGTGCATATGGCATGGAATCCCGATCCCAATTCAGATAAACCTGTGCTTGCCTGATTCCCCGAGCTACCCATTACGCACAGGAACAAGATTAGCTCATGCGCAGGCTGAATTGTCCCCATAGCATCCGGTTTAACCTCGCTTATATATTTTCAGGGTCCACGCAATAAGCATACCTGAGATCCTGGTTAATCAGAAACTTTGTTTTTCATTTTACTTTAACACAATTGAGTTTCTCAACATTATTCATTTCTATCTCTCATAGAATACATATATTACCGTTCTAATTGCTCATTATTGCCATTGTTTACAACAGCGATGTAGAGCAAAATCAATACCGGTTATATAAAACGCTTTGTAAAAGTCGAACCAATATTATCAAATCCGTATTATGACGTAGTGCGATACTCGGACTACTTTAACATAGTGAATCTAATAATATTTGCAAGGAACCTATGCATGTTGATTGTACCCATGCATCTTTATTGTGTGCTATTCATTGTCTACTACACCTGTAAGAGCGCTGGATTTCTGGAGCTGGGTAGATTGTTTACATCCCGCTGACAGCGTCTCCTCCAGTGTATTGTATATCGGTTCAGAGAATATTTTTTAATCTACTCCATATATTCATATGTAAAAAGTTGACTTCTCATTGTGGCCCCATCCTACTCCCAGGGATCATGATGTGCGCACACTAGAACCGAATCTATACTTCCTGAGGATTTTTCCGAACAAATAACATCTTTTTTGGCCTGAACATTTTTTCGTAGAAGATTTCAGAAAAAAATACTAACAAGTTTTCATTAAATTTAAAGCATCTCCCCTTCAAAACGTGCATGATCCTCGAGTTTAACAAATTTAAATCTTTTCAGTTAAGGATGCTCTGTTACCAATTTTGGTTGAAATCAGGCTAGTGCTTCTATAGAAGAAGTTCAAAATGTAAAAAAAAAAGTTTACAGACAGACAAACAGTCGGACGCTGGACAAAACATGATCATCAATTTTCAATTGAGCTTTCAGCTCAAGTGAGCGAAAAAAAATGTAGAATTAGGTCACTAGGGCACCTTGTTGGAGGTCGACTGTGTCCCCCATCACGAAGAACCCACTCTGGTGGCTCTTTTCCACTTCATGACCAAGTACCGCATCCTGCAAGAACAGTAAAGGGAAAGAAAGCTACTGCAGCTTTAAGATAGCATTATATATCAAAGTGCTTCCCTTACCTTTCATAATATACCTAACTTACATCAAGTATCTTCATAATGGTATATTTCTCCAGGAAAATTGAAAACAAATATATATCTAGACTGAACCACTACCACACTACCAATGAAGCAATACTCTTGATACAAATGAGGGGCCACTCTTGAACATGGTGACCAGTCTGACTTACTGACCTAGTTAAGGCCACCACCCCCTGGCAGCACTTCTAAATGAGGTGACCGATCGGCAGAGCCTGGTCCCTTGCTGCAGGTCTTCAGGGAAAGGTAGACACGCATTCTGGTAATCAGAGCCAAGGTGGTCTGCTCACAGTCCTGGAATCCCCCCAATAACAAGAGCAGGTACTTCTTCTGGTAGACCAGGGCCTTCCTGTAACTGTCCGCCCACAGGTACTTCCCATACAGACACTGGATCTAAATGCAGATCTACTGTCATCAGAATTAAATCGCAGTAAACAGGTATCAATATATCAAATGCTGTTCAAAGTTCAAATATAAATACAATGGTTATATGGATGAAAGTTTTACTTTCCCCACAAGTATTTGTATTTTAATCCCCCGTTTCTTTCTCTCTCTCTCTCTCTCTCTCTCTCTCTCTCTCTCTCTCTCTCTCTCTCTCTCTCTCTCTCTGTGATTCCTTACTCTATCTCTGTCCCTATCCGTCCCTTCTCCAGAGATGTCTGACCTTCGGTCTCGTTCTACTCTGAGGTTGGCCTGACATTGGTCAAGTTCTTGTTCCATTTGATCAAGGGTCAGCTGTAGCGACAGCCCTCTTTGGTCTATGAGGTACGAGCTTCCAGATATCGGTTCTCGTAATCTGCGTGGTTTTCACTCGTATCATGGCCATTCTACAGTGAAAAACATTGACCTTTCTAAACCGAGAGGCCCATAATTGAAATTGAAATTTTCAGATGTATCAACTAACATTGTTAGATCAATTCTAATAATGTCATTTTCTACCCACTTACAATCCTGATAATTAAGCACCTAAATCTCTTAACAGATGTCTGACATTCAGAAATTATCAATAGTCTTACATTTGTCACTGACAATTAGAATCTCTCTTTCCCTACCCAAAGTTCTACATATAGCTCCAGATTTATGTACCAGGTCCTGACATTCAGAATCCCTCTTTCTTTGCTCATAGCCTTATATTCATCTCCAGATTCACACACCTGATGTTGGGAACCCTTTATCTAAAGACTAACATAAACGATGTTTGGAACCTATTTTCTTCATCAACAGTCTAAAATACCTGCTGTTTGACACCCTTCTGCCTCTATCTCCAGATCTCCTCCTCTAGACACCCTAGTTTGTTGTGTAGCGCAATCTTCTCCTCCGTCAGTCTGGACACAAAGTTGGTCAGCTCAGAGTTGTGATGTAACACTCGTTGGTTCACGGCCTGAGCGCTGGGTCGACTCGTCAGACTGTCCACAGTGTCTGGCTCGAAGGCGAGTTGTGTCTTAGTTTGTGTGAGTTCAGTCAGTAGGTCCTTGAGAGATTTCCCCAGACTCTGGACATTAACTGAACCTTCAACTCTACAAAACCAAAATCTCAGTTTATTCAATAAAAATTCTTCTCAGAAGTTGCTGCCAGATTTAAACTTCTGTAAACTTTTACAATTTCCTTTGGTAGAGGAGTTCTGTATAAAGGTAAATACTCAACTTTAGAGGTGATACATTTGCACTTTTTTCTTTTTGCAAATATATCACATACAGTGTATCATAAATTTTAACATCCAGTGGTGAAAGAGGTAGATTTAGAACCAAAATGCGTTAGCGATGTGCATGGCCTTTATCAGTGTATACAATTTTAAAGTAGATCTGAGGAGTAACCGAACGTCCTTCTGACCTACATTCAGACTGTCAGATTCCTATATTTACCCATCCCAATCACTGAAATTACCCATTTCATAAGGGAACTCTTCACCTTCATTCCTACTAGCATTCATTAGTTGTCATCAGTTCATTATGTTTACCTCCATTTGTTACCTTGCCCCAAGGATCAAGGTCATGAGATACCCTTAGGTCATAAGTAATGTTTGTGTGAAGTAAGAACATCCAATAATTCTCCATAAGAAAGATATGCTATTTTTATTCTGCCAGTGACCTAGACATTGTCCAAATGACCTTGGGTTAGGGTCTTGACTCACCCTTAGGTCATAAGCAGTCTTTGTGTGAAGTAAGAACTTCCAATGTTTCTCCACAAGAAAGATATGGACCGAACACGAATTTTGCATTTTTTCTGCCAGTGACCTTGTCCTTGACCAAATGACCTTGGGTCAAGGTCATGGCACATCTTTAGGTCATAAGCAATCTTTGTTTGAAGTAAGAACTTCCAATGTTTTTCGATAAGAAAGTTATGGACCAGACATGATTGCACAGACAGATGGACGGACAAGGTGATTCCTATATACCCCCTAAACTTTGTTTGCGGGGGGTATAAAAAGCAATAGCATTGTGCACTGCTTTTTTTAGTGTATAGATTTGGAAGTACATGTAGATCTGACAAGTAACTGAGCGTCCTTCTGACCTACATTCAGACTGTCAGTTTTCTATATGTACCCTCCCCCTCAATTATGTTGCCAACACCCAAAGGGACCTCTTGACCTACAGTCCTACCTGTATTGACCTATATACCTACCTGTATCCATAAGTTGTCATTAGTTCCCCATGTTTACCCCCATTATTGCCTTACCCCAAGGATGGCTGAAGGCTGATCTGCAGTATAAGATACTGCAGACTCCCACTTATACTCTTGAGCTAAGTCTTGTCAACATTTTCCCATTATCCCCCCCCCACAAACTTTAGTTGCCTTACCCTGAGGATAACTGATCCTGTTACTGTGGTATTAGATACCGCTGACTCCATTGTACACTTTTGAGCTGAGTGATATAAACATTCTCCCATTAACCCCCCCCCCCCCCCCCACACACACACACACACACACGCGCAAACTAAAGTTGCCTTACCCTGACAACTGATCCTGATACTGTAGTATTAGATACTGCATACTTCGACTTAAACTCTTGAGCTGAGTCTTGTAAACATTCTACCTTTAACCCCCCCCCCCCGCACAAACTTTTGTATCCTTACCCTATGATACCGTACAGTAGTATTATATACTGCAGACTCTGACATGTACTCTCGAGCTAAGTTTTGTTAATGTTCCAGTGATCCGGATCCTCCTCACTGCCCTCTGAGTCTACTCGCTGGCGAGTCGAGCGTAGTTTCTCCTGCTGTACATGTAGTTCTCGAGTTACCTCTCACTGCCCTAGTCTCTGAGACTTGATCCTTTTGGGTTTAGAACTCGATAAGCAAGTTGCTGATTTTCCTTCTCATTTTCATTTTTAAAAAATCCAAGCAGATACTGAAGAAATAACAAACATTTCAATTCTCAAAAAACAAAAAACAAAAAACAAAACAATTAAGGCAGGTACACTACCAATATGGCCCCTACATGTATAATTCTTTATACCATTAGTGTAAAAAAGTTCAACTCTAACATTCTCTCTGCACACACATTATTAAAATCCAAACATTGAGAACACATCATTACCATCTTCATGTTCTGGTCGTCCCTCTCCCTCTCCAGCTGTCTCTGTGACCAGCACTCCGTCATTTTCTCCGTGTTGTGATTTCTCTCCTTCTCGTTCCTGAGGTCCTACAGGGATTTGACCTCTGACCTCAGAAGTTTGCGTTCAGACTTGGTCACGTTCGTGTTCATAGTGCCCATTAATGTCTAGTCTCTGAAGCTGAACAAACACAAACAATTAATTAAATGTTCAAAACAACTCTCTTTTATATACCACAGACTTCATTTGTTTCCTGCATGCTTTTAGTCGGTCATGAGGAGCCAATAGCATGGTGGGATAAGTTGTAATTATGTAATTCAACAGAGCTACAACAAGATTTAGATTATAAAAATGACCTAATGAATAATAAAATTTATGATATCAACTTTATGTTTTTAAATTCAGACTATAGTTTTCTATGTGTAATGAGCAAAATTTGCTACATCTCCAAACTAGAAAGTTGAGAGGAAGATGGAAAGATAATCCTTACTAATTGTGAGACACAATAACTCCACACTCATTCACCTGTATCTGGTCTATCTCGTTCTTCATCTGGCAGCAAGCCAACCTTTCCTGCTCGAGCTCTCATGAGTACACTCATCTGAGACTCAAGAGAAGTCATCTGAGATTGAAGCCTTTGCTTTTCTTTTTCCAGGGAGTTTTTGAGATCTTTAACTTTGGCACGTTCTGAGTATAATTTGAACTGCATGTCCTCAAAGATAGAGTTTTTCTCGATTTGTATTCTCAAGGAGTGAGCGTCGCTCATTGTCCAGATTCTCTCCGAGTTTGTCATTGACAACTCTCACTTTCTCTCTCTCTCTCTCTCTCTCTCTCTCTCTCTCTCTCTCTCTCTCTCTCTCTCTCTCTCTCTGTATAAAACAAGATGCATCAGTTTTAATGTTATGTACAACTGAACAATATTCTATAACCTTTATACTAGCTCTATACACTAGTATCTACAATCTTTTTAGATAGAGAAAAAAGCATTACTTTAGATAAGCCTAAAGAAAAAAAAGTGATACAGTTAAATTGAGCGACCTAAACTTTAGCCCCTATTAGCACCTAGCAATATTATTGCTAATTGCTGTCTTCTGAGGCAAAGATGAGGAGTAAAATTATGAGCATTAAATAGATCATCTCGAGTTCACTGTTTGACACTCAGTATCTCAGGCTACTGTCTCGCTGAGACAAAACACCACACTGTAGCTCACAACTCACCCCTGAAGGTCGCTCAATTTGGCATCCTCGTGTTCCACTGCTGTGCTGAGCTGCTCGAGTCGAGCCTAGTAACAAGACTTAGTGGTTCTGAGATTCTTCCTCTCGAAATTGAGTTCCTGCTGAAGGTTGCCCAGGGCCACCTTGTCGAGTTCCTGCGCATTCTTGGCTTGGGGTCTACGATCTCAATCAGTATTCGGATCACTAGTACGTCTTAGATAGTATAAATCTAAACACTTATAGTAATTATTCATTATTAAATTCATATCAGCAGTTCATTTTCCATAACATTAAATTTATATATAGCAATGTTCAGTCAGCCATGTTTGGGTGATCACAAGGTGTGCAATAAACAGTCAGTATTACAGTCCATGTGAGTTATACACAGGTCAATTTCAGCTGCAGATGTTGAACAAAGGGACAAACAACAGGTTAGGTTTTGAGAACAGACTAGATTTGTACAGAAACATTTTCAACCTGTCAATATCCAAGCTATCTCCATTCTACAGCTGATGAGCTGAACATGGCCTCCCCATCAGGACGGGGTGTGTGTTTATCTACAACAAGTCATTAATTAGTTGTTAATTAATCTATATCATACAGGTTATCAAGTGATACATACAAAACTACAAATCAATTAATAAAGACAGACCTACATCTACAAATAAGTTCAAATTAATTAAACTGACACAGGCTTTAATAGTTATGTAATTCATTAAATCATTTCAATCGATTTGTACTTGTAACATAACAAATTACAAATACATGTGCCACTATATTAAAATCTGGTTTATTAATCACAATGACCTAATTTATAAATTAACTAATTAGAATGACATGTGACTGTACATCTTATAATGAAATACATTTAATTTCTATTCATTTTAGATAAACTATGAATCCCAGTCACTGGTAGATACAGCTAACTCTGTAACAATGAGCTGTTTATATTGACAAACAATCACACAGATAAACATGTCTTACATGTATTTTATTGACTGATAATTAACACGGACTGTGTGTCCTAGTTATCTATATCTAATTAATGTGAATGATAATGACTCAGACTTACCTGTCAGAGCGTCCTGTCCGGTGATATACTTGTAGACACACACCTTGTTGTTGTCCGATGATCCGACCCAGAGACGGCGAGTGTTGACATCATAACTCAGGCTTCGTGGTTCACCCATCTCTTGTGATTTTGTCAGTAGATGTGACAGGAACTGACCGTCCTTTTCCAACATCTGTACTGTGTCGGTTTCTCCATCACACACCAGGATGTGTGACAGCGCGTCAGTACATATTCCACATGGCAATAGTTCTGATCCTGATGGATGTCCTGTGTAGGAGAAACGATGTCTTCCTCCACGCTCAGTCACCACTACAGTACCAGACTTAGAGTCAGACACCACGACATCTCCATTTCTGTTCTCTGTTATATAGTTAGGTTTACTATACAGTCGCCGTCCTGTGTTGTCATGTTGTATGGTCTGTGTGAGTTGTCCGCTCTGGTTGTACCGGGTCACCTTGCCTGTCTTTGTCCTAAAGTTATACATCCCGACCAGTAGATCCCCAGTGGACGGGGACCAGTACACACACCGTGGTCTCCATGTAGAGTCTGTTCTCTCTATAAATGTGGTGGTTGTTTTCATATCCTTTGACAGTTTGTTGATGTCATAATTCCTATCTATGTAAATCAGTTCACTCTCAATGTTCACTGTGTGTAATCCATTACCATCAAATAAATCACTACATGAATCCTTCACACGATGTAGAGTGACACCTGTTGTGTCTGTCAAGATGAGATTGTTTTCATTATCACTGACCCAGACCCGGTCTGATGTCAAACAGGAAATGTGATAACAATCATCAACACCTGTCACTGTGAGAGATTGATGGAGCTCAGGAGCATACGTCAGTTTCAGCAGACACTGGTTTCCGTGCTGTTGTTTTTCTGTCCCTGGGGTTGGGATTCCACTCAGTGACTCCATCACACTACTTTGATCTACAAACATCAAACATAGAGTTCTAATCCTCTATTGTTACAAGGAATAGATTAAGTTAAATAATTCAATACTCTGATTAAAGTTAATAGATTAAGAAAATGCATTCCTTTGGTTAAAGTAATTAACAAACTTGTTTAAGTACTTAAAATCAATTTCTATTGTATAACTTGTTCTCATTAACATGATAACTTTGCATCTTTTTGTTAAAATTAGTTTGAGCGATAAGTAGAAATAAAAGTAATAAACTACATATGGTAACATGTACATACATGTAATGATGAATAACAATTACATGGATATATAACTAAAATATGAATTACAATCACAATGAAAGAGATATAAACTGAATTAACAATTTAACATGACTTGTGTGATATAACAAAAATAATTAAGGTATACTTAGATCCTATTGAAACCTGTATGATACCTAACACATATATACTACATCAATGATAATGACTCAGACTTACCTGTCAGAGCGTCCTGTCTGGTGATATACTTGTAGACACACACCTTGTTGTTGTACCGTGATCCAACCCAAAGACGGTGAGTGTTGACATCATAACTCAGGCCCCATGGTACACCCATATCGTGTGATCCTGTCAGTAGATGTGACAGGAACTGACCGTCCTTGTCCAACATCCGTACTGTTTTGGTTTCTCCATCACACACCAGGATGTGTGACAGCGCGTCAGTACAGATTCCATGTGGCCATAGTCCTAATCCTGATGGATGTCCTGTGTAGGAGAAACGATGTCTTCCTCCACGATCTGTCACCACTACAGCACTAGACCAGTCAGACACCACGACATCCCCATTGTAGTTCTCTGTTATATAGTTAGGTTTACCATACAGTCCCCGTCCCGCGTTGTGGTGTTGTATGGTTTGTGTCAGTTGTCCACTCTGGTTGTACCGGGTTACCTTGCCTGTCCTATTGTTCCACATCCCGACCAGTAGATCCCCAGTGGACGGGGACCAGTACACACACCGTTGTCTCCATGTAGAGTCTGTTCTCTCTATAAATGTGGTGGTTGTTTTCATATCCTTTGACAGTTTGTTGATGTTATAATTCCTATCTATAAAAATCAGTTCACTCTCACTGTTCACTGTATGCAATCCTCTATTATAACCACTTAATGAATCCTCCACACGATGTAGAGGTACACCTGTTGTGTCTGTCAAGATGAGATTGTTTCTATCACTGACCCAGACCCGGTCTGATGTCACACAGGAAATGTGATAACAACAACCAACACATGTCACTGTGAGAGATTGATGGAGCTCAGCACCAGGCGTCAGTTTCAGCAGACACTGGTTTCCTACGCGTCGGTTTCCTCTTTCTGTGATTTGGGTTGCACTCAGTGACTCCATCACATCCTCCTTGTTGAGTGACTCAGTCATGGAGAGCTGGCTGGTGTGGAGTGTAGGATGTATCTTGGGGAGGGCTGTCTTTATGGAGGAGAGGAATTGTAGCGGTCTGATTACTCTTCTCTGTTCATATATGTATACATATCTCCGTAGGCTGACAATATGTATGATCATTTCTTTCTTCTGTTTTAAACATCTGTGTTTGAAATCAAAGTCACAGAACACATTACACATGAAATCTTTCTGTATATAGTCAATGAGATGCTTCAGTGTCTGGGCCTTTGTTAACATCTCTGATTGATAGAGGGAGAATTCTGTGCGACAGGTTTTGAAATCAGTTTTGATTCGTGGCAGGAGAACAGGTCTGTAAAAGAGAGCCTCACTTCTGGTGGTGTGAATGGTTCTTCTGTGTTGTTTTCGCTTTGTTTTATAGGCTGTTCTAACATCTGTCTTCTTGTGTTTTCTATGTTTTTGGCAATTATTACAGGCAGGAACTTGACAAGGTTCACAGTACTTTGTATAAACTTTGCTAGGATGTCTCACACAGATGTCTTGTGTTGGGATGTAGTTGATTTTATCACGGTATGACACAACATCATGGTCTATCGTTTTGAGATCTTTTACATGGTTCTCTTTACACTGGGGACACAGATCACATGGACACGATACACAATAATACTCTGTGTCCCCCGGACACTTATAACACTGATGTACTTTACATGGAATGCTTGCTGTTTCCATTGTGTGGAGGGACTTGGTCTCAAAATCACAACCTGTTCAATAAAAGAATAAAGTGTTTTAAGTGATGACAACTATTCTTTCCATATAAAATATAAAATTTTATAAGGAATGTTTTCATTTAAAATTGATCTAACTTTAAAGTTATGATATACAAATATCATATATATAATATATATTTCCCTACAAAGATACATGATGCTTCACATAGATGAAGCTAACGACTGGCTCTTCCCCTTACCCTGGCTGAGTATTTGACTGTGGTCTATGACTGACTTTCCCCCTTACCCTGGCTGAGTATTTGACTGTGGTCTATGACTGGCTTGTCCCCTTACCATGGCTGAGTATTTGTCTGTGGTCTATGACTGGCTTGTCCCCTTACCCTGGCCGAGCATTTGACTGTGGCCTATGCCTCGCTTTCCCCCTTACCCTGGCTGAGTATTTTCACTGCGGTCTATGACTGACTTTCCCCCTTAGCCTGGCTGAGTATTTGACTGTGGTCTATGACTGGCTTGTCCCCTTACCCTGGCCGAGTATTTGACTGTGGCCTATGACTGTCTTTCCCCCTTACCCTGGCTGAGTATTTTCACTGCGATCTATGACTGACTTTCCCCCTTACCCTGGCTGAGTATTTGACTGTGGTCTATTACTGGCTTGTCCCCTTACCCTGGCTGAGTATTTGACTGCGGTCTATGACTGACTTTTCTCCTTACCCTGGCTGAGTATTTGACTGCGGTCTATGACTGACTTTCCCCCTTACCCTGGCTGAGTATTTGACTGTGGTCTATGACTGGCTTGTTCCCTTACCCTGGCTGAGTATTTGACTGTGGTCTATGACTGGCTTGTCCCCTTACCCTGGCCGAGTATTTGACTGTGGCCTATGACTGGTTTTCCCTCTCTCCCTGGCTGAGTATTTGACTGTGGCCTATGACTGGCTTTCCCCCTTACCCTGGCTGAGTATTTTCACTGCGGTCTATGACTGACTTTCCCCCTTACCCTGGCTGAGTATTTGACTGTGGTCTATGACTGGCTTGTCCCCTTACCCTGGCCGAGTATTTGACTGTGGCCTATGACTGGTTTTCCCTCTTTCCCTGGCTGAGTATTTGACTGTGGCCTATGACTGACTTTCCCCCTTACCCTGGCTGAGTATTTGACTGTGGTCTAAGTCTGGACCCCCCCCACCCCTCACCTTGGCTGAGTATTTGACTGTGGTCTATGTCTGGCTTTCTCCTTACCCTGGCTGAATATTTGACTGTCTCTGGGGAAGATAATATCCCAGCCCTGACATAACCTCAAGAATTTATTTTTCCTTTGTTTGACCAAACATACTTTGAATAAGGATGAGAGTTATTGTTCTTTTGTCAATACCTTGGTAAGAAATTGATGTTGACCTTGGCCTATGGTCTCAGGACAACAGTTCCTACCCCAGGGCTAAAACAATGACTACTACCCTCATACCTATTTAAGAGCTGTATAATATGATGTCTATGAATGACACACAACGACAGACGAGTGATAGCAATATGTCTCCTGAGTGACCAAGAAACAAAAAGATAAGCTGCCTTATAAAAATTCATATACATAAAACAATTCATGAATACTATACCACATAATTTAGGTATTTTGTTTTTTTTCACTTCATCCATTGTATCTCTGTGTATCATAAGCTTAAAACCTATAAAGAGACCACACAATTCTACACACCAATACATGTATAGCACAAAGTAATATTATACAGAAAATAATTTGGTTTGTAAATGATTTTACAATTACAGCATATAGGAAAGCATAAGTACTGAAAGAGAGAGAGAGAGAGAGAGAGAGAGAGAGAGAGAGAGAGAGAATTACTAACACACTAATCTTTATCTAACTTGTGTGTTTGGAACTGTTTTGTAATAATCAAGATACTTATTACTCTGTGCATTTCTAGCTTAATTAAACATGTTAAACATGAATGTAATGATTTAAGAGCATAATATATATTAATTGTACATTTATTGAAAACTTGGCTTGTTTTAAGTATATGTGAAAAGGGGAGAAACTCAGTGAGACTGTGTTTAATTGAAAGCGGTAATGTCCCAGAAACTTAATAAGCTCAATCAACCTTCAGATTTGTATTTAAACAGGTAATCCACAATAAAGTCACCAAGTTTTACTATTAGTGAAAGAATAGAGAGGGATCAGCTGAATAAAATGTATTTAAAAAGAGCAATATTACCGCCCTTAACCTGATTTAGTAGATGTCAGTCAATTCACCCAACTTATACCATTGATAGAATAATGAGAGACTAGCTGAATAAATTATTGCTGTATCATGATTAAATAAAATTGCTTTTGCTTTCTATACTGTATATTAACGTTATCTACAATAACTATATATTTTCTATTACTTTGTAAATGTATGTCTATGAATTTAATTATTATAAAGTCAATAACTATAAGTAACATGTAATATTAAATGTACTATGACAATTGTATATATTGTATGTATTATCATTAGAAGAGGAACTTGTAAGTTGTAAGAACTTGTTTCCAATACTTTTGTGTTATTCACACAATAAAATATGTTCAAATCAATCAAATCAAATTAATTTAATGTTCATACTATACCACAGTTATTAATGTTTTCTTCCAAAACTGGATCAGTTACTTCTATATTGAATGAGGATAAAACACCTAAAAAGTAAATAATATATCATAATATATATGTCACAAACATTAATGCATCGTTTGCTTTATAAGTTCAAATTAGACTGTTAACTACATGTAAACTTTGAATAACATATCAGCCTATCTATGGACATCCTATCATTTTTTGTTATTTGAAAACTTTTTTTAACAAGTTGACGGAATTAGAAAAAAATAACAAATGATTTGTTTTCAGATATATTCCATATTATCAGATCAAAACGCACGTGAAACATAAATTTTACATTAGGCCACAACATAGTATTCATTCAGGAAAATTAATGCTTAAAATGCTTAAAAATGGAATGTTACAACAATGCAATTTTTTAGTTTACAACAGTTTATAAATATAGGTCCACAGGGTATATTAATATAAATGTTGATTACATTACACCTTTTCACAGTAACTGTGATACTGCTCTTTTGCAGGGCAGATTGAAATAGTTTGGTGAAATATGATGTAACGTCAATACATCTGTTTCGGATAGCCTCCCTTGACGTAGCTTTTCGCACATGGAGGTAAATTTTGTCTCGAAGTAAACCAGAAGGTGGGACATATTTGTTTACATTGACAACTTTGCCGGTCTATCATTGCTGCGTGCCAGAATGCACATCTTCAACAAGAAATCTACAAGATTTGGATAAATATCCACACATGAAAGATGTTACTTTTTATTCTTTGCCTAAAAAGTCAGACCAAAGGAGAGGAAACCAATGGATAAGGCTCATCAGACGGGAGAAGTCTTGGGTGCCAAACAAATATACAAGAATTTGTTCTTGCCATTTTGAGCTTAGCTTATACTAATAGGTATATCCGTTAATGAATAACTCATAATAATATAATATGGACTGTTGAATATTGGCAAACTAAATGAGCAGACGACAATTCTTTCTTTTTAACTATAAAAGTTTATGATTTATTTCAAGCTCAGTGTTTTTCTATAGACTGTGATGAGTATCATGGGTATAAATTCAGCTTTTTTCACGTCAAATGCTTAGGAATTTCTCTGCTTGTTAATGTAAAAATTGTTTAACACTATTATTTAATTCTTGATTGTTAAAATCCTGGCTATCCCTTTTCTAAAATGAAATTCATATAACAGGAAAACCAACAACTCTATCCAGATGCCAGATGATATCAGTAGAGGAGGAAACTTCAACAGATAGCAATTATGGCATACTTCTTCATCATTATGAAGAAGACAATATCCCAGGGCTACGTTGCTGAGGAATATGAAATCAACATCAGTCATGATATATTTGAGGGTAATATTACTTTTCAATCAAAACATGCTTTCTAGCCTGTTATCATACATATTTCAACTGTTATTTAATTTTTTAAATTGCAATAAAAATGAGAAGGAAATAACTTCAAATTTTATATCTGACTTTTGATATATTTTTTCAACTCTGAATTCAAGCTTTGAGTTTTTAAAGAATTAGAAAAAGTGTTACCATTCATTAATTAAATTAACCTGCTGTATTACTTTATTTATTCGCATTATAAAATTAATTTTGTTCAGGTGTGAAGCATGTGAAGAGAGTGGAATGTGTTACAAATCCTCCCTTCCTCGATCATGTTTATGCATACATGCCAACTGACCCCATTTCGTCGGGTCACACGCGATTTTTCAACCCTTCACTCGATTATTTTTGATGACCCGCCGGTTCATGCTTTTTACCCGATTTTTGTCGAACAACCCGAACATCTCCTGATTTCCGGATTTGGTTCGTCAATTACGTTGCGCGTTTGACTTCCAGTTATGAACCCAAGCTGAGCTTGGATTTACGTAAGGCGTGAACAATGCCGATGGCTATAACAGACACTTTAAGTGTAATTATTATCGTGAGTTGTTTTGACTAAGCGAAGGTTTAAATCATTACTGTGGAATCATTAGATTTCTTGGTGTCTCAATTTTCGTGGAATTCGTGGGTACCCGTCAATCACGAATTAACATCCTCCACGAATTAAAAAATTGGGTTATAAAGTCATATTTTCTTTTGTATGTATAGGAAAATTCACGAAATTACATCCCCACGAACCTATAAAATTTCAGCAATCCACGAAAATTGGCCCCCACGAATTTTAATGATTCCACAGTAAGTGTGATGGCTTCCAATAAGAAAAGGTCTTCATCGGGGCCAGCGGAATCAAAACCAACAAAAAGAAAACGATATTTTGGTACCTATCAACATATATGGGAAAATGAATTCCCATAGGTAAAACATAGCAATCGAGTACAAAACGAGGCGTTTGCGTTATATGAAACGCACATTTGAATATTAGATTTTGTGCCCAAAATGATCAGACTAAACATTAAAAAACGCTAAGTCATGCATAGAATGCTTTTTAATACACACAAGTCTTCCAAGTCACTTACAACTTTCATGCCATCATTTACAGAGTTCAAAAGCAAGGTCAATGTAGCAGAAACTCTTTTTGCATTTTTTTTTCAACTGAACACAATCTACCATTTTCTTTGTCAGATCACTTTACAAAATTCAAAATCAGCAACTTTTGGTTAAAATGCTTCTTTGCAATGAAGTATTACACTTAAGTTTTAACACATACCGGTATTTCTATTGTATATACATATGAAATGCAAGATAAATATGTCGTGAATGTCGTTACGCGCTATGACCAGATTTTTTACCTTCCAAATCTGGTCATGACCACATTTTCACATGTTGGAGGTTTGCAAGTATGTTTATGTTGCTGGTACATCACAAGTTGGTCTACAAATATTCGAGTTACTATAGACAGGGCATATTTTCTATAGGTGTTGTCTATCGGTCTAACGTTAATTTCGCACACTGCCAATTCGAGTTCTCTTTCATTTTCATACACTCATTCTCATATCACTTTGAATATAATTTTCATTGAAAATCTGATCTAAAGTGTAATTTCTTAAATTGTAGGGACATTTTATCTCAAGTACTCCTGTTCCACAACACGTATACTGCAAAATTCTATCAGGTGAAGCACCTAGGGATGGTACATTAGGATTAACAATAAGACCTATGGTTTTTACTTTACCACTTTTGTGTTCTGAGACTTTTTTTTTCGTATAAATTTCTTGCCAAATCTTCTTTTTCCTTACCATAGACAATGGCAGGTGTTGAAAATGATGTACAGTCATTACTTAATATTTGCTTTACAATATAGTTGTTTGGGTCATTTCCTTTATAGTTATAAACATTGTGCATGACAGAAGATGTAATTCTGTCACACCGGTATTCATACCAATAAACTGACTCAGATTGTTGGTCAGTAGGCCTGTTGATTTCAGTACAGCTTGATTCATCAAAGCATGTTGTTAGGTATTTAAAAATTGATATATTTCCATTTGGATCAAAATTTGCAATCCATTGTGGAAGAGTTGTTGGTACATTTTGATCATTATTATCAATGTTCATGTCAAGAACTTTAATAATTTGAGTGTCAAACCCTTTCACTAAATCTAAAAGCATTTGAACAATATCAGGATTATTTTGATTAACGATGGTAGGGTCAAAACAGTGTTCAAATGGAAGAATACAGGTTTGCTCAGTTGACTGTTCAATTTCATCCACCAGTTTGGGTTTTGATTCTTTACGAGGAACATCCCAAATGCATTTCCTGTCTTTACATGTTTTAGTGTTCCTATCAATATGCCTCTCTGACCACAGTGACAAACTGAACATTAGGGCTACAACATGTTTACATCCACCATCAACTCTTAATAAAAAGATTACGATTAAATTATTATAAAATTGATATACATGTATCTCAATGATGCAAATATTTTATGTTACAGTAAATTATCCTGACTTTTAAATTGTCATATGAACTCGATGTTTTAAAAATGTTTCAGTATAAAAAAAAAATTACATGTTTTATGTATACTGACTGTTCAAAACTGGTGCCATATTACTTTTAATTTTTTTTTTAATTACCTCTAATGTATGTAGCCTTCAGTGGTATTTTTAATTAATTTGCATTTAAATAATTACTTGCTACCATGTTTGTAGTGCATGTGAATTAAGCAGTCATTAAATTGTGGCAATAATAAATTGGTATCATGATTCTGAACACAACGTTTACTTTCTTCTGTAGTATCAGTGGACTGGTTAGTATGATTGTGTGGAGAATTATTCATATTTATAAAATTGAACACAAGTTACCCAGTGCAATCACAGGCAGCAGATGTACAACTACCATCAACACGATTTAGCAGGCACCAGGTTCTATATGAATCAGCTGATTGTAAGGTTTCTCTAATATAGAGTGATTTTACATAAATGTAGTTGTGGGATAGCCCATGACACAGAGTGAATGTGATTAGACTGATACAATCTGTAACCGCATTCGGACTTTTGTATACGTGCAGAAGACCACGCGGCGTTTGCTTTTGATGATAAATAAACAAAACAATCGGCCTCACAAAAACTACGGGAATGTGTCTCAAATCATCAGTCCATTTATTGAGTTCTTGGGATGTTATAAACGGAAATTCAACTACCTCTCCATAAACAATTAAGTATACTACTTCTCTGGCGCAAAAATTTGTTTGGGTCATCCGGAGCTTTTAACAGCTATCGCTTTTTTAGCCTATTCCCGAAGTTGATGAACACTATAGTCACTGACAGTCATTTCTCGTCAATCAAAAACAATTTAACTTGCGGATTTAACATTAAATCTACGTTTAAAGACATAAGTTTTTTCGGCGCGTTGATATATTGTTGACGATGTGTCCCACCTCCGCTTCAACTCGCGTGTTATTTGCGCCTCCTAAACAAGAGAGTTCCTATCTCGATACCGACATATTGCTTCTATTACATCATTTAATAATCTACCTACTAATCCTTCGGCAAAGTAGTATCAATTTGCTCTGCAAAAGAGCAGAAATGCTGTTATCGAGAAAGGGTCTGTTTGGAGAATTTATCTATAAATGCGTTAAAAACAAATATTGTTCCAGTACAACGGTTTATTTGTGCATGTGTGAGCACTATTTTGTATTTTTTTTTAAATTTCTAGAATTCGTCAGTTTGATAGTGATGCTATTCCTAACCCAGATTTGCCTACCCATATGACCAACACTCTCTATCTAGTACCTGAATTATATTAGTAGTGACAGGTTAAATTTAAGATATGCAATAGAAACTTGTGTGTCCTGGGTTTCATGTTTTTTCTGTAATTTGAAAATTAACCATGAAATCAGTTGTTAACAGATAGCCATGCTACATATGTATGTCCTTGAATTGCTAGTATTACATATTAGTCACTATGATACTTATATATAACTTATACCTTATAAGTACTGCGCAATGAATTGTGGTAATGATAACTAACATAATGAACTCTATGACTCTTGTAGCACTGGGTAGTATTCTTAAACCAGGTGCACAATACGGGCATAATAATATCCAAATTGAGAGTTTAAAAACAAGTGTCATATTTGGCGATTCTGTATCTGCAACGATAACTCTGGTACTCTATACTGAGTAATGTTTTTTTTATATTCTATATAACCTTTGTAAGTTTTTATGCCATGTATGAATGAACGTATTATGAGTAAGTGATGCCTCATACCTAGGTGGGGGACTTCGAGACACAGGACTCGGAGACATTGTCATTAACGCGCTAGCGCGTTGTTATTAACGCGCAAGTGCATTTTCACCTAGCGCGCTTTTACTAAACGTCGAACTGTTCTGTTGTTATAAACACATTTCTGCGTTGTCACTCTGCGTTAGTGAATTTTTTTTAACGTTGCACTTGCGCGTTGTTGTAAATGCGTAAGAGCGTTGTCACTTTGCTAGCGAGTTGTCTCTAACGTGCTGGTGCACTTTTACAAATGGTCCTATCGGGAAACCATGTTTCTTGCCCATCGAGTTCGGCGGTTTACTTTTGAAAGCGGTAGCGTTCTAGAAACTTAGCGTAATCAACCTTTAGATTTGTATGTAAACACATAATCCTTCACGGTAACTGCGGTACTGCTCTTTTGCAGGGCAAAGTGACATAGTTTGTTGAAATATGATGTAACGTCAATTGTTTCATTTACATCATTTAATTATCTACATACTGAAACTTCTGCAAAGTATATTAATTTGTACTACAAGAGCGTAGTGCCGCGTTTTTCAAGGGGTCTATATATGATCAATTCAAACTATTATTGAAAGAATAGAGTGGGATAAGGTAAATAAATTGAAATTAAAAGTGATCAACGTTACCGCCCTAAACCCGATTCAGTAGTGTCATAGAGGGTTACCTCTTATCTAAATCAAAGTTTGAATGTACCAGTAATGTATACAGATTGCAATTAATTCACCCAACTTATATCATTGATGATAATATAATAAGAGATTAGCTGAAAAAATGTTGTATCATTACTAACTAAAACTAAATAAATGTTCAATAATTTACGATCGATTCATCAATTTATACTATTACTGAAAGAACAGAGAGGGATCAGCTGAATAAAATGTGATTAGAAAAGATCAATATTACCGCTCTTAACCTGATTCAGTAGTGTCAGAGAAGGTTACATCTAATCTAAATTAAAGAACGAATTTACCTAATGTATACAGATGTCAATCAATTCACCCAACTTATACCATTGATAGAATAATGAGTGATTAGCTGAATAAATCACTGCTGTATCATAATTAAATAAAATAAATGTTCATACTATACCACAGTTATTAGTGTTTTCCAAAACTGGATCAGTTACTCTACTTTGAATCCGGATAAAATACTTAAAAATTAAGCAAAATATCATAGGTATGTCACAAACATCATTGCATTATTTGCTTTATAAGTTCAAGTTAGACTGTTAACTACATGTAAGCTTTTAAAAGCACCTCAGCCTATCTATGGATATCCTACCATTATTTTTTATTTGAATATCTGGATAAACGAGTTGACAGAATTGGGAAAAATAACAAATGGTTTGTTTTCAAATATATTCAAGATCATCAGATTAAAACAGATGTTAATCATGAACTTTAAATTAAGACATGACAAAGTATTCATAATTAGTTAATCTGATAAATAAACTTCATATCATAACTGTTTTTTAGTCTTTTCCAATCTAATGCTTCACAAATCAGGAAATGCTTAAAAAATGGCATTTTAAAATGGAATAGGGACCTAGTATTGGTCCTCGATAATGTCAATGTGTCTTAGGTTTATAATAAATAATTCCTTCATTATTAATAAACGTTTGATATTTTAGTGTTTTATGTTATTTTGGTCTACATTAAGCAAAATCACTTGATCATGTTTCCCCATAGGCCTAACGTTTGCAAGACTGGTATTTATAACATTTTAGAATTATCACATTTACAAAAATGTGTTTATAAATGTAAAGAGGTATAGTTTAACTTTAGCAATATAATTCCTCTCTAAGAAAATTGTGTTCAGCCGGTTGTAACCAATTTGGACGATTTGTCCCGAAATTATTTAAGGTGGTATGACATATGTATGACATAAATCAGTATTCTCATGGATGAAATTACCTTGCAGTCAAGATATATTCATCGTTTTAGAATTTTCAAATTCTCAATATATGACTTAAAATGTTGATGTGTCGCTGAGAGAATCGAATAAAATTGCATTCAAGAGCATAAACAAATAAAGATAAAATTACCAAAACAACAACAAATATTATGTTTTGATCAAAGTAAAATTATCTCTCTCACTCTCGCGTATTTAATACCTTTTGGGTTTACTGTGGCAAGCTATAGATTCCGACAAAGGGTAAGGGTTACTTAATTGCATCTCCCCACACATTTGAATACATGTATTATCAAACTATATATATTTCCAAAATATGTTTTGCAAAAAATGATGACAGGGTTGTACTTTTCTATAGTTCACTACATCTCCGCACACATTTAATTGTTTTATAACTTTATCTTCAATATATGTTTTGCAAAAATGATGAAATCAACCACTGGGTATATATCCTATTACATACAAATTGCATTTCATTGTGTCCATTACAACACGAAAATGACTGACCGTAAATATGATCTTAGTGAAACATACTAAACTATATTAAAAGTTGTAGTAGTTATTTTTTTCAAATAAAGGTTAGTAAGCCTACCTGTTTTGTCCAGCAAGATATTTTAAGCTGTGTGACAGCAACCACATATGTAAAGCTATAAATGTGACAAAGTCGCTGTTAAATTCAAGTTTCATTTATGCAGTTTTGACTTGTTTGTATTTGATAGTTCGCCATAGCGTAAGTTAACCTAAAATGGCGCAAAAAAGAACCAGCACTTAAAACTTTATATTTTATAACGTTATCAGTCTGTGCATGTGTAAACTTCTTACCGAATTCTTTTGTTGAAATCCTGCAGATTTATCTATTAGTATGTCTCTTTAAACATAATAAGATGGTATTTTTGGCTTATAATTTCATATTTACGTAGCAGTTTTGTAATGTTTGGTTTAATAAAATGTGTCAATAAATGCTTCGTATAATCGCCATACGTAATTAACATCACATCTGTCAATCGTTTTCAGTCAGTTTGTAGAGTATGAAAAAATGTTTATGTCAAGATATACCTGAACTTTCAAAAATGTTTGTATTTGATATCATTATTGATAACATACAGCCGCTTTTCTGTTTTGTTTCTTCGAAGAATGCTGGGACAATATACGAAACAGCGTAATGAAAGCCTGCGAGTTCTAGAGACCGTGAGGAGTGTTTTTAAGATATTTTAAAACTAAGATATATTTCAGATTTATCGGAGGACACACCATAATCATAAGATAGTTTCCCAAAGCCGACCCAACTTAAGACACCTCTTAAAAATCACCCAAACTTTAAGACATATCAACAGGTGCTTTAGCCTCAATAAACTCAAGAGTAAACAAGAGCATCTGAACCACCACATCTCAAAATCAGAAGAAGTCATTGCATGTACTTTGGGATATAAATAAGCACACAGACAGCAGTTTTAGATGTACATGTATTTGGATTCTATCGAAAGATACAGTATATATGAATTCAATGAAATACCCACTTTTTTCTGAGTCTAATGTACAATATAAACAATATACGCACGAATTATTTACGGAAATGTTTACAGGTTAATTTGGGGGTGGGGGTGGGGGGGGGATATTTGATTGTATTAAAATTTACCTGTTTCGAAAGGGGGTTATGCCCATTTTCAGTAATTTACTATGTTATATCATTAGATTTAAATTCACATCCCCCTCCAAAATCACACATGCCTTATGTTACATTCATTAAACACATAATACGTTTAATATTTACATGTACTTGTAGATCTAAATGTTGTGCATTTTATTAAAAAGAGAAAGATGCAGGTATATGCGGCAAATTATATCTGATCAAGATGTAAAGGCATAATAATAAAACAATATTTTCTATACATCCAAATAATCCTATTGTGTGAGGAAAAAATAGTTGTAATTTAAGTTTGATTAAACCATGGTACATATTATAACATGCACACTCATGTACGTGTATATAGTTACATGAACACACAATTGTCTACATTTGCCTTGGTACGACATGCATGAAACCAGTACAGTTTCAATATATCAGATTTACGCAAGCCGCCCTCTTACCGTTCATGTGGAAGAGTATAAAGTTTCATGAACTGCATTAGCATCATAATTAAACATAAAAGCATTTCAATGAAGTATAACATTTATTTATATTGTAAGTATGTCGTCATAGAATGAACGGTACCGTTGAGGTAAAGCTAAAACATTAAGCGGTAAAACCTGCATTGAGGAATAACTAAAATATACATGTTAATTTACATTTTGAATAACTCCTCAAAAAGAACGTAATAACTCAAAGGAATCTGGGAAATATTTGTTAAACATCATATATTAAATTGTTTTGTTGTGGAAACAAATCATCAGACATAAATAAATGTACCGTGATTTGTATATTAATATGCATCAGAAAAATACAATCGATTTGACAATTGTTGTTTAACATGTACTGATGCATCCCAGAATTAGAACTTCTGAGCAGTGTATTACAAACTTCAATATATATATAGTGTCTTAAAATGGCGTCAGCCGTGTTTCACAATCTTGATACCAATATTGGATGTAATAACAAAGAAGATGCGCAGATAAGAAGGGTAAAATGCTTCTTAAAAAAAAGTATTTATATTGAGACATTACAATGTGTTCATATGAAATAATCCTTTAAGAATGTCTTTTAAAGGAAGAATACCTGGTAGTGAAGATGATATGTTTTACCCTACATATTTAGTTTTTGGTTCATTTTCTTAAATGCGGTATATACCTACCAAAATTTTCAAAAAGTGTTGTTTCCAGACTGCCAATATAAAACCTGAATTTTATTCTACGTTTTTGTTGTAGTCAATTGATGTTAAATCGAAATCGATTAAATCAAGAAGTTTGAGTAATGACCCACCAAGCATTAGACATTTCATTTTGTTCCCTTGAAATTGAACGTTATAGAAATATAATAAGTGTCTGTGAAGTCGTAATCAAAGCCGCAAATGTATATAATTTAATAAACTGAATTGTTGTGACTGAAATTAATAAAGAAAAGGGGACTTAAAACAACCACATGTTCAGGTGTTAGTATTGTTTTTATTTTGCACAGTGTTGCGTTGTTTTTTGTTTTGTTTTGTTTTTTTGGTTTTTGGTTTAATGTTTTTGTAAATAAAGGTTGAATATATATTGCGGTTTTTTTTTAATTGGGCTATCTTTTGTTATTGTACTTTGCAAACCTGCATTGATATGAACATAATTTAAAAAAAAAACCCGCAATTTTCAAAAGTTGTCGATGCCCTTCGTTGGCGTTGATTAAGCGTTATTTCATTCATCAATTTTTACTCGTCATAATTGGAATGTCTGGTTTATGTTTTTTTTCCTTTTGTGTACGTACTTCTTCGTTTTAGAGTCAAGCAGGCCTTATTAAGGCATTACACATATTAAATTTTAAATTTGTTAATTTGTTTTCAATTGTCAATCAAATTAACCCTATTTAACTGTATGAATTAAAAAAAAGTTCATTTTCTTGGTATATTGTGATATTCACCCCCAAGGTAAATTAATGGGTTTGGTTGAATTTATATAGAATGTCATTAAAATTCACCCCTTTTAAATTAATGATACTTACAAAAAACCATTCACAGAAATAGCTTTTCATGATAAAACTTTTTTTTTTTATTTTAAGTTTTGCTTTCATATAGAATCGTTCATTTTTTGTGTTTTTCCCATGCTATTAAATATTTTTGCTTCTAAAGTTAAGTCCCTTCTCCCAATTGTAACCACAAGAGTAATCTCCGCTTTCCCATAATGCTTTGGGGCATCAATATGGCATACTCCATTGAAAGGTGCTCTATTGCTGTTTATTCCTTAGCTTGGTATGAGTTTTCACCTTTTCATCCATCAGAAACAAATTTGAGATTAAAAGACTGCAAGAGAGATATTGTTTCACATCTAATGAAAGATGGAGTTCAAACTGGTGTAAAAGGAGAGGCTGATGTGTTCAGTGAAGCATATCTAATTTGCAAGCGGGTGGGACTCTTCACTGTCGAGGACACCTTTACAGTTTGTCCCTATCACAGAGATTTTCTAGGTATTCACTGGCGTCCCAAGACCTCTTGTCAGTATCCTAACCATAAGGGAACTGCCAAACCATATAGGAGTTTTAACTCTCGGATGTGTAAGCGGATTATTTCTGAATTTGGAATTTTAGTGCGAGTTGGTTCTGATAAGTTATACTTATTCATCCTGTTTATATTCAACAAGAAAATTTTAACAGAAGCTTTTTAAATTCTAAAATGAGACACAGGAACAGTTTAATATATCGCAAAGGTTAATTAAAATTGCTCATGACCTTGCATGGTCAAAGACCTTGGGAGTAAGGGGGGTGGTGGTGTTTTTCTACATTGGTCTATGCACCTGATGCAAGTACATATATAATCATAGTCTGTCCCAAGTTATTGCTTTCATCACTTTTTGACGATAATTTTTTTTTATTAAAAATACACATTAATGTGAAAGAAATACAGTTGAAATTGATAAAAGAGAAAATATCCAAGATATCTTCATTGACACACTATCATATTTCACTGATCATAAACGTTTACAGGAACGATAATCATAACCAATTTCTTAAGGAGATTTATAATGGAAAAAGTCTACATCTTTACACCATTAGGAACTCACTTGGAATATTTCTCACGATTTTTCAACATATTATCCGAGCTTTTCCATGCTGTTTCAATGCAAACTCCTCATAGAATTTCTATTCTTGGTTAAGTATTGAAACCTCATGCGATAGAGGGGGCATTTCAAAAGAGATAATTCTATCTGTGATATTAGTGGATGAACGTAGTTTAAGCACAAAGCCTTTAAGGTAATGATTATTATCGAAATGTCAAGCGAAAAGTATTGGAAGCAAAAACTCAGGGCAGAGTATAGCTACGAATTCCCAATTACATGTAATGTTATATCTGATTCAATCAGTAAATTTATTTGACCAGCTGATGGTTGGTGATTAAGATGCTTTTATATCAGCAAGTATTATATTTTTTATCAACCATTCATTATATAATTAAAAAAAATGTATATGTACAATTAGGAGGCCCAGGTGGTATATTTCCTGAATCAATTAGACAATACTTATTTAGAAAAACTGAATGAATTTGGCATCAAGCATACAATGCTCATAAATGCCCTCTTCATATAGGAAGTGAAGGTTGCATATACAATGAACTGAGTAAACATATGATCATACATACAATGTATTAGAACGGTTAAACACGCTCACTTGAGCTCACACACATATATACATATAAAGATATATATATTTATAAACAAGAAAATAAACAATGAAATGTTCATCAATGTTGAGAAAAAAAAGCTAAAGAACACTCTTCGTATATGATAAATCTGTTGTTTAAAAATTACTTCTAGAAATAAAGAAGAGTTATGTCAATTTTTATGATGGAATTATCATACAGAGATATATTTATAAAAAATGATAGATTTAATGCTTTTATCTTAAAACTGTTAGAAATATGCAGAAAATGCCATGGAGATTACTTGAATCTTCCATCATCAATATGAGAGGTAATGAATGCAATCTTATTTTACTACTGTTGATTTCCTGTTGTAAAAAAAAAGCTACTTATCCATAGTTGCATAATAGTATGAATGTGAGTTTTAAATAAAATTAAGGCATGGGCATTTTTAAGTCACCTAAGTCAGATGACCTATTACAGGTACTTTTCATTTTCATTATTAAGGCTGATTGTACATGTACATGTATAATGAAAGGTCATGAGGTTGGTAACCATTGTATTTATATAAGTCCTAGGGCCAAGCATCATACATGTATGCACAACATATCAAATCCATGCATTTTCCAGTTTTTGACATGTAAGGGGTGTTTCAGACAGAAATACACCAGGTAAAGTGATCCCTAATTGTAGATTGCTCTGCTCGGTAGGCAACACAAGAATATGTAGGTGTGTGTGCTGTGATAAAAAGAAATAAATGTTTCCAAGTTAAATTAAATTGTAAAATATATTATCTTTATTAGGTTGAAGTTCAAATAGAAGACAACAGAGAACATACAACAGACTCTCTCAAAAACCAAAAGTCTTCATGTACTGATGCTGTATGTAAAGCTAATGTCTAGCAGTCAAGATTTTGGTAATTTAAAGTGTTTTGAACCTTTCAAATTGTATTCAACATATATGATATTTAAAACCACATATTCAGTGATATCATTTGTACATAACAATATTTACCATATCAAGAAAAGTAAAGGGATAAAATTATGCATTTAAAGAGGCTGTTTCAGATTAATTTCGAATTGTATACTTTTCCAATAATGAAACTTGAATCAGCAAGTTCAACAGGATCATTAAGACAGGCATTAATTGCTTTATGCAGCTCTGACTGTAGCGTATTAAAAGACCTGAAAAAGATATTAATTTCAGTATTTGGATTTTATTTATGTTAATTATCAAATAAATATTCTTGCTGCAAATGTATGATTTCATTGCTATAACATTTACATCATTTTATTTCTCAGCCTTTGAATGAAACAAACGATGAAGCATGGACTTGCCAACTCCGTACAAGACAGACATGTACTTTCATTTATAAAGACTTAATAAGTGTTGAATGAATTGAATTAATTTCATGTAAAAACCAACAAATCTGAAGAAATACTGTACTTATACTTCTTCACATACATTTGCATTAGGAGAGGCGCACAGGTTGTAAAGTGCATCTATTAAAATAATATTGTAAATGTCATGACAATGAAAACCTTCCTCACACCCATATGAAGAGATTAGGAATAAATGTCGATGTAAAAGAACCCCAAATCGTTACATGTGCTCAAGGGGGATATGTGGATCACATGTCAAACAAATATATATTGCAAAAACTAAAATTGTCTGTCTTCAAAGTACATGTACATGCATAATATGCATGTAGACATTGTATTACATGTAGCTGTAATTTATAAATGTACATAACTTTTGATTTAGTAACAGAGTGATAGTCAAAGCAGCGCAGTTTGCAGCCAAAGTTCTAACTGAAGTCAGGAAGAAGAGACACTTCCCCTTCATGGAATTCAGTTGGCTGATGTTAATGCAGCCATCAACATCATAAGCCATGGTCAAATTAGTCCTCTTCGCTCAAGACTAGGCACAGACTTGGTGGGTGCAAAAGAACAAACTTTAAGGTGACTAAATAACACTAATTTCCTGGATTTAACTTTTTTCTTGGATGAAACTAATCCGAGACCATCATTGTTTCCATCCACAATGCCATTTGTTTATTATACCCCTTGCAAACAATAACGGAGAGGGGTTTTAGGAATCACCTTGCCCGTCTGTCTTTGCTGGGCTTTAACTTTGAAATGGAGATTCAGTGATATAAACAATTGTTTATAACCTGAGGCTGTGTAATGAGTATGCCCCAAAATTGTAAAAAAGTGTTTTATTCATGTACTGTCTACAACATTGAAGTTTATTCTTGACACATAGATAGCTTATGACTTTAGGGTTGTCATAATCTAAGCAAAGGTCATTTTAACAATTTCAAGGTTACAGGCAGAAAAAAGGTGATGCATTTGTGTTTGGTGTATAATTATCTAATTGATGAAGATAAGTCCATTCTTCACACAAAGATTAAATATGTCTTGAAGTTATGTCCAAATTCACTCAAAGATTAGTTAATTAGGAGTTAATTAGGAGCATGCCCACAATGCCTCTGGTCTTATATGCACTGGTGTAGCTTTTGTCTATTTTGTGTCGTGCACTCTTAACTACCCGTATCTTAAGTGTTTGTGTAATTATTAGGTACTACAAAAGGAAAGCAGACCATACTTGTACAGCTCTGCTAGATGCAATTGCTCCTCATCAAGGACAAAGACTTAAGAAAATAGTATTATCAAATCCAGAATCTTCTGATGATGACCTTTTCAATGTTGTCGATGAAATGTCAACTGTTGTCCCTGATAGTACACAGGTGTTCAAAGGCTGAACTATTGACAAAATTCCCAGAGATTACAAAACATCAGATAGACAAAGCTAGAAGACATGCTTTTGTACGTATATGGTCCTGGATCAGATGTTGAACTAAAAGCTTCTACAATTCAATCAAATTCACAATTGATATATCAAATTCCAAAAACGTATTTTTGGACACTTTGTCGAAATCAATGATAAAATAGAATCATTCTCCATACTAAACCAACTGATTTTGATCTCTGACGCAAGCAGTTGGCACCCCTATACTTTTAAAGGAATTTAAAAAGGATTACCCACTCGACTCAGACAAATCTGTTCTTGTGATTAAATCTTTGAGGAACGGAGCAAGATCTTATGATTCAATATGTGTATAAGTAATCAAAGATATAAAGCCCACGTAGTACAATCTGCAAATGATAAGATTGTTACAAAAGACAGGAAACAGGAAAAGTCTTTTGCAATGCAAAAAAAACCCCCAAAAACCAGACAAAGGCAGGATTCCGCTTGTAACTACCTTTATGCTGCTATTGTAAACCTTAACAGCATCCTAAGAGATAATGAGAGCAACATTAGACAATCCATTGCTTAATGGTGGCTTTAAAATTTGTTCAGATAACAAATGCAAGCATAGCACCAATACGGAGATATTTTTTTAGCCCCAAAACGGTCATACCTACAATACAGCATACCAAGAAACGCGTCTTATAAAAACTATTGTAAAATTCACCAAATTGTGAAATTTAAAAGGAAAATATTAGCCTCGCTGTTAAGTTCAAAAACATAATAACCCCCCCCCCCTCAAAAAAAATAAAAAATAAATAAATAAAAATAAATGTATTGCAATATATATGCCCTTACAAATTTCAATTTTTAACGAAATAACATTTTAAAAATGCTATTATGTTTGTCTTGTTCTGTTTCACCCCTTTCCAAAGCGATGAAAAACGATGGTATCCGCATGCAATTAAATTTCTTATCTAAAACGACCATACAGTACTAAATTCATTAATACAAATACCAGAAATAAAAGCTATATTCTTATACATTTTTAAATGATCACATGCAATAAAATGGTCTTAAGCTTTAATTGATCACCAATACCATACAGGAGTTTCATATAAGGAATGTAATCGTTTACATAATTTAAACAGTCATAGTGTTTTAACAATGTGAACACCATGAATATACATCTATTGGGACATTTTAAATCAAAATGCTCAACAAATGTCAAAAAAGACGATTTGCAATTTTAAAAGGAATGTCAAAATTGAATTATCATTAGAAGAAAAAAATTGATATTGTTTGATGTACACCCTTTCAACACTGTGACATTCTGTTAGTTTTCTATACTGAAGCATTTTGTGGGAAAACGAATCTGACTTCACGACACGAAATTTTAACAGGGGAGAGACAATGTGATGAGCTTTCATTCAAGAGGTCCCTCTTTGCTGGATGAAAAATAAGGCTGTAGCTATGAACCTGAAGTTAACATTACCGCCATGAAATGCATTAGTGAACTATACCTAACTGTACTTGAAGGGTAATGAGTGTTGGTAAAAATCATGGAATTTTTTTCAATAATTATTATTTAATGGGATGTCTCTTGTTGAAATTGGTATGTAATATGTAGGCCCTTAATGTGAAGTACATATGAATGAGAAGTAAAATGCTAAACTTGCGGCTATGACTGTTGTGTTGACTTTACACAGTGATAGTGCAAGTTACAGACGGGAGGTAAAATAACGCAAAGAGTAGATGGATGGGACATAGTAAACCATACACTGAATATGACTGGTTTTGTCCATTACAAGTTATAGAAAAAAGAGTAAACTTATGTCCCATAACATTAGAAAAAAATACATAAGTATATATTCCTACTAAGTCGACCAACATGAACATTAACATTTAACTTGGTTCTTCAATCGATAAGATTGTATATATTGTTTGATCTATTGGTCACCCCAAATGTATCATTTATATTGATTTTGCTTACAATGCAATGTTTAAAATCTAAATTCAGTTTAACTAACTTAAGAGTCAATGAACAAGAAAGCAAATTCAGACTTGTTCTAATTCTGTATGTTTAAAATTCCTTTTAAGATGAACAGCAGTCATAACGTAAGTAGACTGGAAGCCAATGTAACACCTATTTGATAATGTTTTTATGATATATATTCACTGAAATGCATGAACAGCTTCGGCACTATTTTCTCATGCGTAGACTCAATTCATGTGTTCTATGCGTGCCTTCCGGTTTGAGTCTTCGGCTGATAGTAAACTAATAAAGGGGTCACGTGACCCCGTCTAGCCAGTATGTGGAAAATTTTACAGCTTATGACTAGTAATTGTCTTCAGAAATTGGTGATTGACCTTATACGGAGTAAATTAAAGATATTAGTGTTCAATGGGAACTGAAGAAATTCTAGTTAAAGAGTTCCAAAAACACACATTCCCCCTCTACAATGAATTGAATAACAAAATCTGTTCCGTTGCACCTTAGTTATTTTTGTACTTGGGATTGTCCATCATGTTAATAAGTATGTTAATTATGGAACGATTATGATTGATAATTTTAGTTTAACATTGCAAAATAAAACTCAATAAAACCAATCAGATGAATGAGGATGAATAAAGGAAAAAAAAATGGTATTAAGGGGGGGCAATTTTATACTAAATCGCTAATGAACATTTTTTAATGGAACTCCATTACATTATACCTGGTAATTTCCCGTTTGTACAATATTGGTTGGAAATATTGATGATATTTCATATCAGGCGCTAGTACATGTAGCTGGGGCTATTTTGGAATTATTTACTAAATGGAATGTAGTGAAAAGAAACTAACGTGTTCAAAGAAAAAAATTGAAAAAAAAAACAGAAGCGGCGCAAGACCTGACCTGTACAAAATTTAGGGGTAGGATCAGGTGCTATGGAGGAGTTAGCAACCTCTTCTGAACGGTCACACACGCCGTGTGCCCTTTTATCGTCATCGGTTAAACGGATCTTTCCTTGATTGATAATGGCCTAACAATGAGTATCAAAACATGTCAGTCAGCATTTGACCGAGCGGAACATTGTATTTGCTGACAATGTTATGTGTCATGCTGACAAATATGTTATTGTTTAGGACTATTACTGAAACTAACAAGTTATTTGAATAAAGAATAGTCACTAATCCAGCTATTTGAGTATCATGTATGTGCATGTGATATATGGAAATACTATGTGTTATCACACATACACACCCTTAAAGAATAAAAACGCTTATCTGAAATATTATTCTTCCTTTTTACTTTGGTAAATGTATTTGTTTAGGTTTGCTAGGCAGAATGATAGTGCTCCATTGTTAGCAGACCTATTTTTGTTTTGCATTCTTTCGAAGCAGAATTTATTCAAAAACGTGTACGTGAAAATAAATCAATCGCTGTGGCCTTCAACTCAACATTAAGGTTTATCGACGACGTATTATCAATTAACAATTATTATTTCCATACTCATGTCGATTCAATATATTTCAGAAACCGAGTTCTCAGTAGTTAGTTTCAGTACACTTTAATTTTTCAATGATTAGCCATGGACGATAATGATAGAAAATATAGATAATTAATACAAATATATCATTTAGAAAGCATGGGTTCTACACATTAAACTTTTTTGCATATAAATGAAGGAATCACGTTATAAAAACCAAAGAGCTGATTATACACCTGTCCATTGATAAAGATATAAATTTGCTCTGCACGTTTCTAATAGTTGTTGATGCCTCGCGTATTCGGACGATAAACGTTATGTGTTAATTGTTTTTTTTTTATTTATATTGTAAATATCGTGGTTTTAGTGATTATATTGCTGTTTTTATTGTGTTGCTCGGCCTAACCTGACTTTGACAGTTGCATACAAATTACATGTATTCATATTGAGAATGCTGTGCAATTTTGTGCATATTGTCATTTATTTCTCAAACATCTTAAAATCAATTAACCTAATACCCTGGTCAAATATTGTTCTTTTGTTGTTATATTGATATGACATCTGATAAATACACAGGTATTCAAGGTAACACATTTCAACATGAAATTATAATTTCGGTAAAGTTACACCTCTCAAAAAGAGCACCCCTATACAGCAGCGCCCTCTCAATACCGGTCAGTTATAAAAATTGCAGGTCGGTTCCTCTTTCTACATAAGCTTCAATGTAACACTGTACAGTATACAGTGACGTTACCCAATACCGGCGCCCCGTATATAACCAACATCAACCCTTTTATATGGGCTGATTAAAAAATCCCCTCTAAATATATTCTATATAAACCCTTAGAAAACTATAGATCCTTGTAAAAACGGACACCGGCCGTTTATTAATATCAATCAACCAGATAATTACATAAATATATTTAAGAACGGTATCACACATATTCAACAACATCCAACTTCAAAGATTAGTTTATTCATTAGAAAGGATACAATTTAGATACAGTGAAACCTTTAAATTAATGCATTCCTGAATACAAGCACCATTTCAAAACCGATCGATTTAAAATCCCCGGCAGCTACCTCTTTATACAAATATTCATTGCAAAACTTTGTACAGCAAAACTTCACAGAATAGGCGACCCTTATAAAAAACACCATGTATATTTTTTGTTATACATAAACCCTTAGAAAACCGTCGACCCCTGTTAAATGGACAACTGCTGTTTTCCAGTAAGCAGATGATTAATGAACATGTTAAAAGTACCCACTTAATACCGATATAATTGTCCGGTAAATTGGTGCTTGATAAGATGACATATATTGTGATTCTTTATAAATCACATTTGTATTTGTTTCTGAATTTAAAGGTATTTTTATATACTTTAGTGCAGTTTTATAGATAGATCAAATCAACCCTGACAAAAAAGAATAATATATATTTGTATCACAATACCGTATACAAGTTCCGATTTCGGAGTTAACAAATACTCATCTTACTAGCATTAAAGCAAAAGAAAGTTAGTTTCATACATGAGAGGTCCTATAATATACAATATATCTTCTGTTTCATTTTTCACGTTTCAATATGACCGATATGTAATATTTCGCGATCATTCTATCAGGTGTAACACTTGTAATTGTGGAATCACAATGTCTTACCACACATTCATTAAATGAAAGAAAAAGTTCCTAATCTAAAATGTACACGTATATTCACCGGAAGCAACATATTTACTTTATTGTTACCATATTATAAGAGTATATTTATGTTTGCTACACAAAATGCTAGTTTCAAACACCCGCCCCTTCAGACCCTGGATAAAATATAATATTAAAAAAAAAACGTTCTTACCATGCACCCTGTCTCTGGATCTGTTTTACCCCTCCCTATAATTCAAGAGAGAACATCTTTTTAACTCCCTGGATTAAATCAACCAATTGTCTTTACACACGTAAGTTACACATGGAACTCTGTTTAAAACACCAAAACAAACTAAAAATTTAGCCCAATCAATTGCTTTGTCTGTAAGATTTCAATTTTTTTATGGGTTTTAAATATTTCCTTTTTGATTGCACGTGCCTTGGTCTTGATTGACTGAATGATATTAACATGAATAATAATGACACAGACGATCTCTTATTTGCGGAAATAATGGTGGTGAAAAGCTGATAAGGTCAGACAATGCACACCCTAGTTGAATAGAAATTTGTCGTCTAAGCACGGCATATTCTAATATTAAAGCAACTCGATGTCTATTTCAGGCAATTGTGCTGCAAGTATTTAAATCTACCAAAAACCGATTTCTCAAAAGTTAGTTTCAATACACTTTAATTTTTCCGTCACTTGCCATCGGCGATATTGTTAGACAATACAATCAATGCATACAAAGATATCGTTTAGTTGACATGGGTTATACAGGGACATAGTGCACATTCAAAGTCGTCTTTGCATCTAAATAGAGGAATCTTATTAACAAAACCCAAAGAACTGACTATGCTTCTCCTCCTACATACATATATAAACTTTGTTCTTAATATTATTGATAGTTGTTGACGTCTTGTGTATACAAATGATAAAATGTGTTACGTTGTTTCCTTATAAATATTGTTAATATCGTGATAGTGATTATCTTGCCGTGTATATTTTGTTGATTAGCCTATTCTGACGTTTGACAGTTTTATGCGACATGAAACTGTCCCATTGTTCATATTGAGAATACCCTGCAATGGTGAGCATATTGTCATTTCTGAAAAATCTTTCCATCGTTTTCATTTAATACCCGGATGTAATGTTGTTATTTTAGTTGTATTGATATGAAATCCGATAAGTACACAGATATATATTTAAGATAACACATTTCCAAAAATCATTTTTGTTATTAAAAATATAATTTCCGTAAAGTGCTCACAATAATAGAACCCCTAAACAGCAGCGCCTCCTCAGTACCTGTCAAGTATAAAAATTACAGGCAGTTTCTCCTGTACACAAACTTCCATGTAGCACTGTACTGTGTACAGTGAGACTCCCCAATACCGGAACCCCGTAGAACCAGCAGCCCTTTAATATGGAATGATTTAAAAATTCCTTCATAACATTTTCTATATAAACCTTCAAAAACTATTGATCCTTCTAAAATGGACACCGGCCGTTTATTTCAAATAATCAACCAGATAATAACACACATATATAGCAACAGAATCACAGATACTCAAATAACACTCAACTCTCAAGATCAGTTTATTTATTAAAAAGGATACCATTTAGATACAGTGACACCTCTAAATAAATGCATTCCTTAATACAAGAAACATTTAAATACCGATTGATTTAAAATACTCGGCAGCTACATCTGTATACAAAAATTTCATTGCAAAACAGTGTTCAGTGAAACTTTTTAAAACTGGCGACCCTTATAACAAACCACTTCTCAATATTGAGTGTTTTAAAATGTCTCTTCGATATATATATATATATATATATATATATATATATATATATATATATATATATATATATATATATATATATATATATATATATATATATATATATACACCCTTAAAAAACAGTCGACCCCTCTTAAATGGACAACGACCGTTTTTTAGTCAGCAAATGTTTAATGAACATGTGAAAATAACCCACTTAAAACCGGTATGAATGTCCCATAAATTTGTGCTTGATAAAATGCAATATATTTTGATTATTTTTAAATCACATTATTAATTGAATCTGAATGTAAACGTAATCCTATATACGTTAGTGCAGTTTTATAGATAGATCAAATCAACCCTGAACAAACGAAAAAAAATATATATTCGTAACTCAAAACCGTATACAACTTCAGGTTTTGGAGTTAACAAATTCTTATCTTACCAGCATGTGAGCAAAAGAAAGTTAGTTTCATACATGAGAGGTCTTATAATATACAATATTTCTTCTGTTTCATTTTTGACTTTGGCCAATATGTAATATTTCGCGTACATCGTTTTTGGAAATTATTTGACAAAAATCAATGAGATGTTCGATCGAGCGTAACACTTGCAATTGTGAAATCACTATGTCTTACCACACATTCACTCAATGGAAGAAAAAGTTCCTAATCTAAAATGTACACGTATACTCATCAAAAGACACATATTCACTTTATTTTTACTATATTTCATGTATAGATTTATGTTTGCTACACAAAATGCTAGTTTCAAACACCCGCCTCTTCAGACCATGGATAAAATATTAGATATAAAAGGAAAATGTTCTTACCATGCACCGTGTTTCTGTATCTGTTTTACCCCTCGCAATAATTTATTTAAAAGAATAAATCTGTTTAACTTCCTGGATAAAATCAATCAATCTTTACAAAAGTAAGTTACACATGGAACTCTGTTAAAATCACCCAAACGAGTTGAATAATTATATTATACAAGGCATTTTTTTTGTTATAAAGATTTTTTTTATGGGCTTTAATTTTTTTTTAATGCACGTACCTTGGACAAGATTGACCGAATAATACGAAACTGAATTATAATGATGCTATATGCAGACGGTCTTTTTTGGTTGTAAGATTAATAAAGGAGATAAGCTGATATAGTGTCAGATAATGTGCACTACAATTTATTAAAATATGGTGGTCCTAGCATGACAAATACAAATTTAGAAAGCATATTGATCTTAAATAGGGATATAATTCTATCGTAAATCAAGTTCTTAAAAATTCCTGTTATTTCTTTAAGTGACACGTTGCTGTGAACGGGTATATGAGACGACATACCCGGTAATTAATACACACGACGATATTGTTTAGTAACCATGGGTTCTGCAAGAACAAAGTACATATTTAAAGTCTTTCTATCGAAAAAGAGAAGTCATAGTAATAAAACTAACGAGCTCATGCACATTTCTATGCACACGTGCTCAAACTTTGTTCCGTATGTGTGATAGATGTTGATTTCACGAGTATCCTGATGGTAAAATTTTATGCTAATTGTCCTTTTTTATATTGAAAATATCTGATTTTGTGAGTATCTTGACAGTTATGTTTTATCATAACTTCCCATCATCCATATTAAGAAAAATTGCGTATTTGTGGGTATCTGAACATTTATTTCTTAAACCTCTAACAAACAGTTTACTTCAAACGTTTGGGGTTATACATATACACGTCAAGGACCAAACTTAATATAGACGACATCGTTCACACAATAATGATTTGGACACCGTTATCAACACTAATGAGTTAATTTATATCATCGGGTATGACCAATCAAAATGTTTAAATTTGCAATTATATTTTCCTAAATGAAATATGATTATTTCTGTGAAGAGGTCACTATGAGTACTGCACGGGCTTATCGTTTAAAGGTTGCTCTATTGTTGACATACATGTAATGTCACGGTTATGCTAAAAAAAAAATAACTTTTTTTCTTACTTTTCTACAACTACCAAGCATAGTGATTTTACGAAATGATTCATCTGAGTGTAATTTCAATCTGCATACCTCAAGTGAACTGAAGATTGTGACGTGGAAATTGATGTGTAATTTCTGTCTATATATAAGCACAGTTTGATCTGATTATTTTTTAAGAACCCTCCACATCCAAATTTTAAGGGAAAATAGTATTTGATGCAGTTGCTTTTCTACCTGTCATCGCCTAGTTTTCTTCTTAATAAAAATATATCCCTTTTAATTTCGCCTCAATTAAGTAAGATTCTAACAACTATATTTTGACTTATTTTGAAAGCATCATTCAAAGGGAGTCAAAACTGATACACGTAGACATCGGTATCATCTTGTAACTTGTGTTAACAGTACATGTTTGTGCAGTGTAAAAACTCCCGTCTTTAAAGAAAACCCCGACAGGCTGATTGCTTTCATTCCAGGCCATCAAAGTGAAAAGATATATTTGGAAATGCAATCTTATGTACTGAGCATTGTGCTACACAGTAGACAAAAGTAGACACAAAATATGTACTGTATATCGGGTTATTTTCGCCGCTTGAAATTTTTGCCTTTCTACATGTGCTGCATAAAATCTTAAATTCGCTATCTTTAAAGAAAGATAATTTGAGACATTGGAATTCGTCCACTCTTACATTGATCTGCTGACAGCGAAGGCGAAAGAGGTTAAAATAAAACTAGGCGAGTATTTCTCTATATACAGTATATTATTAAATGAAGAACTTTCAATATCGATAAAGCAGTAGCAAATTTTCAATGTTTTACTTCAACAGTTAACCTGTATAATAAAGAAAAGTATACCTTTTAAGTGCTATAAAACAGTGCATTATAAATATACATATCAAATACTGAAATGACATCGGTTAAAATCCCCAGGTAAATGAAGTATCTACAACTTAAAACAAACTATTACAACTAAATATTTGCAAGATACTTATGCATGTATTTTTTTGTTAGAACCGATAAGCTTTCTAGAGGATGCGTTTAATCGTTGAACTAATATATTTGTATGGGATTGTGTATATTCTGAAAATGTACCACCCTTAAACTGCGAGTCGATCAGATTCTTCGGCAAAATAAGGCAAGGGTTATCTGAATTACGACAATTTTAGGAGGTGGTTCCCTTAAATCATCGAAAGAGTATCCCTTAGAATAGAATATGAAAGGGTCTTTTTTATTGGTTTCACTACTTTATCAACATTGCTGATTTCTAAATTGTTTTCTCTTAAAACGAATTGTATTAATTAGCTCACCAAATATGGATATGGTAATTTACGCTAAAACATTTAAAGATGAATTAAACAGTTGTACCTTTTCTTCCACCAAAACGAACCCCCTTGACGAAATACACATGTTGCATGTTTACTGTTACGTCAAATATAATTTTTTTATCACACTCACTTTTAAGGTATGTAGCGGGTTTGCTTCCGTCATCAAATTCAGTACTCAACTTACACAACTCGAGTGGCCGTTCTGCGCACTATAGCATTGAATGATCTATTTTTGACGTCGTCGTGTCAATAATTGCCGTCAGGTGAGCAGACAAATTGAATAACGCGCGTTAGCGCGTTATGATAATTTGTCTGCTCATCTGACGGCAGTTATTGACACGATGACGTCAAAAATAAATCATTTAATGGTTATATTTACATTCCCCAACTGAAGAAATCAATTGCTTACTTAAATAAATCGATATAAAGTGCAGATCACTGAAGGAGTAAATTAGTAACAGCAAGAACAGCTGATTTGTAAAACCGGTTTAAACTGGTTATTACAGAGACTGTTTAGATGAGATCGACGAGCATAAAAATATAATCCATGAAAAATAACTATTGAAATGTTGGTTTTAACAATAAAGTCAACTGTATTGTTTAATGATTTTAAAACATGGTGTTTTGACAACATTTATGAAATACATTTTTTAACCGATAACATAGAAATCACTGTTTGAGAACTACTTATGTAAATTACTTGTAAATTCATACGCAGTGAATAGGTGTTGCATTTAGATGCATTTAAACATCACGGAATTTAATGGAAAAACACAGTAGAATGTAAATATATTCTTTTATATGATGTCATAACGGAGACTTCGTAAGGTTTCCTGCTTAACTTTTATCTAACGCCAAATGCCCTGAGTTATAGTAAATTTATCCGATTTATTGCTATGGTGTGAATGTTATTGTAGTAAACCATACTTAATTTGCATGTGCGAATCATACGTTGGAAATGCAGATTCGAAGCAATACATTATAACTACTTAGATTATTGCGTGGACCCTGAGGTCCACGCAGAAAATATGTAAGCGAGGTTATTCCGGATGCTATGGGGAAAATTCAGCCTGCACATGAGCTAGCCTGGTTCCTGTGCATAATGGGTAGCTCAGGGAACCAGGCTAGCACACGTTTATCTGAATCGGGATCGGGATTCCATGCCATAAGTTCAAAGCCGCTGTAATTGTAAAGTTGTCGGTAAACAGTACAGAAAACAAAGTATTCCTTTTCAAGAAATTAACAGCATGTGATGAACTGTTAGTATTTTGAAATAATTTATTGCTATGCCGAAACTATATCATTCACCAAATAGCATAATTTGCAATGTTTTGTTGTTTTCCGAAAACACATGTAACTTAATTTAACTTTTATAGTAGGCAAGGCTAGAGTACTTCCCGATCAAAATCTTTATAAGGATTTAAAAATAATTGAATAATTGTGTCACTGTATAAAAGTTTAAATCCCAATACAAATGAATCAGAATATGAAATTAATTCACACAAAGCTGTCATTGCATAGTTAACAAAGTAGTGCGAATCGTAATGTGTGCGCAAATAGTAGAATTCGCCAAATGCCTGATACTATTCATGCAATCCTTATTTATAGCTATATCATAATTATTTTAGAAGTATGAACCTTTTAAATTCTGAGATAAAAAGTCGGGCTGCACATTTACGTAATCCAACGTATAAATTTAGTGGTTAAATGCAGGGGGCTAGAGTCGGTGGAATTCCTGGTAATCTTAAAGCTTTCACGTTTTCGTTGGAAACACATGCAAATGGTCCACGTATGGTAGTCCTTTTTAAAAGGACTGCAACTTGTTAGCAATAATTGAAGAGTTATTGTTTGTCTTTATGTGATACTGTACATACAAGCTAAGTAAAGACAGTCAAATGAAAAACATTACTAGCATTAATTGTAGTTATATCAGAACTATTTTGACTGAAAAAGAGAAGAGCAAACTGGGAAATTAGATTATCTAAAATAGTGTTTAACGGTTTAGTCTTTATTAGTAAAAAAAAAAAAAGCCATATCTTCCAAATACCATTTGTTTTTTAGATTTGGGACTTAATGAAATTGTTTTCATTAACCATAATATTTCCACCCCTAGAATGTGGAAATCGGGAACTTTTAAATTTAAAATATAATACATATATTATGTATGCATTCTTTAATTTAGAATAGGAGGGCAAAATTGGCTATTTAATTTGATATTTCTAATAGCAACTGAACAAATTTATTTAGTTTCTTTGAATAAAATGTCTTTATAATACAAAAAGTCCTTGTGATGTACAGGTCAATGTAAACACGGGGTAAATCGGAGGCTGTGATCCCCTACATCCCTTATAATAATTCCGAATTCATAATTCAAAAATGATTTTTTAATCGCTTTCGAATTTTTATACTCTCCAAAGTTGCTTTTTTAGAAAAGTAATTTTCTATTTTAAGCTTATGCAGTCCTGATCTGTTTTTCTGTGATTTTATCACTAAAAAGGTGGGACGTGTTAAAAACGTGTAAATCCTTACATTGTACTTATGACGTCAAATACGGAAATACGGCAACTTTCGGTAAAAAAAAAATAACAAATAAAGAAAAAGTAGCAAAACTTCCAGCGAGTACACATATAATTTCTTTTTACATAAATATTTTTAAATCACTTGTTTCCTTTACGCACAGAAACAGTTAATCAATCTGTCTAAATTATATGAAAGTTCATTGTAATTTCTAAAAATAACTCGAAAAATGCATTTTCCTATATATTTCATTAGAAAAGTGAGTGTCAAAAACAGCACCATCAACAATAGCAAGTTTAAGGCGGTATTGCATAAATATAGCTTAGGTAAATTTGATTAAAAAAATTATATAAAAAACTGTAAATTTCAAAAAAAAGATTTGACAAATTTTCAGGGTATGTTTTCATGTCAGAATATTTATGGGATAAACCAGCGACCCACCTTAAATCTAAATACCGACAAAATACATAGTTAGAAAAGCAAAAGATAGTATACAACTCTGAGTGTTAACATGAGCAGTTATTGACATGAAGCTTTAGTCTTCTTTGTTGTCGCGTGCGTCAGTCTTCGGAGCTCGTCTTTTCCGACCCCAAACCCAACTCACCTTTCCTAAAAAAAAAAAAAACAATATTAAAGACAAAATTAAATAAATACACTGTTAAGTACTTAAGTTCTGAAGAGATTTAAATGTTGATTTAACCACTCTTCTAGTTTTTTTACTTTCTATTTGATATTTGTATATTTTGATGATATCTTAAACCAATTAATCAATTATACTTTGGCTTAATGCTGTGATTTACATTAAAATATTGTTTTAAAGGGACTCAACGGGACCCAGATACGATTTGATGTAAACGTTTTAAATATTACATTTCCAGTTTTAGTATTTATCCTTTTTTGATAAATATGTGTAATTTGATTCCTGAACATTTTAAAGTAAAATATTGAAATACAAGCAAAATACAGAGTCCAGTTTTTTGTTTGTTATTTCAACAAAAAATGATTGAGTCTAATTATTATATGTAATGTGTGGTATTTGTACGAGTTTTAATTATATATTACTCTTTTTGTTTTGTTAATATTATTCATAACCACATTTAAGTAATTTTTCTTGTATGTCATATTATTTAAATTATTTTTTAAACAAAATAGAATAGTAGATTGTCTCCCATGAATACTAAGTTAGTACATCTATAAACGGGCGATACGATTTAACATGTTTTATTTTAATTACGTGAACCATTTCTTTGGGTAAAAATCCATAAAAATAACATTTTTCAGTCTCTTTCCCTGTGATAACTGTACGTATCGAATATATATAATACAGTCCATTAAATTAAAATGACGTATAATTTGGGCGCAAGTGGTGTTTGCTTATTTATATTCAAATATTTAATCGTAAAATTGCTGAACATTATATAAATATAGGTACTAATAAATCTTTTTTTTTATATTATTAGGTAGTAGTTTCGGTCGGGGCGTGATGGAATCTATCATAAAGCCGGGCTTTACTGAAATTAATCATACCCGGGCCAAAATTATTACCTCATGATACTTAAAGCGTGATTCCTTCTTCCTTAAATATATATTATCAACCTCTCAATAGATGTACAATTAAAAACTTGAATACAAGATAATATACGGATTGATACTTTTTAAATGAACATTAATAATAGTGACTAATAGTGAGTGTTTATAGCATGGATATCGTTTAATGTTACCATGATTGACGTCATATCTTCAAGTACATTTTGTAACAGTAGACTTCATGATGTGTAACCATATTGTTAAAGTTGATTTATACTCAACGAAAAAGGCTGGCATTAACACAAGAGGAGATATGTTTATGTATCGGACATGATCGTTTGGATATTACTATATATTGACTATTGCCTAAATATCACAAGATAAAGGGAAAAGTAGCGGTAAGAAAATATTTGTTGAAAAAAAATACTTATAAATAATGGACGTCACTGGTATATATAGGAAAGTTAGAGACGCTAGACGAAACATGAGTGGTACAGAAAGATAAACCGAGTTCCTCAACATCAGTTTGTTATCAGGAATTCGAAGTTAAGCAGATTGTGAAAAATTACATAGTAAAGCACAAGTGAGGACTGTCATTCATTGACATATAGAAATATTTTGATAAACCACTTTGACCAGCTAAAGATAAAAACATATGCAGTACCTTACTGTGCTAGGCTAGTTTATCTTAATTATTCAATATACGGGCGGAAAAAAAAATCTATGGAAATTAAATGTTAACAGTTTGTGTACACAAACGAAAAATGATATATAACTGCCTTTTGATTGTTTTCTTTCTTCTTGTTTTATTGAAACTATATTATAAGGGTACAATAATAAAAAAAAAGATATGTACATGCAAAATAAGATTGGAATCTGACTATATGTTATCTCAGTTTATTCATAACATAATTTTCTGTTTATATTTTTTGTTGTTGATAAGATGGTTTTAATACCAAATGGCGCAAATAGGAATAATCTCTCATTTGAAAATACTGATTTTTTATGAAAGTTTTTAAACCAGAAAATTCAAGAGAAAAACTAAAAGAAATAACCAAATTTATACCCAGCACGAAAGTCATCGGTTTATTTAATTTATATAGCAATCTTTGTTCAGCAAAGGTCTATTAAATTATGTTTGTAACAAGGTATCAAGTTTAAAATCATCTTTATCTCAAAACACAAATACGTTTTCCATAGGAATAAGTGATTTGTCTTTTTCCCAAGTTCAAAGCAGATTAAAGATATACTACAATAGCGTTGTCCCTCAAATTGAAATAATATCATTGTCTTCTTTATAAGTAAAAAAAAAAGTATTATAATTATAAATCTGTTAAATGATTATTCAATATTTAGAATGTTAACCTATGAAGAGCATTAGTTTGTGTGTAAAGATTTTAATGAGTACACTTTTTAATCATTTTTCTTTTATATTACATTTTAAACCGTATTCCTACAAAGCTTTATTTTATCCTAAAGTAATTAAAGCACATTGGTACACTGACCTGCCTAACAACGGAATAATTCGTTATAAGTAAAAAAGTTTCATTTTTAAATCTTGATATTTTATATGTATTTTGTTTATTGTGTTCAATATATAGGGACTAAGCCACGATTTGAGTTAATTTGATTTTTTTTTTCATGTTTAATGTCCTGATTGCTCAATTTAAGTGTAATTGACGTTTTGTCAAAATTTGAAAGCCAAATACCGAGTAACAAACGAGATACGGAAAACGAAGAGCCCTTTTATTGTTAACATATCATGTATTTTGTCGAAATAATGGTACTTTCTTTATTTTACATTATTTTGAAACAAAAATAGACTTGAACTTTGTTAACATGCCAACAACTTCTTTAATAAGTGTCTCGCTTGAAAATGACTTCTAACATTCAAATGTTGGCAAACCATTCAAAATATACAAGTAAACTGATGCATAAGCATCAAAGATAACATTTTCACTTTCCATGCATAATAAAAGGACACCGTCCTCTAGTTTTGCAGTAAAACTACATGTCGATTAGTAATAAATATAACGTAGATTGTGTGTTGAAAATAAACATACCTAATGACTTACAACATATATATAACTGTAAAAACTCTAAAAGTATTTAAATTACTAAATGCACGTGTAACGCTAATTATTTACCCTACTATTACTCTCCAACATCTTTAGCTCACCGATACAAAGTCGTTGCAACTTTAGCTCACCGATACAAAGTCGGGTCAACTTTAGCTCACCGATACAGAGTCGTGACAGCTTCATCTCATCGATACAAAGTCGTGACAGCTTCATCTCACTGACACAAGGTCGTGACAGCTTTAGCTCATCGATACAAAGTCGTGACAGCTTCATCTCACCGATACATGGTCGTGACAGCTTTAGCTCACCGATACAAAGTCGCACCGATACAAAGTCGTGACAGCTTCATCTCACCGATTCAAGGTCGTGACAGCTTTAGCTCACCGATACAAAGTCGGAGCAACTTTAGCTCACCAATACTAAGTCGGGACAGCTTTATCTCACCGATAAAAGGTCGTGACAGCTTTAGCTCACCGACACAATGTCAAGGCAGCTTTAGGTCACCAATACTAAGTCGGGGCAGCTTTAACTCACCAATAAAACGTCGTAACAGCTAAAGCTCACCAATACAAAATCGGGGCAGTTGATGCTATCCCCTCAGCGTCTATTTAGACATCCAGACTGATAAAAGTTTTTAAATCCTTCGTAAACCATACTTCCAAATGCATACAAATTTTCACAGACAGACAAACAGACAAATAGATAGATAGATAGATAGATAGATAGATAGATAGATAGATAGATAGATAGATAGATAGACATATTGATAGATATATACCTTTATCGCAGAGTGATCCCTCCCATCCATTAACACATGTACAGGAAAACGACCCTTGATTGTTAATACACGCTGCTTCATTCATACATGGGTAATCTTTACATTCATTAATATCTAGGAAATATAATTTAAATCATTATTAATTTATACCGGGATTTTGATAACTTACTATCCAGAAAAACCAAATCTTATTCTACGCTTATTGATTTTGTTGAAACACAAGAAATAGCCTTTCTGGCCGATTGGGTTTAAGAAGAAGATATGAAAAATGTATATTCATATTTCTATTAAAAACTCAATATCAGAGTGAGACCCCATTCCACTTGGGTCATGGACTGATTAAACTTTAAAGTTACCTAATTAAGGATGCATCTTCATAAATTACATTTTGTTCTTGCCAATAAATTTTTAGCAAAGATTTTTCTCCACGTGTTTCTATGTACAGTTTCAAATCCTGTTATTACTAGGTCTTACATTTTTTTGAATATAAATATATTTGTTATTTTTTTTTATACATTTCGTTGCAAACTCTTGACAAATCATATAGATAGATAAAAATATAGAGATAATGAGAGAGAGAGATAGATAGAGAGAAAGAAAGAGATAGATAGATAGATAGATAGATAGATAGATAGATAGATAGATAGATAGATAGATAGATAGATAGATAGATAGATAGATAGATAGATAGATACCTTGATCACAAAGTGAACCCTCCCATCCATTGAGACATGTACAGGTAAACGACCCTTCGTTGTTTTCACATGCTGCTTTATTCATACATGGGCTATCTTTACATTCATCAATATCTGGTATTCAAAAAAAAAAAAAAATATTTCGAGACAACAGCATGTTAATATTCAGTTCGAAATCGATCTTATATGATAAATTTGCTTTGTTTTATTATTGTAAGTGTTTATTTTTTAAGACAGACAGATGGACACAGAGACAGAGAGAAGGACAGGCAGAGAGATAGACAGACAGGCAGAGACACAAACAGACCTAAGTTACAGAGTGATCCCTCCCAACCAGAGGGGCATAAACAGGAAAACGATCCTTGTTTGTTAATACAGGTTGCGTCGTTCAGGCATGGATTGTTTTGGCATTTATCTGTTTAAGAAAACAAATACACGACATGTTTTTGAGTTACTGCGAACATGATAATTATGTCAAAATAAGTTGAATGTGATTTTTTAATCAGCACAAAAATATTATCTCATTTTACACTATATTCATGAAAAAAATCATTTAAAAGCAAACGTAAAGTATGCATTTTGGAGAATTATTTTTAGTTTAGAATCTCTTTTAGACCAAAAATGCAAAATGAATTATATGATTGAACTTTATCTGTGACGCAAACTTTCAACATTTGATAGGATTAGAACATGTTTTGTAAGACCTGATTATCATGTACAAAATAACAAAAAAGGAGTTTAATTAATAAAGACGTTAATTATAGATCAATTCAAATAAATAAAAACATTCTAATTTTTGAACCAATTTTTGCAATAATTTTTCATCTGAAACTCTTTGTCTACAAATTGACATCACAAACACCCAGTGTTATAATTACTAAAAATCTAGACAATCATAGTTAACAAATAATCTTGATAATCATAAAGCTTTTATTTTAAATCAAATTGTAGTAATAAATTACAAAATCATTATTTAAAATGAAAAATGTAACTATATTTTTTTTTTTTGCTTTTTAACCAATAAAAATATACTTTGATAAAACGAAATCGAGCAATTGATTGAATTTAAGCTTGAGGAATTATAGAAAATTGCCAATTTGGTGAAATTTAAACAATTGTGTTAATTTGCATGTATCAGTAGGCAATATAAAAAAAATAATTCAACAAAGTCTAATGCTAGATGTTAGATACTAAACGGCGGAAAAACATGTCATTGTGAAAGAAAGATCATACAGAATATCGTTTTTTTTTAGAACAGTAACAAATTGATAATCACTGACACACTTTATATCGATGTGATTTTTTGTTGCATGCTGACAGCAAGGTACTCCAAAAATTCAAACTAATGTCTGGCGTAAGATAAACAGTAACATTTTTTATATATATATACAGTGAAACACGCTTATAACGAAGTCCCAGGGACGGCCAATTTAACTTCGTTATAAGCGTAATTCGTTATATCCGTCAAGTTTACAACATGAAATAGAGACTTGGGGAATGAAATTCACTTCGCTGTATGCGTCAATTCATTATAAGCGTGTTCGCTATAACCGTGTTTTACTGTATCTAGACACTGACCTTCACCACAATTTCCCCTTTCACAATAAAAATCTTGTTCATCATTTTTTTCTGAAAATTGAAAAAAAACCACATGCTATAGGCTAACAATGTTGTCTTATAATTATATTGTGTTTCATGCAGAAATTAAACGGGTTTCATCTGAACAGTTTCAAGGGGTGTTTTTAGAAACAGACTACTCCAATTCTTATCTATGTGAAGAACATGTTATTAGATCACTTCATGTATGCCTATTTTTGTGTTAAATCTCTTAGACCGAAATAATTAACTTTTATAAATGTGCACTATGATGAACAGCCCTTGATCGTGAAAAAAATAAGTCTACCCAAATTGATGAAAATGAACATTGGAATACAGTAGACTTTTATATTTGTATATACTAAAAACCAACTTGGTATTCAAGAGTTTTAGGTTAAAATGCTTTTCATGTAGAACTTAAAATGCAAGAAACAACGATATTATTAAAAACTGATGTTACCTTTGATAAACAAACCTAGCACTGTACAGAAAGCAATGAAGACAGCAAGAAACACAACAAATACAACAACAAGTTTGTGTACAATCTTCGTGTGGTGTTCACTTCCATTACTGCCTGTAAAATATAAAAAAATTATTTAATGCAATAAACAAAACTAATCATGTATCTATCAATCAATATGAAAAGCATAAGAGAAAGGTAAACAGAGAATTTATTTTTTGGATTTATTTAGAAATGTTAATGCCAAGATGTGTATGCTTAATGTGACTGTTGTGTGTTTTGGGTAATTGATATTTTACAAGTCCAACCATGACATTTTGCCGAGTGAAGCAGTGGACCAAATTTAAAGACGCGTAAAACCTTTCAAATCATTCATAGTACAATTTCACACAATAAAAATAAACGTTTGATTCAACCTCTATTTTTATCATCTTTTTGTGTTATTATCAAATCAGGATTATTTCATTTGATTTGCAGTTTGGAACAGAAGAATGTTAAATACAACTTTTGTTCAAAATGATCCCGTGATCATTAGGAAAAATAGGGGCACACGCTTTTTTCATCTTATTATAGAAAATCAAAATTAAAAAGAGACGGTTTGTTTTTCAAATAATCAGGGAATAATTGGGAAGATTCAGAGACAAGCTTTTTTTTTATCTTATAATAGATAATCAAAACTAAAAAGAGACGGTTACGGTTTGTTTTTTGTTTTTTATACATAATCAATATATATTTCTCTTTTGTGAAGATTCAGAGGCAATGGTTATTTTGTCCGCCATTGAACTAAATATCATCTTTTGAATGTGTAATAAAAAATATTTTTTGTCGTTCGCATGTGTTACTTTTTAGAAGGTTCAGTTATGATTTACCCTCATATATTTATAGACAAGGATTTTTTTCACATCCTATTATTTTTGAGTAGTCTATTTAGAATCATGTACATGCCCATGTTTATCTATTTGTATACAGTAATTTATTAACCTGGATATATTTTATTCTCTCAAATAAGCATCAGCCGATTTTTAAATCAAGATGCGACTTTGATTGGACTTTGATTGGACAGTTATCAATGATTGCTTATAATGGCCAAACTATTAAATACATATAACACTCAATTATAACATAGAACAACACTCATTGTTATTGTATCAGCTACTTCTTGTATCCAACTGACTATATCTTTGATTGGCTGATATATCAGCTACTTCTTTCATCCGACTGACTATCTATTTGATTGGCTGATATATCAGCTACTTCTTTCATCCAACTGACTATCTCTTTGATTGGCTGATGTATCAGCTACTTCTTGTATCCGACTGACTATCTCTTTGATTGGCTGATGTATCAGCTACTTCTTGTATCCGACTGACTATCTCTTTGATTGGCTGATGTATCAGCTACTTCTTGTATCCGACTGACTATCTCTTTGATTGGCTAATATGTCAGCTACTTCCCTTATCCGACTGACTATCTCTTTGATTGGCTGATATATTAGCTACTTCTTGTCTCCGACTGACTATCTCTTTGAGTGGCTTATATGTCCGCTACTTCTTTTATCCGACTGACTTTCTCTTTGGTTGACTGATATATCACATTAGATATTAGTTGTTTTAAGGCTAAGTTGATATTGTCATAAGCTTGGATTTTTTTGTTACCGACGTCAGAATTTCTGTCGGATTAACGTGCAGTTAACTGCATGTTACGTTTGTTATTTCAATCATTCATATTTCTTAATAGGAAGTCTCGGTAAATGTTTAATAGTGTTTTATACAAAGCAGCTTGAAAATGTAAAATGTAAGGATTGTTTTATTCATTTTCTGATAGGATGTACAAGCTCACAGATTGTACAAAGTTAGAATGTTTAGCGAAATAGTCTAGGTCATACATGTACCTTTGAATAATGCAAGAAATTTTTAATTGATGAAAATTGGGAAATTGAAAATTGGGAAATTATCAAAACTTCAACTTTATGAATCAAATATGATTTTGATATTTACAGAAAAAAATCGAGTTTAAAAATGTTAATATGACATATAGTGTGTTTTACTATAATTTCAACGAGAAAATTAACATATCATTGTTCTTTTCTAAGAAATAATGATAAAACATCAAAATTCATAATTACTAAAGACAAACCTCAGTTAAAATTTTAATGTATTGGATGAAAATATCATTCCTCTATTTTGCTAAAGATGTGTTGTATTTTTCAAATGGCACTCAAAGTCTCAAAATCGTTTGTGCCTTGTGTATTGACTATGTTGTTATTATTCGTACTAATAACACAAATATTTGACCAATTGATGTGAATCATTTTGTTCATTTATTTGTTTAGATCTAAATCTATTGTTATGGTAAAGGACAAAATACTGATTAAAAAAAGGAACAAATGTCAGAAAAAAAATAATACTTGCAATTCAAATTCAAAACAAGATTGGATATTGGTTAACCCATATGGAAGATATTCGACTTTAAAATTATATTGATTTTTAGCTGGGCTCTGCTAAAAGCAGAGTCCTGGTTGTAGGCATGCGAATCGCCAAAGTTACTATAAATAGCACAACTTCAAAAGTAAACTAAAAACCAAACAGCGTTAAAGTCAAAACTTCCGCTTTACCAAATAGTTACATGTACACAAAGAGCCACGTTTTGTCAAAAGTGTTTTCATTTTTTTTCTTTTTATAATTTCGAAGAAATTGTGTATCTTTTTTAGTTTTCTTAATGATAACGTGTTTTAAAAACAAGACTATGCATTTTGGACACATACAATGCGCATGAATTTCCATGAATTACTTAGCTGCGCGTTGAAGAAATTGGGATTGAATAAATAACGCTTGTTGCAAAATTCAAGGCAGAAACTGTTGAACTTTTTTCTCATAGACAGACATATTTTTGTTTTTAGCCACTAACAAAAATTGATCGCTCTCTGATGCTTTGCTGACTTATAAGCATGAGAGAGAGAGAGAGAGAGAGAGAGAGAGAGAGAGAGAGAGAGAGAGAGAGAGAGATATTCAGTCTTTACTACACAATATGCATAAAGACACACCAAAAGAGCCCGGCTTTCAGTTCTTCAGTACTTTAATTTACTTTTCTCTGCCGATCTCTAAGTTAAAATCACTGAACATGTTTAGAAACATACGTATATCGTTTATCTTATCCGTAGAAAAACAGTCCATATATCTGAGCCTTAACAGAGTTCACACAAGTGCGAATAGAAACACAGTACAGGTGTTGCGTAACCATGCCGTCATTAAAAAAAAACAACCAAAAAACCCACAAATCGTACTTAGCAAATATTTAAAAGAGAGAGTTTAATAACTAACAATCGATTGATCATTACAGTTACATAGTTATTGAGAAATATGAGAAATATCCATTAGTGAAGAATATTGTCCATCGAAGCAAGAAAAAAACAACCTATGTTTTGTGGAACAGACTGATGAAGCAGCAAGCGTATACGTATACATATGGATACGTCACATTAGAATTACGTGGGGAAAGTTTTTTTTAGTTATTTAACGTTAATTTTGTTTTCTTTCACGTATAACAAAGACATTGATATTCTAAACATTTGTTGAAATGTTGTATCTTCTAATCATGAACGGGACTATATTTTTTATACAACTATGTAAAGGGTACATGGTTATAGTACCTTATCCTGAATAAATAGTAAGCACTGACCGAATATATCAAAAAGAAGAAACACTTATTATTATCAATTAATCTAGTACTGCTTGTCTCACCCTTTATGTTCCTGCCACAATCCGGAGAAACAGACGACATCACACTCCCTATATGTCTTAAGTCAATATGATTGTTTTTTAAACTTTCTCCAGAATCCTAATATGATATCTGAACCTGTGGTGTTCTTCTCTGCTTATATGCAACATTTGCACATTCAGTCGTAAAAATAGTTAAGATTTCTTAATTTTCCCCTTTTTTGCGTTTTCACGTTTTAAGAGAACGAACACCTATCACATGTTTGTACCTTTAGCATTACATATTTACCTTATAGCATATCTAATAGAATGCCTAAACGATTGATATTTATTCAAATTGCACTTATCTACCTATGAATAAGCTTTACTTTTATTAAGAACGGTTTTTATCTCATTTGGTAGAAATCTTTAAAGTACAACTATTGCTTCATTAGCATGAAAAACAAATAAGAAACTCGTGACAGAATGTTGTCTATTGGTTTATATCTACCCTATTACAGTCCATACAATGTATTTTTTCTTTTAAGTTTAGCTTGCTGTCACGTTATATGTAGTTGCCTAAACTACTCTATTAAATTGAATATACTTTTCAGCCATGTTTAAGTGTACGCGTTGTCTGTTTCTCAGAAAATCGCCTTTAAAATAGCAAAAAAATTGAATATGTTACAACAAATTACATTCTTGTCACGTGTGCTACTACAATAAACAGATTATATAATAACTGAATAATAATTTTTAAAAAAACTCATAAAGATATAAGACCCTCTCAAAAAATGGTTTAAAGCAAATACAAAATACAAAGAATAAAACGAATTTGAAAAAAAAAAAAAAGAATGTCAACGAAGAAACAAAACATTTTTAGAGGTTCAAGAAATTTTTCTCTCATATTTGTTTATATGTATTGCTACGGCTCTAGAAAAAAATGTTTTAAAGACATTTAGGGGGGGGACCTTCATGTGTACTTAAAGAGTAGCATATTACTTAAATTTTATTTAAATTGCCTTAATGTAATTTTAAAATTTTTAATGATATTCTTAAAAGTATTTTGTTTAATTAAGTATGTGTAAAGGAACAACGTACAGATGCATTAAGATAAATTTAAAGTGCAAACTGTGTAAATAAAAAGTGTGCAATTATTTGAATGATTGACGTGTAACAAAGACTTTATAAAATAAAGCAAATTTTCACATTTAAAAAGCATATTATTTTTTTTTCACAAATCTAAATCATTTAAGCATTGAATCATTATTTCTTGAAAGATAAAGTATCATAACTAAAGCGGTGTGGGCATAAAAATTGAGTAACGAACGTAATGAAACAATACGTTCAGAAATTCATCTCAAGTAAGTAAAAATGTGTTCCATTTAAATTTTCATGAAGAGCATTTTTTATTCCTTTATTCAAATCATAAATTATCGAATAAATGGATTTTTCATACCTTGATTGTAAAATTTAAAAGTTTAAAGCTTGCTTATAATCAAAGAACAAAACGTGTCCCATTAATGGGATGATTTACACGACGTTACTACAACTTAATTTTTTTATTTGTTTAGTTTTGTATGACTTGCATTAGGTTGACGAATGCATATAATAAGTGTGAATATGTTCACAAAACACTAATTACTATGTTCGTCCACAATTTGATTTGTCACTTTATCTTGAAATTGTTCGCGTTTTTGACAACTTAGAACATCATTTATCACAATTAGCTGTAAAGTTTGAATTTTTTTATGTTGGTTACAAACCAAAAGGCATAGAGATGGATTTTAATATGAAGAAAAAAATATTATAATAAAGGACTAGTAGAAATTAATCTACTTTTTCCAATGTAAGAATGGAAATACTGACAACTTTTCTTTGAATGCTTTGTAACATGATTTTGCATGCACTTTAACAATCCTAATGTGTTTATACAGTAACCAATACAAATCACTTTGTTTACACATAGACAGAGCAATCTGCGATAATGTCATTCATTTTCAGTTGTTGAAACAATATAGCCCGTGGAAAAACAACATTAATTGAGTTTATCTGACAAGTTTATCACACATTATTGCTTAAGACTGGGTAAATAAGCACCGCCCTCAAATTTAACTGATCTGAGTACTCCTGTCAATCAACTGATTTAGGATCCCTGATTGAATTTTTGAACATTTTTGATATATTTATGGGTTTCTTCTTTTAAAACATAGCTACAATTGTATAGGAACTATGTAAACACACGTATTTCTATATTAAATCAATACATCGAATTTCTAATTGTGACGGGGGTCTTTCAGATTGTCACCGGCGCTGATTGATAACTATTGTTTATTTTTACAAGTTTATTTACATATTTACAACTCAATCAACTACTCACTTTCATCTCTCAGAACCTTATCATGTACAATAAACAAATAACAACTTCAGATATGAACACAAAATTATAGACTCATGTTCGCTCTCTCTCACTTGCCTAACGAGCTGAAATGATACTCTTGGAAAGCAGAGCTACAACGCCTGCGTCGCGCACCTGTAACCTTATCGGACTATTCATATCACATTTTTCGCCCAACATTTATTAAAGATAATTTACCCAATGGGATGAATAGCATTGTTGTTAAGAAGGATGCACATGTTTCTAACCAAAAATTCAACCAATTCCGACCAATCGGAATACTATTTAGAGTTTATCTTATCGTTTATATCCGGAAATTAGAGATGTTCATAACAAGTGTTCATACTTAATGTAAATTGAATTCAAAAGTATTGCCTTAATGTCAAAAATCAAATACGAGGAAGTTATCATCGTTTCTCTTATTAAGTGTCACCTCTGTCACATAGTAACTTTCATTTAGCTAAAACTCACGGTTAGAATAAAACAGTTTTTATGTATTTTGATTATAGATCAAGACACTGATAACTATCTACTGGATGTTAACAAAAATAATATTTCAGCATACTGTACAATCATTGCATTCCAATTTTCTTGGATCGTGGGATTTTTGCTTATTCGTGAGGATGGAAATTCGTGGAAGTGTCGGTTTTCAGTTTTAGGAGGAACGTTAAATCTTAAAAAATCCGTTTTCGTGTAGGATGTAAAATTCGTGTTTACGGGCTACACACGAATACGACGAACATTGAGCCACCTCGAATTCTCGAATTCGAATGATTCCATAGCAGTTAAGAAACAATCAGATTTCTCTAATAAACAAGGACATCTACCATTTTTTTTGTTCAGAGTCTTATAAATTTTTTTCTGAAGTTTTCCAGATATAAATGATCTACAACCTTGGCTGATGAATAACTTTGCATGTATAAACAATTACATCGCATTATGTAACTCTACAATTATTTCCTTAAGCATTGAGTATCCAAACACCAACCAAATATCATCACACAGCAATGTGGGGTGTACAATATACATCATTAATTTATTTTTAATCTAAATTGTTGCTTTACCTAGACTGTCAGTCGCCAGTTTAGCCTATAACAAAGGAGATGGCCAGTGCACTAGGCTAAGGACACTGGCTTCTGATGATTAAACGGAACGTCACTGTTCCTTGATGTGTTGCGGGCAGATGGAGGAGAATATGCAGTCTTAGGCTTGGTCGAGGGGGCCAAACCTACCCATAATGGCAGAGCGTGCGGGAAATGAAGCCTTGGGAGCAAATGCGTGACTTCAGATAGCCCAATCGGACTAACTTTAAATCAAGCATAATTTTGTGTTTGGATCTTATAAAACCAAGCGCCAAACTTTTTTTCCATTATCCGGTAGCTCTTAATTCAAGAAACATATTAAATGTCTGCAGTGAACGAACTGGGGAGACCAATTCATGATAAGAACTTTCCGTGACACTTCCTTTCTAAGAACTTTGCGTGGAACTTCCTTTCTAAGCATCTATGGCTCAGATTCCGCATTCAAGCCTGTAAATTGCCAACGTATTGTATGCCACATCGTCTATGCACGTTTTGGTGAAGATAGGACCAGTATTAAGTAAGGTATGGCTTTCAAATGACACCTGCTTAAAAACTTTAACCAGATTGGGACGCCGACGCTGGGGGTAAAGCAAAACCCCCCACTTTCTTCGTCTCGGTTAGCTAAAATGCAATAAATATAAGGTCTTACATGTTATATGGTATGCAAATTACGCATGCAAGATCAAAATAATGCCTTTATTTAAATAGTCACTTATCATTTCTCCCATAGACTATATAACTTAGATGTCATTTATCTTCACTTCTCCACAGAAAACGATATAGATGTCACTTTCTCCCATAGACCACATAACTCAGATGTCACTTTCTCTTCATCACTTCCTCCACAAACCAGGTGGCTTAGATGTCACCTTCTCCAACAGACAACATGACCCAAATATCATTTTCTGCATTATATCTCATTTACTCTACACCATATGAAAGTTGTTGGGGTACTATCATATCTTGTTTTGTAAATGACACAACACTTGGTAAATAAAATATTTTACTTTCAATTCAGCATCCAAACATATAATCCAATACATGACAAAACTTGTACATTAATCAACTTCTCATTAACAATATATGATCCTAGTTACAATACACTTTATTCAGTAAAGTAATATGATTGACAATAAATAAACGAAAAGGGGGTTCTAATGATATCATTGTATCTAGTCAGATATATTTTATAGGCATTGGTAGGCATGGGTAAACTCCCTTTTATTGCCATTATAAACATATGTGACGGGATTTCATGAACGATTAAAAAAACACGATACATCTGACAAGGTTTTGAGGACTGATTTTACCATTGCGTTAAAGTTATTTTGTCAATTATATTACTCAAGACAACTTACACACATTTAAAAGCAGTAGAGTTTTTTAAAAAGATACCAATCATTCATGCTGCAAGCTTCTAATAAAACTTTTGTAATATAGTTTGAGTGTTGGGTCAATTTGTGAGAATAAAAACTGGCAGTTGGTCAACGCTACATCGATGCCAAGATAAAACAGGTTCCGGACATTGTAGATATAAAATATCTCAACCAGATAAACTTAGAAAAATAATGATGAAAGGGCAAAACTGTTGGACTATTGATATATACAAAGAATTTTTCTTCTGCATGGCAAGTAGGCAGATTATACAAAGTGCATGGGGGGAGGGGGGGGGTATATATTTACATAGTAGGTACATGTATCTTTTAATGTTTAATCACAGACAGTACGGACTAGTTTAAACAGCAATGATCTTATAGAATATGAAACAAATATGATACCCCATAAAAACATAATAATTCTATGTCTACATTTTTCACAATAAAATTATGACATTAATGTCATGAAATATTGCTATAGTCTTTGAATTATGCATAGTAACTAGATAGTTTTAACAATAGGTACAAAACAGCACATTCTGTGCCAAGTAAAATCACTGGATGAGTGCAGAATTTGATTTTGCCTAAATACGTCAACAAACACTATTTGATAATTCGATAATAAAAACAATAACATATAACATGTACAACATCTGGTCTCAACTTAACAATAATTTACATTCCTTTCTTTGGTTCCTGAAATGACAGGACTTATGATTATTATATGCAGATAGAAAGAATGTTATTGTCAAACATCAGAGAGTATGGAGCCAATGAAGCTCAAGGTCAGAAAAAGTCACAGTGACAACAAAGTTATAACAAGGTTCGCTGGATCTCACGCCTATCTCCGTGGAAATAACCTTGACCTTGGAGAACCTGGAAATAACAAAATTTACGGTTTTCAAATAGGCAAAACACATCTCATAGATAATTAATGTATTCATTTAAAGATTTGATAAACATAATAAAGCGGGACAATTCTTATTTGAAAAACTCTTTAAATGGCTTACAATTGAGTAATTGTTTTATTTTAAAACCTTAATGTTTGAAACAATAGCACAGAAAGAAAATATATAAGAATATACACCACAACAAATGAGATTCAAAGAGCCTATTAATATCAGCATTACTGAGCTAGCCTATCCTGACACACTCTATGTCTAGAGAAACTCGGGCTTCCTCTCACATACATACAGTCTATACTGTGTTACTGGAGCTCTGGCTTAAAAATTTGTTGATGGTTGAAATATGTTGTGTTTTAGAGAATTTCCTTGCATAATAACAATACGTGTCAAAATAACATCATGTATTACAGTATATTAATCTCAGACCTAAAACAGCCACTTTGCAATATTTTTGAAGCTTTTTGGACCTCTGATTAATGAACAACTTTAAATGGAACATTCTAGTAGTTCCAGGAGCAGAAACTTTGGTTTTCAGATAATACTGAGTGATCAGAAAGATAAGTAATACACACATAGGTGTCACTGTTAAGACAAATACTTTTATCCCCAGTTGAAGCTCTGTCACCAACTTACAAGCATGCTATCTAAATCAGACTCAGCAATAGTTAGATCCCAGCTGGAGTTTCAGTTTAAATTCCCTGTAAACAAAGCTTAATTATTTTTTATAATGTAGCTATAATATGAATGATTCCTACACATAAATCCCATCCTATGTAATGTATAATGTGGCTATAATATGAATGATTCCTACACAAAAATCCCATCCTTTATTCTTTATGATGTGGCTTCCTGACCAAATACTGCATCCTGCAAGTACAGTAGTAGACCAGGGCCTTTCTGTAACTGTCTGCTAGCAGGTACTTCCCGTACAGACGCCGGATCTAAATACAGATTTACCTTCATCAGAATTTAATCACAGTAAACAGGTACCAATATAACAAATGCTGTTTAAACTTCAAATATTATTATTATGGTTATATGAATGCATTTTTCACCTTTGCTACCAGTATTTGTATTTCAATCCCCTGTCTCTTTTCTCTCTCTCCCCTATCCCTCCCCCTCTCTCTCTCTCTCTCTCTCTCTCTCTCTCTCTCTGATTCATTACCCTATCCCTTTCCCTGTCCCCTCCCTCCATACTCCAGCGATGCCTGACCTTCGGTCGCGATCTGCTCTGAGGTCGGCCCAACATTGGTCCAGCTCCTGTTCCATTTGATTAAGGGCCAGCTGTAGCGACAGCCTCTCTTTGGCCCATGACGCGCGAGCTTCCAGATTCACCTGATCCACGTGGTTTTCACTCGTATCATGGCTATTCTACAGTGAAGAAAAACATTGACTTTTTAAAAACTTCCTAAACCAAGAAGCCCATAATGACCTAGATGTGGGTACAAATATCTTGAGGTTTTCAGATGTCTCAACTAACATGGTAGATCACTTCTAGATAGTCATTTTTCTACCAACTTACAATCCTAATCTCTTACCTGATGTCTGACATTTAGAATTTCTCTTTCTCCATCCATAGTATTACATTTGTCCCTGACATTCAGAATCCCTCATTATTTACGCAAAGTCTTATATTTAGCTTCAGATTAACATACCAGGTCTGGACATTCAGAATCCATCTTCATTACGCATAGCCTTATATTCATCTCCAGATTCACACACCTGATGTTGGGAACCCTTTTCCCTTTATCTTAAGACTAACAGAAACGATGTTTGGCACCTATTTGCTTCATCCACAGACATCATCTGCCTTTATTTCCAGACAAACATACATGCTGTTTGGCACCCCTCTCCCTGTATCCACAGACTAACGTACCTGCTGTTCGGCAACTCTGCCTGTATATAAAGAATAAGATACCTGGTGTTCAGCATCTCTCTGCCTGTATATAAAGAATAAGATACCTGGTGTTCGGCATCTCTCTGCCTGTATCTTCAGACTAACACACCTGCTGTTTGACACCCCTTTGCCTGTATTCACAGACTAACATACCTGCTGTTTGGCATACCTCTACTTTTATCTACAGACTAACATACCTGCTGTTCGGCGCCTCTCTGCCTGTATCTCCAGATCTCCTCCTCTAGATGCCCCAGTGTGTTGCGTAGCTCCATCTCCTCTTCCGTAAGTCCAGACACAAAGTTGGTCAGCTCTGAGTTGTGATGTAACACTCGCTGGTTCACGGCCTGAGTGCTGGGTCGACTCGTCAGACTGTCCACTGTGTCCAACTCGAAGGGAGTGGCATCTGAGTTTGTTTGAGTTCACTCAGTAGGTCCTTGAGAGATTTCTCCAGAATCTGGACACTAACTTCAACTCTATAAAACCAAAATCTCAGTTTGATCAACAAAATTTCATCTAAGAGGTTGTTGCCAGAATTGAACATCTTTATATGTTTTCAATCTTCTTGGGAAGAAGAATTCTGTATAAAGATAACAGATAATATTCAAAGGACTATATGAATTATTATTCATTCCTCAACCCCAAAATTGAAAATTGTGTGACAATTCAACCAAAGTAATACTTCTCTTAGCCACTGAGTCCATAATCAAAACAGTAGGCCTAAAGGGAGCCAAAAAAGGAAGCCAGAAAAGAATTAGTCTCTCTATATATAGAGCTATTATTGACCAAGTTCAGTTTGATTTGCTTATATTTCCTTACGTAAGACTTTTACGACAATAAAAAGTTCATGAATTTTGATGAAATTGGCAGAAAATGTCTAGTAGTTACCTATATCCTATATGCTAGTGTATGGAAATCTTCTTTTGACCCTAAAGGATTAATAAAAGTAGAAGATAACTCTTCTTAACAGATTGCTGAATTCTGGAGTAAATTCCTGTTAAAATTTATCTACAGTACATGATTTCAACACACAATAATATTTAATTAGTGACTTGTTGAGAAAAGAGCTTGGAATGGAATGAAACCTGAAATGTGTAAATTTAACTCTAATTAATAGACAAATTATTAACCAAGAAACAGCAAATTCACTAAAATATTAGAAAAAGTTGTTAATTTTTTTTCTAAGACAAAGACAGAGACTGTAACAAATGATGCCTAAAGATCGAGTCTTTAATAATGTACCTTGGAGCTTTGATAACGGTGGGCACTGAATAATGCCTAGTAATTAAGATAAGAGGTTCTTAAGCATTGGGAGTGATGCGGCTTTTCCATCAGTCATCAAAGATGGGGTTCCTCTTAGAAGACATGGCAGCTCTAAAATAAATAAAAAGTATGACAAGTTTACAATACTTAAAAATTGCACCACACACATCATATTCCCCAAAAAGGTGTACAGTTTAATATAAAATTATAAATCATGCCAAAGAAAGGACCAAAGTGGCTGCATCGTCATCAGTACAAAAAAGGAAGCATTCCTCACAACAAGGGCCAGAAAAGTACAGGGACCACCAGCCCAGTACAGTGTATATGTCCTATAAGGAGGCTGAGTAAAGAAGAGTTTCAGGACGTTGTACAGCAGCAGAAAGATGGAATATTCACAGTAAGCGATGCTGAGCGTAGAAGCAGTCAAATGAAGATTTTGCGACCCTGGTCGAGTGAAGTGCAGCCGGTACATTCCAACATGGATGCAGAGTCACCGAACCCTCATTCCAGACTTTACAAAGTACTCCATCAAGAAAAAGCTGCTAAACTTTGGAACCATGCATTTAAAGAGCACTCACAGAAACTCCCGGACTATTACGCTTCACTGGACTGGAACCAGCAACAGGGAGGAAATGCGAGGCCTGGCAAGGATCCTTTCCATTTGATGTAAGAAGTTCATTACACCAGTCACCGTGAAAAGCTGTACGAGGAAGTCAGTCGATCAGAAAGGGGATGAAGAGCCGCACACCTTAATCTGGCTTTTCCTGTCCACCACTTGGGTACCAGCCTTACAACAGAGGATATGAGTGGGATGTTTCTTGGCGCAAACACCGAACCAGCATCAGCCACTTACATTCATCATACCTGCAACACAGTAGTCAAAATCATCACTGATGTGAACAAAAACAGCTTGAAGAAAATAGGGCAGGACATTTAAGAGCTTAACAAGAAGTGTGGACTTGCCAATACAACTATAAGAACGGATGGAGATGTCCGGTATAACAAATCCACCTTCAGTGCGATCGGGAAAACACCGTTTCAGGCTGTCATACAAGCGACATACACTTAAAGTGAAAATTTTACCAAAAAGAAGAATGTTGTGAGTGTTTTGTGGCAATAAACTGTAAAAGAACTGCACCCATCTTAAAGCGAATGGAAAGGAATTTACCTGTCCAGGACTGCACTGCAACCATTCCTCCAGAGACCACCATTGGAGATGAAAAGAAATGGGCTGCGGAATGCATCAGTGAGCTGCAAAGTTATGACCGTCCACTCGTCATTTCACCAGTGATGGAGATAGTGCTGCTACTTCCGGTGCATCTGAAAAACAAGGGCATATGATTGAAAAAAATTCAAAGAACTGCGCCACTTCTTTGACTCTCATAGAAAACAGACTGCTAAGACTCCATTCAATAGTCGCATGTTTCCTGGAAGGACCGAAGCCATGATGGAATTAATGCAGAGAAGACTGAAGCTCAGATGCAGGATTGGGTACAAAAACTGTTATAAACACTACTCCGAAGATTTACCTTTAATGAAACGGGTCATGTCAACTGCTGTCGGTTCCATTATCAGCTGCTACCAAGGACAGCGCGGAAAGTCCTGCCAACTTCATTCCTTCTCCTGTCGCAGACTGAAAAACAACAAGTGGAACTCTTCAGTGTTGCCTCGTGACTTTGAATTAAGCATGACAGAGGAAGACAGATGCTTGTTAAAAGTCTGCATAAATTTGACTTTGGGACCTAATAATCTTGATAGAATTAAATATCACAATTGTACACAAAAATCTGAATCAGTGAATAGGGCATATCCAAAATCAAATCCAAAATGTATTACTCGTTACTCTAGTAGAAATTTTGAAAGTAAAATACATAAAGTTGTGCACCCATTCAATCGGGGTCATGGAAATTCAACATTTGAACTTTGTGAATCTGTAGGGGCACCTGTTGTAAAAGGAAGTAGAGTGGTGCATCATCTAAAACAACAGCAAAATAGGCAAAATTACTTTAAAATGAAACAAAATCTATTAAAATATCAATTTTATAAAATTATACAGATCTAAAAGATATTGGCTCTACGATAAAAAGTCACTAACAGACTGAAAGATCTAAAGTTAAAAAGGTAGTAGCTACGTGTGAAAGGGGGAAGAGTGTATGTAGTTACATGTATGAAATGTTTGTACTATTATACCTAACATGTGAATTTTGTATTACATTTCATGATTGCTATGTTTTAATAATGTGCACTGAATGGATGGTTGTGTGTGAATGATGAGTGTTTGTAAAATGTGACATTTCCTTTTATGAGGGACTCTGTTCATGTAAATATGTTATATTTTCCATTGTTTATCTGATTAAAATGGTTGCAAACAATTATCTTGAATTTCGTACATGTCTGGTGTACACAACAAAGAGGACAGAGACGATTGATAGAACGGGTATACAGGCGTCATATTTCACCGTTGGTGACAAAACAGCATCCCGCATTGTTTATCCGCCGTTGTTGATCTTTAACAAGGGAGACAACTCCTGAAAATAGAAAAAATGCAGTTTAAATGAAAGTTAGATGTTTCTTTCAAAGTCTCACACAAGGAATAGTTTCACTTTATGTTACTATTTAGCTTTAGTTAAGTTAATTGATTAACTATACTTTAGCATATAATTCATGAAAGAGAAATTTTAGTTAAATGCTTCAAGAAAAATATTAGATCAGAAAAATATTGCCTTATGCGGCTTCTAAGAGAGAAAATTGAGAGTAAACATTCCTACTACCAAGTACACATGGGTTCCACATGTTGACAGGCTCAGCACCATCCAGGAAGTTGCATCATGCACATCTAGAAATAGTACCATTGAAATTAGTTTGACAATTCCATCAAAGTAATAATTCTCCTAGCCACTGAGTCCATAATAAATACTGTAGGACTAAAAGGTGCCAGAAAAGGAAGCAAGAACATAAATGTCTCTATATATATGGAACTACAATTGACAAAGTTCAGTTTGATTGGCTATTTCCTTGCGTAAGACCTTTACGCCAATTAAAAGTTCATGAAATATAATGAAATTCGCAGATGCTGATCAGAAGCATTTATCAAACATTCTCAATTCTCCAAAAAAAAAGGGCAAAGAAGTCAGGCAAATCAGCAAAATGGCCGCTACATGTAGAGTTCTGTATATATAAATGGCCGCTACATGTAGAATACTGTATATATAAATGGCCGCTACGTGTAGAATACTGTATATATAAATGGCCGCAACATGTAGAATACTGTATATGACTAAAGTCAAATTGTTTATTTATAGAAAATCATCTCTAAACATTACCCCTGTATACACATTACTGTAGATTGCTAATTAAACACGAGGAATTAATATCCATGTAAAATCATCTTTAAACAATACCCCTATACACACATTACTGTAGATTGCCAATTAAACGTGAGGAATTAATATCCAAGTAAAATCATCTCTTCTCAATATCTCTATACACACACTACTGTAGATTGCTAATTAAACACGAGGAATTAATATCCATGTAAAATCATCTCTTAGCAATACCCCTATACACACATTACTGTAGCTTGCTAATTAAACACGAGGAATTAATATCCATGTAAAATCATCTCTACACAATACCCATATACACACATTACTGTAGATTGCTAATTAAACACGAGGAATTAATATCCATGTAAAATCATCTCTACACAATATCCCTACACACACATTACTGTTGATTGCTAATTTAACGCGAGGAATTAATATCCATGTAAAATCATCTCTACACAATACCCCTATACACACATTACTGTAGATTGCTAATTAAACACGAGGAATTAATATCCATGTAAAATCATCTCTAAGCAATATCCCTATACACACACTACTGTAGATTGCTAATTAAACACGAGGAATTAATATCCATGTAAAATCATCTCTACACAATACCCCTATACACACATTACTGTAGATTGCTATTTAAACACGAGGAATTAATATCCATGTAAAATCATCTCTACACAATTTCCCTATACACACATTACTGTTGATTGCTAATTAAACGCTAGGAATTATTATCCATGTAAAATTTAGAGAAGCATCCACTTCACAGATTTTGAAATCTCCTGAACATTTCCTGAGAATTGAGAACTATAAGAGATTAGGATAAACGTTCCGCATTCACAATTCAATATTCTCACATTTTGATACAAAACAGCGTGATTGCAGAATTACATGTGTAACCCAGGCAGTAGACAGAACACCAGTGAGGGTCATACAATGTATTTATTCAATATATACGAAAACCTGAAACATACAACATTGACTCATTTGACAAATATCTCAGAATACGGTACAATAACTTGGATAAAGATTATTTAATATATAGGATGGAATTGTTAAATTATAAACATAGATTATATTTATAAGTAATAAATTACACAAGAATTACCAGACACCGGCAGCTAATCGCAGACAAAGCTTGCGCTTAATCTTCATGCAGGTCTGTCCCCTCTCAAGGCAAGACAAAGTGTGCGCGGGCCTGGTTAGTTAGGCGGGAATATTGGTTAGTAGAAGTTAAATTTAGAATGTTGTCAGACAGGTCAAACGGGTAGTCGAATGGTCAAATAAAAATAAACAATTACACGTGGACAATCTCACCTGGAGATGTAAATAAAACACACACACATGCACACAGAAACAATTACGTTTACAAATAGACAAACATTATATATTAATTACTTACACTGGTTACATATTCCCCCCTTTTGTTTAAATGGCTCCTGACATGGTCTGAAATAAATAATTTATTGATTAATAAAATTCTATTGATCACCAAGCAATCATAACCACCATAGCACAAACACTAAATATCAGGGAACTTCACTCAAGATAACCACCAGCTTGATATATAAAACCCATCATCAGAACAAATAATCACTATTTACAAACATATATATAAACCTTAATCCAAACCAATTCCTCTAACTGAGACTTTCCCCAGATGACCAACATCCATGATCAACAACAAATGGATCAAGAAATGCACAATGCACCCATGACAACTTTACAGTTGAAACCGATCAATTCTCACATCAACAGCAATTTCCGAATAGCATTACTGCCTAAGGTTGCTTAATTTGCATATTATCAAGTTCAGGATCAAGGGCAAAGAGGATACCAAGCTACAAAGTCGAGTAACCCAAACGCATGAAGGTCTCTGATGAGGGCCGACCAGGGACCGAAGACAATTTTCAAGGCCAATCATACAAGTGTGAGTTAATAGGTGAGTCTAATGAAATAGAGATAGTTGTTGAAGGTGAAAATGTAAATGCACTTATTGACAGCGGGTCAATGATTACAACTTTGTCAAAAACAGGTTATAATTCATTGAAAAACCAACCTGAAATGAGAAATTTAACAAGCTTGGGTTTAGAAGTCTCTATTGCAGATGGTTCATTGTTGAAGTACATGGGCTATATAGAGTGCTGTATAACAATTCCATTTATGAACATAGATTTAGCTGTCCCTGTGTTAATTGTACCAGACACTAACTTTAACAAAACCTGTCCTATGATCATAGGTACAAATGTACTAAGACTCTGTAGAGATTTAAGTGATGCTACTCAAAGTCTCAGTGAAATACCCAAATAATGGAAGAATGCATTTGAGGGCTTAAAATGTCAATCTTACTGTGTCCGGTCTGTGTCTAAGAAGACAATTATGGTAGAACCAAATGAATCAGTAATGGTCAAAGGGTTTACTAAGGGTATTCCTGTCAAAGAGCATATGACGGTAGTTACTGAAAACTGTAATAGTGATTCCACTTTTACGGTGTGCCCCAGAATAGTAAAGTTGTCCACTCTGACTTCAAAACCATGTGTACAAGTTAAGATATGTAACATCTCTGCAAAGCCTATTTCGATAAAACGTGGTACTGTGCTTTGTAGTCTACATGAGGTTAAGGTGGTAGATGACCTTACGCCCATACAAGCACCCCAACCCAATACTATACAGTGTGACCCTATAGAGTTAGGAGTCAAAGTTGATTCCAATGCACTGAGTGACAAGCAATATGAGTATGTGAAGTCCATCCTTAGGGAATATAGTCATGTACTCTCAACAGGTCCATTAGACTTGGGAAAAACTAACTTAGTTAAGCATTCAATTGAGTTAGAGGACCATACTCCATTTAAACAACCATACCGCCGCGTACCACCTGGTATGTATGACGAAGTGCGTCAACATATTAAAGAAATGTTAGATGCGGGAGTGATAAGAGAGTCAAATAGTAATTACTCCTCCAATGTCGTACTTTGCCGGAAATCGGACGGTTCATTGCGGTTTTGTTTAGATATGAGAATGTTGAATGCAAAAACGCGAAAAGATTGTTACATGTTGCCACGGTTCGATGACATTATTGATACCCTTTATGGCGCGAAATTTTTCAGCAAACTTGACCTAAGATCAGGCTACTGGCAGGTGGAGTTAGAAGAGAGAGACAAGCATAAAACGGCATTTTCAGTGGGTAACTTGGGCTTTTTCGAGTGTAACCGAATGAGTTTTGGTCTCACAAATGCACCAGCCACATTCCAGAGACTCATGGAAAAGTGTATGGGCGAAAAGCATTTGCGAGAATGTTTAATATTTTTGGATGATGTTTTAATCTTTTCAAATTCTTTTGAGGAACATTGTGGAAGGTTGAAAAATGTTTTTTCCAAATTGATTGAACATGGTCTCAAGCTCAAACCATCAAAATGGGAATTGTTTAAAAAGTCAGTGACTTATTTAGGACACATCATTTCAGAAAAGGGAATAGAGACAGACCCGGAGAAATTGTCAGCTGTGAAGGAATGGCCTGCACCTAGAAACCTCAAGCAGCTGAGACAGTTTTGGGGGTTTGCCGGCTATTATCGTCGATTTGTCCCAACGTGGGCGCCATTTGTAACCCAGGCAGTAGACAGAACACCAGTGAGGGTCATACAATGTATTTATTCAATATATACGAAAACCTGAAACATACAACATTGACTCATTTGACAATTATCTCAGAATACGGTACAATAACTTGGATAAAGATTATTTAATATATAGGATGGAATTGTTAAATTATAAACATAGATTATATTTATAAGTAATGAATTACACAAGAAGTACCAGACACCGGCAGCTAATCGCAGACAAAGCTTGCGCTTAATCTTCATGCAGGTCTGTCCCCTCTCAAGGCAAGACAAAGTGTGCGCGGGCCTGGTTAGTTAGGCGGGAATATTGGTTAGTAGAAGTTAAATTTAGAATGTTGTCAGACAGGTCAAATGGGTAGTCGAATGGTCAAATAAAAATAACAATTACACGTGGACAATCTCACCTGGAGATGTAAATAAAACACACACACATGCACACAGAAACAATTACGTTTACAAATAGACAAACATTATATATTAATTACTTACACTGGTTACACATGTAAGGAATCTACAAAGTCTGTAACCAAGCATTGAAACACATCATTACAAAATGTACCATCTTCATTTTCTGGTCGTTCCTCTCCCTCTCCAGCTGTCTCTGTGACCGGCGCTCTGTCACTTTCTCCGGGTCACGACTTCTCTCCTTCTCGTTCATGGTGTCCTTCGGGGATTTGACCTCTGACCTCAGGAGTTCACGTTTGGACTTCAGCTGCAAGACTTGGATGCGTTCGTATTCGTAGTGCCGAGTGATGTCTAGTTTTTGAAGCTGAACAAACACAAACAATTAGTTATATGTTCAAAGCAACTCTCTTTTAGATACCACAGACTTCATTTTTTCCCTGCATGCTTTTAACCGGTCATGACGAGCTAATTGCATGCTGAAAAAAGTTGTAATTATAGAATTCAACAGAGCTACAACAAGATTTAGATTATGAAAATGACCTAATGAATAACGAAATCTATGATAGACCATGATAATCTATGATGATATCATACTTATGTTATTAAATTCATATCACAGACTGTAGTTTACTATGTGCAATGAGCAAAATGTGCGAGAAATCTAAACTAGAAAATAAAAAGGAAGATGAAGAGATGAGCATTGCTTGTTGTGAGACACAGTAACTCCACACTCATTCACCTGTATCTGGTCTATCTCGTTCTTCATCTGGCGGCAAACCAACCGTTCTTGCTTGTGCTTGTCTTTGAGTACACTCATCTGAGACTCGTGAGCAGTCACCTGAGATTGAAGCCTTTGTTTTTCTCGCTCCACTGAGTTTTTGAGATCTTAACTTTGGCACTCTTGTGCTGAGCTGCTCGAGTCGAGCCTTGTAACCAGACTTAGTGGATCTGAGATTCTTCCTCTTGAGATTGAGTTCCTATTGTAGGATAGCCTGGGTCACCTTGTCGAGTTCCTGAGCATTCTCGGCTTAAGTCTCAGTCTTCTATCTCACTCAGTGTTCTGATCACTAGTAAGTCTTAGATGGTATAAATCTAAACACTACTAGTAATTACATCATTATTAAATTGATATCTATAGTCCGTTTTGATTACACAATTTGTATTACACAATTTGTATTACATAATTCTACATAGCCATAGAAAGCCATACTTTGATGATCACAAAGTGTGAAATAAACAGGAGTCAGTATTACAGTCCATAGGAATTATACACAGGTCAATTTCAGCTGCAGATGTTGAACAATATGACAAACAACATGTGTGGTTTTGAGAGCAGACTAGATTTGTACAGAAACATTTACAACCTGTCAATATCCAAGCTATCTCCATTCTACAGCTGGTGTGGAGCTGTACATTGCCTCCCCATCAGGACGGGGTCTGTGTTCATCTACAACAAGGCATTAATTAGCTGTTAATTAATCTATATCATACAGGTTATGTAGTGATACATACGGAAAGTCTACAAATAGATTAAATTAAATAAATAAAGACAGAGCTACATATACAAATCAGTTCAAACTGATTACACTAGCTGACACATATTTAATAGTTATGTAATTAATTAAATCAGTTCAATTGACATCTACTTGTAACAAAACAAATAACAAATACATTTTTCTTTATATCAAAATCTGGTTTATTAATTACACTGACCTGTTATATTCATTAACTAATTAGAATGACATGTGACTGTACATCTTATAATGAAATATATTTAATTTCTCTTTATTTTAGATAAACAATGAATCCCAATGACTGGTAGATACAGCTAACCCTGTAACAATGATCTGTTTATATTGACAAAAAATCACACAGATAAACATGTCTTACATGTATCTTATTGACTGATAATTAACACGGACTGTGTGTCTTAGTTATCAATATCTAATGAACGTGAATGACAATGACTCAGACTTACCTGTCAGAGCGTCCTGTCTGGTGATATACCTGTAGACACACACCTTGTTGTCCCCTGATCCGACCCAGAGACGGTGAGCGTTGTAATCATAACTCAGGCTCCATGGTTCATCCATCTCTTGTGATTCTGTCAGTAGATGTGACAGGAACTGGCCGTCCTTGTCGAACATCTGTACTGTTTTGGTTCTATCATCACACACCAGGATGTGTGACAGCGCGTCAGTACAGATTCCACGTGGCAGTAGTCGTGATCCAAATAGATGTCCTGTGTAGGAGAAACGATGTCTTCCTCCACGCTCTGTCACCACTACAGCACCAGACCCAATGTCAGACACCACGACATCCCCATTGTTGTTCTCTGTTATATAGTGATGATTTCTATACAGTTCCAGTCCTATGTTGTCGTGTTTTATGGTTTGTGTGAGTTGTCCACTCTGGTTGTACCGGGTTACCTTGCCTGTACAATAGTTAAATATCCCGACCAGTAGATCCCCAGTGGACGGGGACCAGTACACACACCGTGGTTCCCATGTAGAGTATCTTCTTATTTCAAAAAAGTTTGAGTAATAATTAAACTACATATTGTAACATGTACATACATGTAATAATGAATAACAATTACCGGTACATGGATACATAACTAATGTATGAATTACAATCATACAGAAATAGATATAAACTCAATTAAAAATTTAACATGACTTGTATGATATAACAAAAATAACTAAGGTATACTTTGATCTCATTGAAACCTGTATGATACCTAACACATATATACTACATCAATGATAATGACTCAGACTTACCTGTCAGAGCGTCCTGTCTGGTGATATACCTGTAGACACACACCTTGTTGTTGTCCTCTGATCCGACCCAGAGACGGTGAGTGTTGACATCATTACTCAGGCTCAGTGGTCTACCCATGTCTTGTGATTTTGTCAGTAGATGTGACAGGAACTGACCGTCCTTGTCCAACATCTGTACTGTTTTGATTGTACCATCACACACCAGGATGTGTGACAGCGCGTCAGTACAGATTCCACATGGCCATAGTCCTGATCCTGATGGATGTCCTTCACGCTCTGTCACCTCTACAGCACGATGCCAATAGTCAGACACCACGACATCCCCATTGTTGTTCTCTGTTATATAGTACGGTTTACAATACAGTCCCTGTCCTGTGTTGTTGTTGTGTTGTATGGTTTTTGTGAGTTGTCCACTCTGGTTGTACCGGGTAACCTTGCCTGTCTTTGTATCATGGTTATACATCCCCACCAGTAGATCCCCAGTGGACGGGGACCAGTACACACACCATGGTATCCATGCAGAGTCTGTTCTCTCTATAAATGTTGTGATTGTTTTCATATCCTTTGACATTTTGTTGATGTTATAATTCCTATCTATATAAATCAGTTCACTCTCACTGTTCACTGTGTGGAATCCTCTATAACTACTACGTGAATTCTCCACACGATGTAGAGGGACACCTGTTGTGTCTGTCAAGATGAGATTGTATCTACCATCACTGACCCAGACCCGGTCTGATGTCACACAGGAAATGTGATAACAACGACTAATACCTGTCAGTGTGAGAGATTGATGGAACTCAGCACCAGACGTCAGTTTCAGCAGACACTGGTTTCCTACGCGTCGGTTTCCTCTCTCTGTGATTTGGATTGCACTCAGTGACTCCATCACATCCTCCTTGATGAGTAACTCAGTCATGGAGAGCTGGCTGGTGTGGAGTGTAGGATGTATCTGGGGGAGGGCTGTCTTTATGGAGGAGAGGAATTGTAGCGGTCTGATTACTCTCCTCTGTTCATATATGTGTACATATCTCTGTAGGATGACAATATGTATGATCATTTCTTTCTTCTGTTTTAAACATCTGTGTTTGAAATCAAAGTCACAGAACACATTACACATGAAATCTTTTTGTATATAGTTAATGAGATGATTCAGTGTCTGGGCCTTTGTTAACATCTCTGATTGATAGAGGGATCATTCTGTGCGACAGGTTTTGAAATCAGTTTTGATTCGTGGCAGGAGAACAGGTCTGTAAACGAGAGCCTCTCTTCTGATGGTGTGAATGGTTCCTCTGTGTTGTTGTCGCTTTGTTTTATAGGCTGTTCTAACATCTGTCTTATTGTGTTTTCTATGTTTTTGGCAATTATTACAGGCAGAAACTTGACAAGGTTCACAGTACTTTGTATAAACTTTGCTAGGATGTCTCACACAGATGTCTTGTGTTGGAATGTAGTTGATTTTATCACGGTATGACACAACATCATGGTCTATTGTTTGGAGATCTTTTACATGGTACTCTTTACACTGGGGACACATATCACATGGACACGGTACACAATAGTACTCTGTGTCCCCCGGACACTTAGAACACTGATGTACTTTACATGAAATGCTTGCTGTTTCCATTGTGTGGAGGGACTTGTTCTCAAAATCACAACCTGTTCAATAAAAGAATAAAGTGTTTTAAGTGATGACAACTATTTTTTCCATATAAAATATAAAATTTTATAAGGAACGTTTTCATTTAAAATTGATCTAACTTTAAAGTTATGATATACAAATATCATATATATAATATATGTTTCCCTACAAAGATATATGATGCTTCACATAGGTAATGATTCATCATTCTGGCTCTGTTACAGAAATACTCAACTTGTAAAAAATAAATGGCCCAGACTATGATTGACATGACATTTACTAAACATTTTCTTCATCTCACTCTCTCTCTTGTTTTCTCTTTTTATCTCTCTTTCTATCCGTTTCTCACTCTCTAGAACATTTTCCAGACAAGTATTATCTCTATTTCTTTCTTTCTCTATCTTTCTCTCTTTGTGTATATCTCTCAGAATTTTCTTGCTTAGTTTGTACTCATGTTTCTTGTTCCTTCTTTCATTCTCTATCCCTCTTTCTCAAGATTTATTTGCTTTTCAGATGCTTGCTTTCTCTAAAAGAGAGAGAGAGAGAGAGAGAGAGAGAGAGAGAGAGAGAGCAGAGAACAAATGGGAAAAGGGATTGAGAGACTTTCTAAACATGTATCCACTGCCTTTCTATGACACCAAGTTTCTCTCTCTCTTGTCTCTATAACTTTCTCTGAAAAACATGTACTGCTTCTTTTGCTCTTTATTGCTTTTTCTCTCTCTTTATTGAAATTAAAACACATCAATTACCGGTATATTTGATGTCATTTGACAATTGGCTGATAGTCTATGACTATGTCTGAGTATTTGACTGTGGCCTATGACCGGCTTTTCCTCTCACCCTGGCTGAGTATTTGACTGTGGCCTATGACCGGCTTTCCCCCTTATCCTGGCTGAATATTTGACTGTGGCCTATGGCCGACTTTCCCCCTTACCCTGGCTGAGTATTTGACTGCGGTCTATGACTGACTTTCCCCCCTTACCCTGGCTGAGTATTTGACTGTGGTCTATGACTGGCTTTTCCCCTTACCCTGTCTAAGTATTTGACTGTGGCTTATGACTGCCTTTCCCCCTTCCCCTTGCTAAGTATTTGACTGTGGCCTATGACTGGCTTTCCCTCTTACCCTAGCTGAATATTTGACTGTGGCATACGACTGGCTTCCCCCCTTACCCTTGCTAAGTATTTGACTGTGGCTTATGACTGCTTTTCCCCCTTACCCTAGCTTAGTATTTTACTGTGGCCTATGACCGGCTTTTCCCTTACCCTAGCTGAGTATTTGACTGTGGCCTATGACCGGCTTTCCCCCTTACCCTAGCTGAGCATTTGACTGTGGCCTATGACCGGCTTTCCCTCTTTCCCTGGCTGAGTATTTGACTGTGGCCTATGACTGACTTTCCCCCTTACCCTGGCCGAGTATTTGACTGTTGTCTATAACTGGATTTCCATCTTACCCTGGCTTAGCATTTGACTGTCCCTGGGGAAGATTATATCCCAGCCCTGACATAACCTCAAGAATATATTTTTCCTTTGTTTGACCAAACATACTTTAAATAAGGATGAGAGTAATAGTTATTTTGTCAATACCTTGGTAAGAAATTGATGATGACCTTAGCCTATGGTCTCAGGACAACAGTTCCTACCCCAATGACTACTATCTCATACCTATTTAAGAGCTGTATACTATGATGTCTATGAATGATACACAACGACAGACGAGTGATAGCAATAGGTCTCCTGAGTGACCAAGAAACAACAAGATTAGCTGCCTTATATAAATTCATATAAATATAAAAAATCCATCAATACTATACCACATGTGTATTTTGTTTTTCTTCACTTCATCCACTGTATCTCTGTGTATCATAAGCTTCAAACCTATAAAGAGACCACACAATTCTACACACCAGTACATGTATAACACAAAGTAATATTATACAGAAAATAATATGGTTTGTAAATGATTTTACAATTACAGCATATAGGAAAGCATAAGTACTGAGAGAGAGAGAGAGAGAGAGAGAGAGAGAGAGAGATAATTACTAACACACTAATCTTTATCTAACTTGTGTGTTTGGAACTGTTTTGTAATAATCCAGATACTTAATTACTCTGTGCATTTCTAGCTTAATTAAACATAGTATTCATTCAGGAAATGCTTAAAATGCTTAAAAATGGAATGTTACAACAATGCAATTTTCTAGTTTACAACAGTTTATAAATATAGGTCCACAGGGTATATTAATATAATTGTTGATTACTATAGACCCTTTCACGGTAACTGTGGTACTGCTCTTTTGCAGGGCAGATTGACATAGTTTGGTGAAATATGATGTAACGTCAATACGTCTGTTTCGAGATAGCCTCCCTTGACTTAGCTCTTCGCACGCGGAGGTAAATTTTGTCTCGAAGAAAACCAGAAGGTGGGACAGATTTGTTTATATTGACAACTATGCTGGTCTATCATTGCTGCGTGCCAGAATGCACATCTTCAACAAGAAATCTACAAGATTTGGATATATATACACACATGAAAGATGTTACTTTTTATTCATTGCCTAAACAGTCAGACCAAAGGAGAAGAAACCAGTGGATAAGGCTCATCAGACGGGAGAAGTCCTGGGTGCCAAACAAATATACAAGAATTTGTTCTTGCCATTTTGAGCCCGGCTCAAATACTCCGACATTAATTCCATTCAACAATTTCAAGAAATCGTCTTATACTAGGTCGAGGTTCTCTCTAAAAATTGAAGTAGAAAGAGGAAATGAAAAAGTAAAGGGGGTTTTGGGGTGTTCCTTATAGCTACATTGTGTTTGAAATGCAAAAATTGCCGAGAAATTAAAGCATTATAGGTGGGGGAATTCCCCACCTCCCGGGTCTTCGAGACAACCCTACTAGGTATATCCGTTAATGAATAACTCTAATAATATAATATGGACTGTTGAATATTGGCAAACTAAATGAGCAGACGACAGTTCTTTCTTTTTAACTATAAAAGTTTATGATTTATTTCAAGCTCAGTGTTTATCTATAGAATGTGTTGAGTATCATGTCATTGAGTATAAATTCCGCTGTTTTCACGTCAAATGCTTAGGATTTTCTCTGCGTGTTAATGTAAAAATTTACTTTAATTCTTGATTGTTAAAATCCTAGCTATCCCTTTTCTAAAATGAAATTCATATAACAGGAAAACCAACAACTCTATCCAGATGTCAGATGATATCAGTAGAGGAGCAAACTTCAACAGATAGCAATAATGGCATACTTCTTCATCATTATGAAGAAGACAATATCCCACGGCTACGTTGCTGAGGAATATGAAATCAACACCAGTCATGATAGATCTGAGGATAATTACTTTTCAATCAAAAACATGCTTTCTAGCCTGTTATCATACATATTTCAACTGTTATTTAATTTTTTAAGTTGCAATAAAAATGAGAAGGAAAGAACTTCATATTTTTATACTAGTATCTGACTTTTGATATATTTATTCAACTCTGAATTCAAGCTTTGAGTTTTTAAAGAATTAGAAAAAGTGTTACCATTCATTAATTATATAAACCTGCTGTATTACTTCATTTATTCGCATTATAAAATTAATTTTTTTCAGGTGTGAAGCATGTGAAGAGAGTGGAATGTGTTACAAATCCTCCCTTCCTCGATCATGTTTATGCATACTTGCCAACTGACCCGATTTCGTCGGGTCACACCCGATTTTTCAACCCTTCACCCTATTATTATTTATGACCCGGCGGGTCATGCTTTTCACCCGATTTTTGTCGAACCCGAAAATCTCCTGATTTCCAGATTTAGTCCGTAAATTACGTTGCGCGTTTGACATCCAGTTATGAACCCAAGCTGAGCTTGGATTTACGTAACGCGTGAACAATGCCGATGGCTATAACAGACACATTAAGTGTAATTATTATCGTGAGTTGTTTTGACTAAGCGAAGGTTTAAATCATTAAGTGTGATGGCTTCCAATAAGAAAAGGTCTTCATCGGGGCCAGCGGAATCAAAACCAACAAAAAGAAAACGATATTTTTGTACCTATCAACATATCTGGGAAAATGAATTCCCATAGGTAAAACAAAGCAATCGAGTACAATACGAGGCTTTTGCGTTCTATGTAACGCACATTTGAATATTGGATTTTGTGCCCAAAATGATCTCATACCTGTTAACCCTCCCGCATTGCGCGGGAGACTCCCGCAAAACGGCCTAAAAATCTAAGATATCCAGCATCCAACCTATCTCCCGTGCTGGAGACAAATTTCTCCCGCAATCGTATTTGTCTTCCCCATACCCCCCCCCCCTCCCAATTCTGAATCTTTACATGCAAATTATGTTGCTGGTACATCACAAGTTGGTCTACAAATATTCGAGTTACTATAGACCGGGCATATTTTCTGTAGGTTTTGTCTATCGGTCTACCGTTAATTTCGCACACTGCCAATTCGAGTTCTCTTTCAATTTCATACACTCATTCTCATAACTTTGAATATAATTTTCATTGAAAATCTTATCTAAAGTGTAATTTCTGAAATTGTAGGGACATTTTATCTCAAGTACTCCTGTTCCACAACACTTACAGTGCAAAATTTCATCAGGTGAAGCACCTAGAGATGGTACATTAGGATAAACAATAAGACCTATGATTTTTACTTTAAATTACCACTTTTGTGTTCTGAGACATACTTTTTTCGTATAAATTTCTTGCCAAAACTTCTCTTTCCTTACCATAGACAGTGGCAGGTGTTGAAAATGATGTACAGTCATTACTTAATATTTGCTTTACAATATAGTTGTTTGGGTCATTTCCTTTATAGTTACAAACATTGTGCATGACAGAAGATGTAATTCTGCCACATTTGTATTCATACCAATGAACTGACTCAGATTGTTGGTCAGTAAGCCTGTTGATTTCAGTACAACCTGATTCATCAAATCATGTTGATAGGTAGTCAAAAATTGATATATTTCCATTTGGATCAGAATTTGCATTCCATTGTGGAAGAGTTTTGGGTACATTTTGATCACTATTATTTAATATCAATGTTCATATCAAGAACTGCAATAATTTGAGTGTCAAACCCTATCACTAAATCTAAAAGCATTTCATCAATATCAGGATTATTTTGATTAACAATAGTAGGGTCAAAACAGTGTTCAAATGGAAGAATTCAGGTTTGCTCAGTTGACTGTTCAATTTCATCCAGCAGTTTGTGTTTTGGTTCTTTACGAGGTACATCCCAAATGCATTTCCTGTCTTTACATGTTTCAGTGTTCCTATCAATATGCCTCTCTGACCACAGTGACAAACTGAACAAAAGAGCCACAACATGTTTACATCCACCATCATCTCTTAATAAAAAAAATTACAATTAAATTATTATAAAATTGATATACATGTATCTCAATGATGCAAATATCCTAACTTAGAGAACATTATCCTGACTTTTAAATTGTCATATGAGGTCAATGTTTTAAAAATGTTTCAGTATAAAAATTTTACATGTGTATCTATACTGACTGTTCAAAACTGGTGCCATACAACTTTTTAAAAATTTTAAAATTACCTCTAATGTACATACATATAAGTAGTCTTCAGTGGTATTTTCAATTATTTTGCATTTAAATAATTACTTGCTACCATGGTTGTAGTGCACGTCTATTAAGCAGTCATTAAATTGTGGCAAAAATAAATTGGTATCATGATTCTGAACACAAAGGTTTACTTTTTTCTGTAGTATCAGTGGACTGGTTATTATGATTGTGTGGAGAATTATTCATATTTATAAAATTGAACACAAGTTACCCAGTGCAATCACAGGCAGCAGATGTACAACTACCATCAACACGATTTAACAGGCACGAGGAACAGCTGATTGTGAGGTTTCTCTAATACAGAGTGATGTTACATAGTTGTGGGATAGCTCATGACACTTCACAATGTGAATAGACTGATAGGATCTATAACCGCGTTCGGACTTGTAATTTTGTAGACCTGCAGGAGACCACCCGGCGTTTGATAATAAATAAAACAAATAAATCGGCCTGACAAAAAACGGGAATGTGTCTAAAACCATCAGTCCATTTAATGAGTTCTGGGGATGTTATAAACGGAAATTCAACTACCTCTCCATTAATAAGTATACGACTTCTCTGGCGCAGAAATTCATCTGTGTCTTCCAGTGCTTTAAACACAAGTAATTTCAAATCTATCGCTTTCTTAGCCAATTCCCGAAGTTGATGGACACTAAGTCACTGACAGTCATTCCTCGTTCAATTAAAAACAATTAAAGTTGCGGTTTTAACATTAAATCTACATTTAAAGACATAGCTTTTTCGGCTCGTTGCTATTGTTTACCTTGACGATGTGTCCCACCTCCGCTTCAACTCGTGTGTTACAGTGCTGCTATCCTGAAAGTTGACAAGGATAGAATAGGATAGGATGCAGGATACACGATACATGATAGAAATATAAAAGTTAAGTTCTATCCTATCCTATCCTATCCTGCATCCTGTAGCCAATCAGATTCGAGTATTAATTTCAGAGTTAATTTGCGAAACGAAAATTGGCTTAACAATGTATTTTCAATGTCAATTTTATACGTTTTACAAGTTAAACCATTTAAAAATAATTATTATATCAATAATGCGGTGCATAACATTGATGCGCGCTAAAATGTCAGCGCTACATCTTTGTCAATTCGTACACAAGTACGGAGTTACTGCGAGAATTCGATGCAACATCTGACAACGTCAGAAATAGATTTCTGTATTTACTTCATTTAAAGTCTGCAAAGTAATAAAAGCTCGAATTTATAAACGACCAATTCGGCATTTTAAAAAGATAAACATGTATACAAGAAACAGACATTGCTTCAGGTTTCATATAATTTCTTCGATGCCCAATAACAGGGACGCATATTTCTGTCCGATATTAACCTTAACATATCGAATTAATAAATGTTAGCTAGCTATAAATGCTTAAAAATTTATACCGAGCGCAGCGAGAGGCGGGCGAAGCCTGCCTCGCGAAGCGAGGATTAATGGTAACACGTATATATAAGAAAATCAGTGAAAAATGAAAGTTGAATCCAGGGTACTAAGGCCAAAAAAAATGTCTTCCAACCCTGGGCACCGCCATATTGGCTGCTATTTTGTTTTTAGAAAGTTAGTTCGATCATTTGTTTACTGGTACTTATCGATGTTTATTGCCCCTAAACTGGATTAAAATGTTCCAGTGTTTCAACAGAAGGTAATTTGAATTAAAGAAAATAAAAGAGAACACCAGATACGTTTCAATAGTGCTTCAATCAAGAAATACGACTTGTTCTATGTTTGTCTTTATATCAAATTATCAGAAGGAAAATAACATTAAGAACTGATCTTTTAGATACTGAATAAAGGATTCAATTATATTACCGCAGCATTTATATGAATTAAATTGATAAACAATTAAAGAAAAAATATAAAAAAAGTTTGGAATAACGTAATTCTCTTGGCTATTTCCGAAAGGTAAAAAGTGTACGTTTAACGTCTGAAACATGACTTCATAATGTAGACTGAGCGCGCGACGTTTAGTTAAACTTTGGCTGATGATTTGACTAAGCAACCAGGCGGATCCTACTGTGTGCGTTTCAAATAAATTTTGTTCTACAAAAATCAAACTCCATTGTGTTAAATCTGGGCTCGGTCCAACGGTCACACCCTTTACATATTATTTAAAAAATAACTCCAAGTGGTTTAACTATAAACGATATCAGCTTCCTAATTAAGGGAACTATTTTTTTCCAGATCGTGTTTACATTTATCGCCGAACGAACCGCTCGAATAATGATAATTACGCTCAGTTTTATGTGATAAGAAAATAATTTGATAAAAATATGTGACTAAACAGTTCCTCAATAAGTGTATCGAAGTTATTTTATCTGTTTTTTATGCATATATATAATAAAATAAAAAATCGAATCGCTTACCTGTTTGTTTACGTTATTGTGTCCATCCCGCGTACGATTTAATTTTACCGTACCACAGGTAAGAAAGTTATCCCGCTCGAAGAATATTCAGTTTTAAGATTTATTATTCATTTTGAGTACTACATTAATTGATAAAATCATTTAATTATTAAATTTTGTTTCATTTAACTTGCATTCCTATATTTTGAAGGTATGGGATAGGATAGGATAGGATAGAGCTTATTTGCAGGATAGGATGCAGGATACAGGTTATAGGATAGGATAGGATAGGATAGTTTTGTCAACTTTCACGATAGCAGGACTGTATTTGTGCCTCCTAAACAAGAGAGTTCCTATCACAAAACCGGTGTATTGCTTCTACTACATCATTTAATTATCTACATACTAAATCTTCGGCAAAGTATATCAATTTGCCCTGCAAAAGAGCAGTACCCAAGTTATTGAGAAAGGGTCTGTTTGGAGAATGTATCTGTTAATGCGTTAAAAAACAAATATTTTTCCAGTACAACAGTTCTTTTGTGCATATGCAAGTAATATTTTGTATTTTTTTTTTCATTTCTAGAATGTACTCTGTCATTCGTCAGTTTGATAGTGATTTTCCTACCCATATTACCAACACTCTCCCCCTTCTCTCTCTCTCTCTCTCTCTCTCTCTCTCTCTCTCTCTCTCTCTCTCTCTCTCTCTCTCTCTTGTACAGCTGAATTCTATTCGTAGGGACAGGTCAAATTTAAGATTCACAACAGAAATGTGTGGGTCCCGGGTTTTATTACTGGTTAGATATTTCTTCCATTAAATATTTGCTCTAGATTTTTCTCCCTTTTTAACAATATTAATGTCTGCTTGTAAAATATATTAGGGAAAAATCATTCATATAAACTTTGTTCAGAGGAAATTCGAGACACCCCGTTCCTTGGACAATCCGGCAGTGACATAAAAGAAATATACACCACATCGTACAATATAATAGAATTGTAACTCTGAACAATCCTATAACAATTCATTTCTTTCACGATTGTAAGCTATAGGCCTAGCCATCCCGACCCTCCCAAACCGAAAGTAGATTTTGCAGGAAAGAGGAAATATATTATTTATCTACATACTCTCGATTTCTGAGTCCCCGTAGTTTGTGGTGTCATTATAGAGTGGTTTCATTTTATAAGTTTATATATTAAGTGTTCACACTGCTAATAAATTGATACATGTAATGGCTTTGTTCTGTAGCCCGGTAACGATAATTCCACAAATTCCGTGGCCAAAATAAAGCAATCACTTTAAATGAAGTGCACTGATATGTAAATAAAATAAATACCCTGAAAAACACGGAGAAAAGACAGTAAAACATAGAATATAACTCTTACATTCTCATGAATCAGACGATCTGCGACGACAATCTACATCACGTGACTCCAATAATGCGAATATGACTAATGACGCAAAACATTACAAGCCCGAGAAAACACTGCTCGTGTATTTGTGTGCATTGTATAAAGTTAAATATAAAGAGTTAAAGAATATTTAGATTCAAAATAAAATCTCAGACACAAATCCGGGATTTGAAAACGTTTTACTACTGTTGGGCTAGCCTCTCCAATATAAAAATCAAAGAACTGAAAGTACTGAAAAGCGCTAATAAATAGAGACCAAGTGCTATGATAGAAATCAGTTTCTGAAATTTTTGTCTTATTTTTTTTTTTTTTTGCAAAATTCGCCCCTTGGGCTTTGGTACTCCTAAAAAATTATATTTTATTCTATTTCTTTAAACGTACAAAACCTATTAAAATATCTTAGACTTTTTTAGGGACAGGCAGGTCTTGAAGGAAATCTAGGCCAAAAGCCAGGCAGAAATATAACTTTTACTTAGAAAATGCTGTTTTGGCCAACTTTGAAGCTTAGCAATACAATTGCAAGGTTCAAAATGCAAATTCGAAAAAAAATTAGAAAATTAGAAATATGCACAAAAGATATAATCAAAAATATTTGTTTTACAAAAGTGATTTTTTCAGGAAATATCTCCCCTATAGGTAAATTCTTTTGTTATTCACAATAGATCCTTTTAGGAATATCCGATGGTTAGTTATGTTGACCTTGCATCCAGCCACTTAAAGCTGGATATGTGGCCATTTTGTTGATTTGAGGATCAACATGTAAATATTTCTTGAACTGGCTTGTTTCTGCCCATAAGTGTCCTCAAAAGATAGTAAGAGGCCCGCATAGGCCCAACAGAGATGAAATCGAAAACCGAGGCTGATTTAATAACATTTGCCTACTCATATCCTTTTAAACAATTTTAGGAATATCTGATGGTTAATTAGCTGTGTTAACCATCCAGCCAATTAATGGGGATGTGCAGCCATCTTGTGGATTTGAGGATTAAAATGTAAACATTGCTTGAACTGTTTCTGCCCGAAAGTGTCCTCAAAAGATAGTAAGAGGCCCGCATAGGCCCAACAGGGATGAAATCGAAAACCGAGGCAACCGAGGCTGATTTAATAACATTTGCGTAGGCTACTCATATCTTTTTAACCAATTTTAGAAGTATCTGATGGTTAGCTGTGTTAACCATCCAGCCAACTAAATGGGGATGTGCGGCCATCTTGTGGATTTGAGGATTAACATGTAAACATTTCTTGAACTGGCTTGTTTCTGCCTGAAAGTATTGTCAAAAGATAACAAGAGGCCTTATTGGTCACCTGAGTAACTGCAGTGTGGTTTTTGCAATGTTTATTCATGTGCATTAATTATGATTACATGGCTTATAAAATCTTTTTAAATATTCCAGGATTCCTTAAACATAATATTCCAGAGGAAAGGAGAAGATTTTCAAAGAATTACTTCATTCATTTAATTAGAGCCCCCCCCCCCCCCCATTGTCATTGTCAAAAAATTGTCATGAAAATGACAGTTTAAGAGGTGTCATTCTTATTCATCATAACTATGCACTTAGTTCATTGGCTAAATAGCCAGGAGCGGAGGAAAATATTTTTAGGGAATTAATGCATTTTCACTATATAATCATTGGAGCCCCACCCTAACACCAGAACCCCTGACCATATCATGTATTATAATTATAATGGAGCCACACCAGAACTCCTGACCCTGAGGCCATGAATTCACAATTTTAGTAGAGATCAGTGCTTATTACGATCACACTAGCAGTTCAACTGTTTGATGTCCAGGAGTAAAGACTTTTTTTTAAAGATCGCATTCATTTTGATGGTTTTAACCCCACCCCTCAGGTCCCAGTGGGGTAGGTACCATGAATTTCACGATAAATTTTTACTTCGCGTCGGTTAACAATGGTTATCGAGGGGTGTCAATTTCAACTGTCACCCTCCCAAACAGGCACTATTTATATAATGTAGATTTTTAAACACAGTCCTTTACATCATTGTATGGGGTCCAATTATCAGGATTTTTATCTTTGAATGAGGTCACTTTATATCATTTAATAAGGCCCCACTATCAGCCTTTTCATCATTGAATGAGGTCCCACTATGAGCCTTTACATCATTGGATGAGGTCCAATTATCAGCCTTTATATCATTGGATGAGGTCCCACTATCAGCCTTTATACATGCATCATTGAATGAGGTCCTGATATGAGACTTTACATCATTGAATGAGGTCCCTTTATGAGCCTTTATATCATTGAATGAGGTCCCACTATCAAACTTTACATCATTGGGTGAGATCCAATTATCAGCCTTTTCATCATTGAACGAGGTTCTATTATCAGCCTTTTCAACTTTGAATGAGGTCCCACTTTCAGCTTTTACATCATTTATTGAGGTCCCACTATCAACCTTTACACCATTAAATGAGGTCCCTTTTATCAGCCTTTATACCATTGAATGAGGTCCCACTTTCAGCCTTTACATCATTGAATGAGGTTCCATTATCAGTCTGTAGTCTGCTTAGAAAGTTTTGATTCCACAATAAACTCTGTTTGACATTTCAATAGTCAACCATGGCCAGGAGTCCACTATGTTTGTATTCAATGGCATACATAGTAAGTTTTATTACATACTTAATAATAAATAATTGTTTTTTGCATATGTGATGCAGATGACATCCTAAAACTCATATCAGCCTCCGGTGCTGATAACCTGATCCGTATCACACCCCGTGCTGAACTCAACTGACTTTTTCGGTTTCTGCATGTTAACAGAAGAAAAATAAAACATTCCTTACAGTAGACATTTTTAAATGCAGTTGAAAACTTGTTTTAGAGCAGTTAATTTCAAAACACGAGGAAATTCTGGTTCTGTAGCTACATGTTTGGTAAAACAGTAAGATCTCATATTGTCATTAAATACATGTACAGACTACCTTCAAATAATATTTAGAATCAATTTGTTCAAGTTGATGCTATTTAGAAATTTTATTACTTAGTATGTAATAAGTATACATGTAATAATAAATACCCTTTTCCATATCACAGCCTGTATCAGCCCTCGAACAATATTATCCCTCGGGCCTATGACCCTTCGGCTGATATTGGAGTCTAAGACTGATACTGGCTGTAATATGGAAAAGGGTATGTATTATTCAGTTATTCTCTATGTATCTAATGGCAGGGAAAAGAAAAAAATATAAATCTAAACACTATTAAGTTATATTATTTGAATTTTATTTTAACTACATGTATTTAAAAATATATATCTGCAATGCATTTCCATAACATATTATTCCACCACATTATATATATTTCAAGCGACACACAGCCATGTTTAGATGATCACAAAGTGTGAAATAACCACGAGCCAGTATTACAGTCCATGGGAATTCTACACAGGGCAATTTCAGTTGCAGATGTTGAACAAAGTGTCAAACAACAGGTGTGGTTTGGAGAGCAAACTAGATTTGTACATTTACAACCTGTCAATATCCAAGCTATCTCCATTCTACGGCTGGTGTTGAGCTGTACAAGACCTCCCCACCAGGACGGGGTCTGTGTTCATCTACAGCAAGGAACTATTTAACAGTTTATTAATCTATATCTCACAGGTTACTTGTATGTAGTGATACAGCTATATCTACATATACTGTGGAATCATTACAATTTGTTGTGGCTCAAGTTTTCATTTTTTGTGGCATTCGTGGGTAGTCCCTAGCTCCCCACAAATTCACATCCTCAATGAAATAAACTAGAAAAGTATTCTTTCTTGCTAAAACTGAAAATGGACGCACCTTCAAAATTACATCCCCATGAATAAGCAAAAAAATAAACAATCCAGGAAAATTGGCCCCAACAAAATTAAATGATTCCACACATAAAACGTTTAAGGTGGTATGGGACACCTTCATATTATATGTACATCCTATCAAAATAAACAATAATTAAAAATTAAGTATAATTTTAGGAATGTTTACTTTTCCAAAATTGGTACATTAAAGTGTATCACAATGGGTTAGATTGTCAACTACGAATCTGTAAATTATGAGTTTGTTTATACTTAACTTTTATAAAGAAGTTTTATGCCAAATTTGGTTACAACTGGCTGAGTGGTTTTATAGAAGACGTTAAAACAAACGAAAGTTTACAGACAGACAATGATTTAACCATTGTCTGTCTGCACCGTTAACGGGTGATCAGAAAAGCTCACTTGAACGGTTCAGGTAAGCTACTGGCAGACACTTATAGATTGACTAAATAAATGAATCTGACTTTACTTTGTACTTCAGTTCATCATTAACCCTCTAGTGCAGCATATTGGATCTGGAATGGCTGCCATTCTTGTGCAGCAACCCAACTTATGGGTTTGAAAAAGAAAAGCCTTTAAATTTCAAAAATATAGGAAATTTAGATTTGTCATCTACTTTTAGAAACGGAAATTTCCCACCATTATTAAAACAATTGGTCCATCAATTCTTCTATATTTTACTTAGCTTCAGATGACTCTTACAAAACCGGAAAAGAAAAATGCTTAGCAAAACTTAAATCAGTAAGATTGTGATTCCAGAATTATTATCGCATATATAAGAAAGGACCTTATATTATGATTATCATACTAATTTTTAAAAGTTAAGGTACCTCTTTACACCCAGACTTATACTTTTTAAAACACTACATCACAAGATGGCGATTTAAATCTTTTGTTAAATAGTTTATATCGTTCGATTCGGTTGTATATATCGTCGCAGCTCAGTGGCTAAAGCGTTGGGCTTCTGAACCGCAGATCATGAGTTCGAATCCGCCTGGAGCTTTTGTTCATATTTAATACTGAATTAAATTTTTGAAATGTAATTTGTCATCTAAAATTGTACATTTTTGGCCTATTTGACTAAGATACTTCTTATCCATTATGATATCTATCATAATCAAGTAATTTTTTGCTGATTTGAGAAAATGTTTCAAGGTGTAATGAGCCACTTTAAGTAACTGACGCCATTGTAAAAACGGGCTCCGAAATGTATTCATGTCCAATACATATTTCTGTTTCGATATCGTCAACGTTGCGATGTATACAATATTGATACGATATTGATTTTACATTGTCAACATTGCCAATATTTCTTTGCTGTTAACATTGTCGACATTGTCAAAATCGCAACGACGACAAATGCGATATCGAATTTACATCGTTAACATTGCCAATATGTCTTTGCCGTTTACATCATCGACATTGTCGACATCGCAACGTTGACGATGTTGAACCAATATCGAATTTAAATTTTCTACATCGCAAGTAGAAATATACAATGTAACAGTAAGACATATAGAATATCACCATGTTGGTCATCATTGCGATATTGACAATGTCGACGATGTAAACAGGATATAAGAGGTACGATGTAGACACGATGTTGACTCGATGTCGATCAACATTGCGATGTCGACGATGTAAACAGGAAAGAAGGCACACCATGTAGACATGATGTCGACTAGATGTTGGTCAACATTGTGATATCGACTATGTCGACGATGTAAACAGGATATAAGAGGTACAATGTAGACACAATGTCTACACGATGTCGATCAACATTGGGATGTCGACAATGTAAACAGGAAAGAAGGAACACGATGTAAAGTAAGACATGATGTCGACTCGATGTTGGTCAACATTGCGATATCTACAATGTCGACGATGTAAACAGGATATAAGAGGTACGATGTAGACACAATGTCTACACGATGTCGATCAAGATTGCAATGTCGACGGTGTAAACAAGAAAGAAGGAACACAATGTAGAGTAAGACACGATGTCGACTCGATGTTGGTCAACATTGCGATATCTACAATGTCGACGATGTAAACAGGATATAAGAGGTACGATGTAGACACAATGTCTACACGATGTTGATCAACACTGCAATGTCGACGGTGTATATAGAAAAGAAGGCACATGATGTATACACGATATAGACTCGATGTCGATCAACATTGTGATATCGACGATTTCGACGATGTAAACAGGATATAAGAGGTATGATGAAGACACGATGTCGACTTGATAACGATCCACATTGCGATGTTGACGATGTAAACAGGAAACAAGACACACGATGTGGACACAATGTCGACTCGATGTTGGTCAACATTGCGATATCGAAATTGTTCACAGGATATATATGATACGCTGCAAATGCAAATTTAATAATTATACTAATATGATATTAACACAATGTGTACTCGGTATTGGCCAACATTGCGATGTCGACAATATTAATTAAACATGGTGCATTGGACATATTACCTCGCGAAAATTGGACGAGCCGGTGCTTAATGAGAACTCTGCATATATAAACATGTCTTACATTATCTTATTGACTGAAAATTAACACTGACTGTATGTCTTAATTATCTAATCAATTTACATGTATGATAAAAAAAATGATAATGACTCAGACTTGCCTGTGAGTGTCAGAGCGTCCTGTCTGGTGATATACCTGTAGACACACACCTTGTTGTTGTATGATCCGACCCAGAGACGGTGAGTATTGACATCATAACTCAGGCTCCACAGCACACTCTCTTGTGATTTTGTCAGTAGATGTGACAGGAACTGACCATCCCTGTCTATCATCTGTACTGTGTTGGTCCATCCATCACACATCAGGATGTGTGACAGCGCGTCAGTAGAGATTCCTCGTGGCTCTAGTCCTGATCCTGATGGAGGTCCTGTGTAGGAGAAACGATGTCTTCCTTCGCACTCTGTCACAACTACAGCTCTATAGTTAGACACCACGACATCCCCATTGTTGTTCTCTGTTATATAGTTAGGTGTAATATACAGTTTCAGTCCTGTGTTGTCGTGTTGTATGCACTGTATCAGTTGCCCACTCTGGTTGTACCGGGTTACCTTGCCTGTCCCAGTATCATCATTATACATCCCGACCAGTAGATCACCAGTGGACGGGGACCAGTACACACACTGTGGTCTCCATGTAGAGTAAATTAAGCTAACTCTCTCTCTCTCTCTCTCTATCTCTCTTTCTCCCTCTCCCTCTTTTTCTCTCTCTCTATTTAACTTAAGTTTCTATTAAACATATACTATTGATCTCTCATTTTCTTTATTTCTTTATCCTCTCTTATCTTTCTGTCTCATAATTTCTCTTCTTGCTTTCTCAATTTTCTCTCTTTCATTATTTCATTTTAAACAGGTGATCTCTCTTTCAATCTTTCCTACTCTTTCTAGCTTTCTCTGTCTTATTGTTGCTTTCACTCTCTTTTTCTCACCCTCAGTCTGTTCCTGATTGTCTATGATAATACATATTCTCTCTCTCTCTCTCTCTCTCTCTCTCTCTCTCTCTCTCTCTCTCTCTCTCACACACTCTCTGTCTCTGTCTGTCTGTCTGTCTCTCTCTCTCTGTGTGGGTCTTTCTCTCCCTCTCTCTCTCATAGCAGACATTATCTTATCAGTTTGACTCACTGTATTTGTTAACATAAAAAAGAAAACAAAGAGCCCATGGGCCACGTTGCTTGCCTAAACAAATGTTCCTTATATTATTCTTTTTCAGTTTTTTAAACCATTTCCTCATATATTTCTAGGACAATGAACTCCTCTTATATATCTGTGTTAAACTTTGAATCTCCTCTTGGAGTCCCAATATCGGTCCAGGGGTCACAATTATAATTTAGAACCTACATTATTTGAGGATGCTTACATACCATGTAATCTAAAAAATTGTAGTATTGTACATGACGTACAAATGTAGTTCCTGAGAAGAACATTTTCAAACACTTTCCCTGAATATTTGTCATATATTTGATCTGTGCTTACTATGTATTTAAGACATATTACTTTAGTCAGGTACTTTTACACAATTGCGCTGAAAAATAGTTCCATTCATGATTAGAAGATACATCATTACACCAAATATTTAGAATATCAATGCATATGTATATGAGATCGTTGATGAAAACAAAATAAGCGTAAAATCATTTTTAAAAATCACCTTTTTCCAAGAAACGTAAATGTGATTGAAGTATTCATATTCCTATGCTAGCTGCCGCTTCAGTCTTTTTCATGGAAATATAGGTCATTCTTTAAATGACATTAACTTTTTCACTTAAGGTGGAATAACACATCATTACATAACGGCTGACCTCTGATCGAAACGGAATTTCGTTATAATCAATTCATTTTATCCACAGAAATACTTACCCCACAGCCGAGTGGATAAAGTATTGGGCTTGTGATCTGTACATCCCAAGTTCGAATCCTAAAGGGGATTTTGTTGTGACTTACTGAATTCATTTTTAAATATTCAATTTTGTTTATCATCAATCCCCCCCCCCTTCTCCCAAACAGTGCAGACAATGGGAGCAAGCAGTATCATGATTTTTCATAAAAAAGATAAACCGGTGCACATTTAATGTGTCAGCATTTACATTTACAATTAATAAATGTTATGTGGGATGTAATAAGCAACAGTGAGCAAGAATTTTCAAGTAAAAGGGATGTTCACCATTCAGTGCACGTGTGTAGTCCTGATTTAAAAAAAGATTAACCATATTTGAATGGTGGATGGGGGATGGGGGTCATCGCAAAATGTTGTTAAATATTGTCTAATATAGCATTGAATCATGATTTTTTGAAGTATACAGTCTCATAACTGCAACGGTGTGTGCATACAAATTGAGTAACGCGCATTAGCGCGTTATGAAAATTTGTATGCAAACATCGCTACAGTTATGAGACTGTATACTTCAAAAAATCACAATTTAAAGTAGTCCGCGTATCGCACTACGTCATAATACGGATTTTACAATATTGGTTCGACTTTTACAAAGCGTTTTAGATACCCGGTATTGATTTTGCTCTACATCGCTGTTGTAAACAATGGCAATAATAAGCAATTAGAACGGTAATATAAATTATGTATTCTTTGAGAGATAGAAATGATTAATGTTGAGAAACTCGATTCTGTTAAAGTAAAATGAAAAACGAAGTTTCTGATTAACCAGGATCTCAGGTATGCTTATATCTTCTTTGTTTTGATGCCCCCCCCCCCACCCCCCCCACCCCCGAAAATTTAATTTTTCTTTTACTAAAACCGGTTTAAATTTAGACACAGAAGATATTTCGAATTTAATCAATCGTCAATTAATTAATGTTTAAATGTGCTAGATCTAGGCAGAAAACTGTAGCAAAATGTGATTTTTACGGATATTTTCGTCAGGGTCTACTTGGTTTAGAGCTTATAGCGTGAAAAGTAATCCGTCAACATATAATTTATTTTACCAAATCTTTTTTCTAAGATGTCAATCTATAGAATAAACACCATGAGTTTAAGTTTGAGTCCATAAAATAGTAAAAAAAAAACTACCAAACGCGGTACTAGCATTGCATTTTTTGTATTCCATTTTGTTACATCAGGTCCATAAAGCGTACTTACTTACAAAAATTTGCGCAAAATTATTGATGAGATATGGCTAAAAAAATGTTTATACTCTATTTTGTATGTTCAGTTCTAATTTTCCCAAAATGGTAATTATTTTTAGGAAAAACGGACGTCTGGCAAATTTCATAATTGTCAATAATTTTTGCAAGGGGGTACACCCGTATGAGAGGTGATAACAAACAAACTAGCATGTAAACATGCATATTTTCTTTTGTATATGTATTGCTAGAATGTATATTTATCATTTAAAGCTAAGCTTTTAATGATTAAGCCCATTTAGTGCCGAGTATAGGACTACCTTAATGCTTATATTATATTTACATTATTTTATCTTCATTCCTTGTCTGCAAATGTGATTTCCTATCTTATCCTAAGGGTATGTTCATATCAATGGAAGAGCCACAGTAACAGCCGCAAGCGTGAACTTTGATTTTTGCTTGTGACGTTGCAGTTAACAGAGTTCAACGTTTGTGACGTCATAATAAAACTCGTCATTTTAACCTTTGAGTGCCCTGTGTGCATAACAGTGTTTTAACTGCCGTAGCTTTCAACACACTTTACAAGCAAAAATATGTGGAATGTAAATATGGTACAATGTAAGTAATACTTGGTGTTGGATTAACATCATTACCAAATAATCATCAGTTTAGATTAAACCAAATATATATTCATGTAGCTAGAATATTTACTGGAGGGTGTGACCTGATTTTTAATAAATTGGGCGATTTCATTCATCTTAAAAAGGGTACATAACTCGCGCCTCTTACTTATGTACATTAAACAATTACTAGTCATTTGCGTGTGTGTTAATTCGATAGTTTTCTTCCAAAACATTCAATATAAAGTTTAATGTAAATGTATGTAGTTGTTATGAAAAAAATCTCAAAAAATTCATTTGACCCCCTCTCCATGGTAAAGTTCATTCAAACCTCTCAGCTGTTTTGTGAATGGTCAGCAGGACTTAATATGTCTCATTCATAGTTATTGCGCGCCGATTAGTGGACGAGTCCAAATTGGGATTATGAGAAGGGGGGTTTGCAGCAGAGACACGTTTCTTAACTTGCATGCATTTGCTCCCCCCCCCTCCCATTTTTGTCGGAGCATAAATGAAACTGAAAATAACTAAAGGAAATCTAATTGATTTGAATTGAAGTTAGAATCAGGATTTTCTTTCACGATTTTGAGAATTCACCCTTTTTATAAATTGCTTGTCGATATGTTTTGAAAGAAGCCTCCCCCACATACGTTCAAAAACAATGTTACCTGCTTGAATATGTTTTACTATTCCTATGGTTGGAAATTTTAAAAATGCCTTTCAGATGATTTTGCAAAACAAATATAATTTTTTTTTTAAATTGAATGTTTTATCTTCTTTTTTCAAGCTTACATTCAATCATTTGATATATGTACATTTCTTAATTTAATTTGCATTAATGAACTAATTTGATTTCAAGTGATATATATATATATATATATATATATATATATATATATATATATATATATATATATATATATATATATATATATATATATATATATATATATATATATATACATGCACTAGATCGAAGAAAAAGACTAACATTTCTTCTTAAATCTGCACGTTCCGTTTATGAATTGATGATTAGCAGCGAAAATTAAAATTCATTCCTTTAAAGATAGCCTAATTGATTCTTGCATGCTTCCATTAAATAATTGTGTTGGCATTATCCTGTTATTTACTTCGCGAAGTAAATAAGTTTGATATTGTTGACGTTAACGTCAAATGTTTTCACAATGACATTTAATGTACATTCTTACTTCAATTATACACATTCAGCACACATTTCCATTCCAGTCATTTTCGGTGTCAATAAGCATTTATTCTGTAAAAACATCCATAAGATTTTCATGTCTTATTGTGGTTTTAGTGTAGGTAATTGGTTATTGTTACCTTTTCATTTTAATTATTATATTCATTGTATAAAACACAATCCGCCTCCGCTTTTCATAAACTAGAGTTATCGGTATTGAAAGAGTTATCCTCTCTTATGAAATTTCTGCTTGGATTAAGAACGTTATAATTATAGTATTAAAGTATGTTCGTAATCCTTCACTGAATATGAAATAAATATCCGGTTACGGAAATTGTCGAGCATTAACGATCCCTACTTCTATCGGTAAATATCCCGTGTGCCTTCTCTTGTATTGTAAAACATTAAATTCTTCTCAGAAACAAATGCAATTAAGGACCATAAAAATTTCTACCTTGACTGACAACATTTCATGTGCGCGTCATGGCCTATTGATTGTGCTAGTTATGAGTAAATTTCAAGGTTTTGCGTCAGTATTTAGTTTTACTCCTATTATTTGCTTCGCTTTTAAATGAAAAGCTACATTTATAAAACTGTTTTATAATGTTCACTTCCCCCAAAAATACCAAGCCCCATTTTTTATTTATCTCTCCCCCAAAGAAACCCGTTTTCCAGGAGAAATCTTCCTCTTGGGGAGCTATATAGAATCAAATGTCTCTGTATATATATACTCCTGTTATTACCTTCGCGAAGCGAATAAGTTCCAAGGTTTTGCGTCGGTATTTACTCCTGTTATTCACTTCGCTTTCAAATGAAAAGCTACATTTATGAAACTATCTAGGCCTTTATACTCCTGTTTACGGAATAAATGGCTACAAGTTTAATTGTTGTTGCGGAATAAATGGATACTATAGTTGTACGGGCCGAAAATAACAGGAGTCGAAATATGTGGAATTAAAGTCATGTTAGGTCTAGTGGATATTAGACTTGTTAGACAGAGAAAGAGGAAACACTGAGTGCATATTTGACGTTAACGTCAACAACGTCAAACTAATTTACTTCGCGAAGTAAATAACAGGATTATGTCATTGTGTTTAGTCAGGCAAGTTTATTGGAAAGCTATTACCTGTACCTGGTAATGTTTATCTCAGAAACAAGTTACAAAACGTTAGGCCCTTTTAACCTGTTAACTACTATGTTTTGTAGCACTGTAAAGCTGTGTGTCTACCGCTAATTCAAGAAATTCCGTGACCAAATTAGAGCAAATAGATATACTTATATATAAGTAAATACACAGACACAGAAAAAATAAACCCACAGAAAAGCTTACTATCATGATCATGAATCAGACGAACAGCAACGAGACATTGCGCAAATTTGGGTATGACTAATGACTCGAAACACCAGAAACCCCGAAAACCACTGCTCGACTGTATTTTTGTGCAATGTATCAGGTTCTTAGAATTTCTTCCTGCTAGAATGTAAAATCGGTCTGCTTTATTAAGATAAAATCTCAGGCATCAATCCAGGATTTGAAAAAGATAGCTCAGATAATTTCATTTCCAAATTCTTGGCCCTTTTGGGCATACGAAATGGCAAAATACAATAATTACAACAACACATACACACTTACAAAAAGAGAGAATGTTTCTAAATGATAGTTTACATTCATATAAAAGATAAATATTTTAGTATATTTCAGCTTCATTTAGTTGAACACAACTGAGGATTTTCTCATTTGGAAACAACTATAAACATGATAAATGAAGTTTGCAAAAAATTCATAACTCATTCAGTTGACATTTGCCGGATAAACTTATCTTTATTACATAGATCTTTAAAAAATGTTATTAATTTTTTCATTACCGGATGTGGGAGTGGCGGTTGTAGGTTAATTTGTAATTTTGCTGTATAAATTTGAGAAATTAGAATTTTTCACCGGGGGGGGGGGGGGGGGGGGGGTGGGGTCCTTCTCCTACACTTGCCTCTTCTAGATTCGCGCAAGCACTTTTTAAAACCTAATGAATGTGCATTAACATCATAACGTATATTGCTTTAGTCCAGTGTCTATGGGTATCAGGAGAAAACGTACCCAAGAGAAAACGTACCCAGGAGAAAACGTACCCAATCTCTAAGGTACGTTTTCTCTTGGAGAAAACGTACCCGGGTACGTTTTCTCCAAGAGAAAACGTACCCTATGAAAATCATAATTATACTACTTAATAGTTTTTAATACTGGTAGCTTAAATGCTAGTATGATCATCGTAATAAATCAACAAAAATCTAATATTGAACGATAAGATCATGGCGTAGTATATAACTTCAATTTCAATCCTAATTTCTTTCTTTTCATATCAATTTTTTACATCCTCCAAAAAAATGGGAGGGGGGGGGGCAACTCCATGATAATTCCATTTTTTGTATGTAAATTAAAAAAAAATTGTTGCTGCGAGAAAAAGGGTGGGGGGATCCCCCCTCCTAACCCCCCTGATGCTACGTGCCTGAGAGCGAAGGGACCTAGTGCAAACGGACTAAGGTGAACATGTGGATAGGGCGAACGCACCTGATACCGGAGGGGGGGGGGGGGGGGGTAATCAGACCATCCGTCCCTGATATTGACTCTGTAAGAATTTTTTTTTTTCAAAAGTCATGATCATTGTTGTAATTTTAATTAGAGAAGCATTTTATTATGTATGATATTTACCAGTCATACATGTATATGTATTACATTCTCTTTCTTGACTTTATCTACTTCCCTTCCGGATTCCTATCCAGATTATTCGTATTTTAGATGCACCGAGCGACACCTGACGGGAAAATTTATCATGGCCGCTACATGTAAAACTTCGTCTACAACTTAGCAAACAGAAACAAGTTGATAAAAATGGAGGATGACGAGAGAACGCAGAAACTAAAAGCAGGAAAGCAAAAGGTGCAGCAAGTTTATCTTACAGAGGTTTTATCTGTACTTGTTTCTTTGACGAAATGCGAATAATTCCGTTATGTTGATTCCGGGACAATGCAGTGTGTACAGCGTGGCGATCCGATCCGATAATCGGATCTGATGTATCCTACATCCATGATTCGTAGGAAGTCAGACTATGTCAGTGTTTAAGAAAAAAATGCACTAATTCAATTTCATCAATCGGAGTGTTGTCATTGAAAAATACAGGCTTGCAGCGTTCTTTTTAGTCTTTTTGTATAGAGAGGACGGACGTAGTATTAACGCGATTTATTTAATAGTCAGTCAGCCATAACCAACGCCATTGCAAGGTGCATGCCAGGCCTTCTCTGCTTGCACAATCGGGAACCAGGCTATAACCACTCAGTGCTTACAATGCCGACCAGACCTAACATAACCTAACACCAGCGCAGACCCAACGAAACCAAAGGTCAGTTTTGGTGGTCTCTTTGGGGGTCTTCTTTTTTAAGTGCGTCCGCTTGGTGTTAACTTATTACTATGCGTTTACTTGATGTCTGTTTTGCGTTTTTCTGGATCTGTTTTGGGTGTTTGTTTTACGCACTGACATGTAAGCAGAACTACCTTTTATCTTACCACCTGAATGCTCCATCCCTTGCAAATTCTAAATATAATGTAGACATTTGATCATTTTTTAAGTGGTGATCGTTCAGTAAGCACATACATTTTCTTTAATGACAGAATGGAGGATGTGAATTAATTAACTCGAATTTCCCCATACGTTCGCGGAAATATATTGGATTTTTATTTGCAGGATTCTGTAAACGTGTTGATAATGTATTCCAAGCTTTCATTAGTAATTTTGTTTGCAAAACTTATCTATAGCAACATAATTTATCGTTGAAAAATCCTTCGTTTTTTGTAAAAAACAAAAAAACAAACAAAAACCACAGAAATAAAAGAGGTCCATAGACAACATCGTATCCTCGTATCTTCAGATTTTTCTGTATATTATTATGCTAATTTTTGAACACCTCATGTTCCAGTATCAATCTGGAGGTCACCATTTTAACATTTTAAAATCTATATCATCTTAGAATGCTTGCACCGTAATCTCACAAATTGTAGAATTGTAGTTCTTGAGAAGAGATTTTTAACCATTTTCCCTATTTATTTCTATGTTATACTTTGAACCCCTCCTGGGACGCCAGTATTAGTCCGGGTCTCAATTTTAACAATCTAGAATATTTAGTATGAATGTAAGCTTTGGGGTAAATATTGACATTTCTATTGCAGTGGGTCTTGATAAGAATTTTGTTTTAAGACATACACTCTATTTTCACTGTTTTGCAATTATCTCTCTTTAAAAAAAAGGTGTGACCGTTTGTTTGGCAGTTACAATTCCATTCCCATTAGGATGCTTTGTACCTTGTTAAATTTGGCTCAGTAGTTCTAGAGAAGAAGTCACAAATGATAAAAGTTTACAGACAGATGGACAGACAGACAAACGGACGACGGTCAACAGGTGATCAGAAAAGCACAGTTGAACCTTCGATTCAGGTGAGCTAAACAACAATCACGAATAATTGTAAAGGTCGTTATAGTAATACTCAAATCAAAAAATGATTGATTTATCTAAACAGTGTCTTTATTTAAACCATGATACTGCACATGGAGAACTTTAATGAGTTTTTAATCAATACATCATAATTTGTTAAGTTTTCCTGCACTTGAATAAACTGTAAAGTACAACTCGGTCAAAATGTGTGCTTCTCCAGAAATGTTAATCAAACATTGACCACGTTACTAGTCAACATGTGGATTAGTACAAAATGGCGATTACACCTATAAACACTTTTTTTAATTTTAAGAACGATGGATAACATTTCAGATGGGAATTAAATAAAAAAAATTCACTTTTGGTAAAAAAAGAAGTTCATTCAACAGAACAAAAATGATATAGCTCACAAAATATCAATCTATTTAAACTACTAATAGAGTATTTTTAATCATGTATGAACACAGTACGTTAGCATTTAAATGTATACATGATAATTGTACAATATTAGCCGTGAACATGAAAATTGATTGGTGAACTAGAGATATGATAATGTAATACACTGACTGTTAAATGCGATATCCTGATTGGCAGGTATTTAAGTTAAACTAGACCCCGCTGTCAGGGATTGCCTCTGATATTGGGGTCTGCTCTCTGTGTCCGCTTGTTTGGTCTGTTCTGCATTTACCTAGTGTTTACTTGGCCAGCTCTTAGTCTGTCCTAGCAGACCCAGAACAAACCCAAAGCAGACCCCAATAACTGTATAGTATGGCCCGGACCTATACATATATCACTGGTTGGGATAGGTGACTCAGTCACTCCCACAGACCATCTAGTCTTCGTTGGTCACGTGATGTTGACAGTCAACCACTAAGAGGTCCAGACACTGGTGTGTCCCGATGTGGGCGTCCAGGTTCTGGATTTCCGTGTCGATGTGGGTCAGGGAGTCCGGGTGGTAGTTCCCGCCATGATGGCCGTGCTGAGCGCCTAGCAACGAAATTATCAAGGTACAAAAGGTAAGAGATGTATAATTATCACGAGAGGAAAAGAAATTTAATATAATAAAATATTGAAAATAGCAAATGTTTAATCGTCAACAGACACATGTATAGTCTACATACTGTATACAGGGAATTATTTTCGCCCATTCCGCTCTCGTTGTCAGCGGGGGAATATAAGACTGGGAGAATTACAATGTCTCAAATTATCTTTCTTTAAATACAACTTTGTCTGGACGAATTCAAGACCGGGCGAAACCGTTAGTAAGTGAAGATGAAGAGCAAAAACTAGAGCAGAGCTCGTGGCAAAGCCACGAGTAGGTCTTCCGTTGTTGCTGCGGGTTGAAAATATATGTGATATGGTGTCAAACGACTATAATGACTAAACTTTCAGTTCTGCTTTTGTTATAAAAACGTGTTGTGATTGAAAGCCTGTATATAAAACATGTTTTGAAAATAAGGGAAGAAAATGCTGTATGAAAACTATTTGTCGAACACAGTTTGTGTAATCATTTCAAAAATTCTTTAAAAAATGAGACATCATGTTAAATGGCGAGTTAAATTTTCAAAGGGTAGCAAGCATTGTTATAAACAGTATGTACTCATGACTCATGTCAGGAATTGTATTTTTCTTTTAAAACCGAACACTCCTACAAAACACGTAACCTTTTCTCTAAGATAACTCCTTTATTCAAATATTTCTAAATTTTTGAAGACTATATGCAAGTTTAGAATTGTTACGTGCGGACAAACTTTAGTAATTAGTCAAAATTGATGGCATCTCTGAACTTTTCTATAGGGAAATGTCGTCTGATATCATTTAATGATACGAGTAAACTTGGACATTCAAAATAATATATAATCAGCTAAAAAAAAAAAAGATCAGCGGGAGAATTTATGCAAAAGCGAGCTTCTAAATTTTACACCAGATGGTTCTGTTTCATAAAGACACCGCTATGTAACGTAATGTAATTAAATAACCTTATTTACAGAATGAATAGCACCTCTCTCGACGATGTAATGATATGCAAAATCCTTATTTTTATGTCAGTGGGTTGATTTATAAAATTGAAAAAAAAACTTCAATTGCGCTTGCGTAAATTGGAATTCTGGGAAGGAATTAGACAGTCCGTGTTAGAGAAATTCGAAGAAGTTATGAAACTGGTCAGTTTCTAGATCAAACTGCGCATTGATGTATTAAAAAACTATTATGTGTATCGTCTTGTAGCCACGGTCCGGAATCCGTATGTGCAGTCATACATTGTATGTATATCGATACACCTTTACCTCCTCACCTACATCCATACAAAAGAGGGTGCAACCTTCATATACACATGCATAGTATTATAGTTCTGGAAACTATTTATCTTGTATTTTAATATATTGGGTATTCATTGTTCACCTAAAATTATTATTCCACTGGCTGTAGCTAACATTGTAAGTAAATTAAGTTGCATTACAACCTCATAATACACAACTTCAATTAATTTTTTTTATCAATTTTCATACAATTAGCAATAAATAAAATCCCCAATACCGCACTTAAGTGTAACTTTGAGAAGCGCATATATTTTTTGGAGGCAGATATGTCGCTATATTATAGTCTGCAAGTCAAGTGAACAATTATGGTCTTTCAAAGAAATAAGAAATCTGTCGACACTTGCAGTACTTTGATGATTTCGATGGCGATCGACTGCATTGCATAATGTAGTTGACTTCCAACTTTCAATTATAATATATTATGAATTATTCTGTTGATAACTATAGAAGTTTAGTGTGTTTAACGGGTTAATTTATTAGCCACACTCTCAGGTAACGATTCCACATCTTTAATGTAAAGATGATTGACTTCGAATAATAGTCTTATTGTTAATAAAAGCACCTTCCAACTGTTACTCAATTACATATGTTTTGAGTTGTGTGTGCTAAAGCGACACAAGATTTAAGGTCGCACGTGGCGATTGAATTAACACAGACTGACAGAATAAACAATCGGGTGGGAAAGTGAAACACGTTGAATAGAAAATGTTACACATAAGAAGAAGTCACCAAAAATGATTTTCGACATATCTGGATATCTTTCGCCAATCTAAAAAAAATCCAGCGCGAGCACTTGTTAGCGGGGCGGGAGGAGGGGGTGGGGACGCAGCAATGAATTCGCTTCCACACTCAAACGAACAACCATGTATTAGAAAAACTACAGAGTGATTGATATGGGACCGATAGAATCTAATCTTCAGTTGTTTAAAACTCATGTGAATATTCTTTCAAATAATCAGCAAATGCCTCAATTCAGGACATTCTTTTATCGTGCTAGCACCTACCGCAAACATGTAACATGGCACTTTGATTATAATTTGAGTTGATTTTTAAACTACCTTGTACGCTATCGTATAATTGAATCAATGCTCAATCAGCTGTACAAGCAAAATAAATTTATCTTTTCATCTTAATCCTATATAATAGTTGAAAACATAATTAGTATAGTTCTGTCCGTGCAAAATATGAAACATGAACGCGTAATAAGGTACATGTAGAAGAACACGAGCCGACTGCGGATCACTTGTCCACTCGCGCTATATCTCCTCGGCCATGTGCGAGGGATGATCATCATTTAATATTGGGGTAGGGGGGAGGGTTAAATTTTTTTAGATATACAAACCAGCCATTAGTTTATGTCTGACAATGTTTCCGATTTGGAGTAATATCGTTCATTAATTTTCATTTTCACTCAAATGTTTAATTAAATAAATACAAGATGGACAAACTTTTATAACATAACATTAAAACAGTTCTTGTGTTTACGGCTATATAAACTCAAACACATTCTTCTTCATCTAAGTGTGCGTCGCGGTGTGCGAATCTTGTGTATTAGATAACCGCTTACCGCTAGGTAGTGCAGCCGTGGCTCATCTCCTCGGTCGTTGACGAAGGATAGATTACGTAAAGGTTCAACGCACAGACACGCACAGCTCAGAACCCAGGACGATTTGAAAAGTTTGCAGTATAATGACCATATTCTATCAAATAAAAGTTCTTTATTTTAAACTTAAAACCCACAATTGATCTATGTCTAATATTGCTTTAGATTGAGAATGACATTGCTTTTATTAATTAACTGAACAATTTCTTAATTGACACCGAATCGTTTGGTCGATAAACTTTTATGTGTAATCAAAACTAAAACAATTCTTGAGTTGGCGGCTAAATAAACTCGTATATTAGAGACGCAACTCTCGTGTATTAGATATCCGCTGACCGCTAGGTAGCCCAGCCGCGACCATGGTGACCGATTTTCTCGGCCGCGGGCGAGGGAGAGTTTCGTTAACTTGGCCAAATTGCCGCGAGTACTGGTCAACACGTATTACTTTTTCCCTCATATTATGCAATACCCGAACACAAAAACAGTTTTATGAGATCAATAAAGTCACAAACAACATTTTTTGCAGCGACGCCCATATCGAAAAAATTACCGTTTTAGAGTTATGAAGCAAAGACTTTAAAGGGATCTAGACCCCTCATTTTAGGGGCTAGCCCCTTTTTTATGGTATCAAATGAAAGCTCTTAATATTCTGCACAACTTTTGTTCTATATGTGTCTAGAAAAAATTTACAACTAAAAAGTTATTGAGCAAAGATATAAGCAAAATTTAACATTTTTTGAAACATTAATTTCGATGTAATTTTTTAAGAAGTATACGTGGGTTAATCAAACATGTAAAACTAGGAGGACAACGTTCAAGATGTCTACATTAAGGATTTGTAAATAAAAACTACTTGCTACGGATCAACTCGGAGCCTTTGCAGGTACACGAGACCCACTAAAAAAATATTCAAAGAGGAATAACTCAAAACCGGAAGTAGCGATTTCAATTTTTGTTTGTGCTATAGTAAGCTATTGTCATTGCCAATAAACCCTGAAAATTTGAATAAAATCTAATGACAAACAAGCGAGATATTACAGTTTAAAGAAACGTCTAGAAGAAAAAGAAGAAGAAAAATAATAATGAAGAATTTCCAACAGAATCAGTACAAGGTCTTCCGTTGGAAACGGAAGACCTTAATAACACGGGGCGAAAATAACCCAGAATACGAATGTTTTATGATCTATGATATCGAAATTAGATCATGTGAATAACGTTTATTGAGTTTGATTAACAATTGTGTATAGAAGCAATTTCGTCTTTTATACTGTTTTCATCATCACGTGACCTTTAACTCTTAATTTCCAACATCCAAAAATTCAAAAGTTTTGACATTGGCTCGAATAATTTATGATAGGATTTATCAAGCAAAGAAAGACAACTGTTTTTCTAGAGAATTGCACCTTGAAGTTGAATTTTAAGTGGGTTTTTTTTTTTACAATGTACACTAAGCTATAAATCTTGTTTGTTTTTGTCTAACATATTTGTCTGACATATTTTATTTCTTTAATTAAAGCAATATGACTACGTTATTACGTCGTATTGCAGATTTTATTTTTAAGAAATAGAATGTGTCTGAATTTGGGACAGAATATCTACACATAACGGAAAAAATGTCAGCAAGATATTTTGATGAGCGTTATTTTGTTTCTGTTTTCTTTCTTTTAAAATTAAAAGAATTTTCAGAAATATGCGCCAAATGTCCATGAGGGAGTGGCTTTCGACAGGATGACTGAATAACTACAGATGTTGAATTTTATTAAGGTGGAATAACATATCACAAAATGGCTGACCTTTGATCGAAACGACATTTTGTTTTATTAAAAGGATTTTATCGACGGCCACATTACTTATTCCAAAGCCGAGTGGATGAAGTGTCGGGCTTGTGATCCGTACATCCCGAGTTTGAATAATGCAGGGGCTTTTTTTATTACTTACTGAATGGAATATTTTAGATATTTATGTTTTATTAATTAAAAGGATTTTATCGACGGCCACATTACTTATTCCAAAGCCGAGTGGATAAAGTGATCCGTACGTCCCGAGTTTGAATCATGCAGGGGCTTTTGTTGTTACTTACTGAATGGAATATTTTAGATATTTATGTTTTAAACCCAAACTGCAAATTGTTCGCTTATTTGACATATATGTACAGTTTTTTATCATTATATTTTTTTCATTATCAAATAATTCACTGTTAATTTGAGTGACCTTTTCCAGGTGTGTTATTCCATCTTAAGGAATATGGAATCCTTCATTTAGCATTACGAGGTGATCAAATACGGTCGGTATGATCAAACCCGATAAAGCCCGAAGGGCATTATAATAAAGTCTATCACACCCGATCGTATTTGATCGTCTCATAATATTCAAAGAAATGATTCCTTATTACTGATATTTATATGATTTCAAAATCGATGCGTAGTGTTATCCCAGGCAAAGACTCTGAAAAATGTAACTATTACACCATCTGTTCTATGAATCGGCGAATAATAATTATAACTTACTGACAACTCCAATGGTAAAAATGACAAGGAAAGCCTTCATTATGGTGAAAATTGGAAGCGTTGATCTGTGTACTGGTCGGGATCTATGTTCTCTTATCTTTTACATCCACGCTCAAGGTCGACGCGTGGACATTGTACATTTCTCCTTTATCTCAAACAAAATCGGTCAACTCTTGCGTATATAACATATCTATGTGGTAGTCAGCCGTAGACACATGGTCTTCATATTGTAATGGAATTAAAGTTTGTAATGTTCATTGTTCAAATACGTGAAAATCTCACGTATTTGTGGTCACTGGTCAAGTATTTTTTTTTTACGCCAGTGCGTCGATTTACTTAAACTGACCTCTATATTAAGATAAAAAAAAAGCTTCTCTTTGTTTTAAAATTACCAATCGGGTTCGAGTTATTTGATTCATTTTTTTTCTGTAGACATTCTGTTAGGGATGTTGGAATTAAAGGAACATTGATTATACAATAGAAGCATTTTATGAGGAGCTTTGACTTTTTATTGTTGTATCAAAATATCGACGTGACGTAGGCCTGTCTATTTCACTGCTGGCCACTGAGCCATGGCTCTTTGAAATCAACAATAGAAATGACGTGAATTCTGCGGCGAACCGTATGTGCATAATTTATGCGCATGTAACAATTCGTTTTGTTATACTTTCATGTTAAATACTGAAATCTGATTGGTTAAGACGCAGTTCATAATCCTTTCTATTACCCTCAGCGTTAGCAACGCACTTAGCAACGGGTAACATTAAAAAAATGTTACATGCGCGAAAAATATGCGCGTACGGTTCGCTGTAGAATTCACGTTATTCCTATATAAAAGCAGTAAAATTTTCTTAAAAATTAAGACATTCAGTATAACAAAATAAATAGTGCCTGTTTGGGAGGATAACAGTTAAAATTGACACCCTTCGCGTCGGTTGACAATGGTTTTCTTGGGGTGTCAATTTCTTAGACAATTTAACAACACTACATATCGATTTTGTACTATATAACCTAATACAAATGACGCCAAATCCAGGCGCCAGCGGAGTTTGCTTATTCATATTTAAATATATAATCGTACGATGGCTTAAAATTATATAAATATAAGTAATAAGGAATCATTCTTTGAATATTATGAGATGATAATTTTGTTCGGGGTGTGATCAAATCTATCATTAAGCCCTTCGGGCTTTATTGGATTTGATCACACCCCGACCGAAATTATCACCTCATAATACTCAAAGAATGATTCCTTATTACTTATATTTATATAATTTACTGCTTTTCTGGCCTAATACTTTTTGAGAAGAAGAATTTTGAAAAATACTAACAAATTTTTAATAATTCTTTAATATCTCCCCTTTAAAAAGGGAGTGGTCCTTCATTTGAACAAACTTTATTTCCCTTCACCCAGTGATGCTTTGTGCCCAGATTGGTCGAAATCGGCCAAGTGGTTCCAGAGAAGAAGATGAAAAAGTGAAAAGTATACAACAACGCCAACATCAACGCCAGACAATGGACAAACTTTGATCAGAAAAGCTCATTTGAGCTTTCGACTCATTGTCTTTAAAAAAAGTATAGACATGCATATTAAAGGAAAATTTGATATGATAGATTTAGGAGGAGTTATGCCCCTTTTAATATCAAATCATTTTGTTTATAAAATGCATATTGAGGGAGATACACAATGCTCAGAATTTTTTTCGATCCATTATTGTTTTCTTGTTCTTTTGTTAACTGCCCGGAGTCTGACAAAGAATAAGATATAACTACATGGATAGCTAGATGTATTTTATTCACTTTCATATACATGTACATCAAATGTGAATCATAAGTGAGATTACTTGGGGGAAAAAACCCCACAACATGAATGCAAAAATGTGCAGAGCTATAAACACACGGTCCGTTACATCATTGAATAAGTCTACGTAGAGCTATAAACACAAGGTCTGTTATATCATTGAATAAGTTTGTGTAGAGCTATTAACACACGGTCCGTTACATCATTGAATAAATATAAACACACGGTCCGTTACATCACTGAATAAGTTTGTGTAGAGCTATAAACACACGGTCCGTTACATCATTGAATAAATATAATCACACGGTCCGTTACATCACTGAATAAGTTTGTGTAGAGCTATAAACACACGGTCCGTTACATCATTGAATAAATATAAACACACGGTCCGTTACATCACTGAATAAGTTTGTGTAGAGCTATTAACACACGGTCCGTTACATCATTGAATAAATATAAACACACGGTCCGTTACATCACTGAATAAGTTTGTGTAGAGCTATAAACACACGGTCCGTTACATCACTGAATAAGTTTGTGTAGAGCTATAAACACACAGTCCTGTACATCACTGAATAAGTTTGTGTAGAGCTATAAACACACGGTCCGTTACATCACTGAATAAGTTTGTGTAGAGCTATAATCACACGGTCCGTTACATCACTTAATACGTTTGTGTAGAGCTATAAACATACGGTCCGTTACATCCCTGAATAAGATGCTGGTATCCATTTCTTTAGGAAATATTTTGTTTGATTCCACCATATAAAACTGTGTTGGATACTTTAAATAGAAAACCATGGTCAGGAATCCACAATGTTTGTATTCATTAGCAGTCTTCATATCTAATGGTGAAAACAGAAACAATAATATAACCTAAAGACTAAATAATGTTAATTAATTATCAATTATTATTAAATTATCTCTGCAGTCCATTTTCATTAAATTCAATTTCACATAAAGCAACAGACCGCCATGTTTGGATGATCACAAAGTGTTAAATAAACAGGAGTCAGTATTACAGTCCATGTGAATTATACACAAGTCAATTTCAGCTGCAGATGTTGAACAAAGGGACAAACAACACATGTGGTTTCGAGAGCAGACTAGATTTGTACAGAAACATTTACAACCTGTCAATATCCAAGCTATCTCCATTCTACGGCTGGTGTTGAGCTAAACATGGCCTCCCCATCAGGACGAGGTGTGTGTTCATCTACAACAAGTCAATAATTAGTTGTTAATTAATCTATATCATACAGATTATGTAATAATACATACGCAAAGTCTACAAATAAATTAAATTAAATAAATAAAGACAGAGATACATCTACAAATAAGTTCAAACTAATTACAATTACACATGCTATAATAGTTATGTAATTAATTAAATCAATTCAAATGACAAATACTTGCAACAAAACAAATTACAAATATATGTGTCGCTATATTTAAATCTGGTTTATTAATTACAATGACCTGTTATATTAATTAATTAATTTGAATGACATGTGACCTATACATCTTATAATGAATTATATTTAATTTCTATTTATTTTAGATAAACAATGAATCCCAATGACTGGTAGATACAGCTAACCCTGTAACAATGAGCTGTTTATATTGACAAACAATCACACAGATAAACATGTCTTACATGTATCTTATTGACTGAAAATTAACACGGACTGTGTGTCTTAGTTATCTATATCTAATTAATGTGAATGATAATGACTCAGACTTACCTGTCAGAGCGTCCTGTCTGGTGATATACCTGTAGACACACACCTTGTTGTTGTACCCTGATCCGACCCAGAGACGGTGAGTGTTGACATCATAACTCAGGCTCAGTGGTACACCCATCTCCTGTGATTCTGTCAGTAGATGTGACAGGAACTGACCGTCCTTGTCCAACATCTGTACTGTTTTGGTTTCTCCATTACACACCAGGATGTGTGACAGCGCGTCAGTACAGATTCCACATGGCAATAGTTCTGATCCTGATGGATGTCCTGTGTAGGAGAAACGATGTCTTCCTCCACGCTCTGTCACCACTACAGCACCAGACAAAAAGTCAGACACCACGACATCCCCATTGTTGTTCTCTGTTATATAGTTAAGTTGTCTATACAGTCCCTGTTCTGTGTTGTCGTGTTGTATGGTTTGTGTGAGTTGTCCGCTCTGGTTGTACCGGGTTACCTTGCCTGTCTGTATATATTTGTAACGCATCCCGACCAGTAGATCCCCAGTGAACGGGGACCAGTACACACACCGTGGTCTCCATGTAGAGTCTGTTCTCTCTATAAATACGGTGGTTGTTTCCATATCCTTTGACAGTTTGTTGATGTTATAATTCCTATCTATGTAAATCAGTTCACTCTCACTGTTCACTGTGTGTGATCCATATAAACCACTACATGAATCCTCCACACGATGTAGAGGGACACCTGTTGTGTCTGTCAAGATGAGATTGTTTTCATCATCACTGACCCAGACCCGGTCTGATGCCACACAGGAAATGTGATAACAACCACCAACCTCTGTCACTGTGAGAGAGTGAAGTAACTCGGGGGGAGACATCAGTTTCAGCAGACACTGGTTTCCTTGCTGTGGTTTTTCTGTCCCTGGGGTTGGGATTCCACTCAGTGACTCCATCACACAACTTTGATCTACAAACATCAAACATAGAGTTCTAATCCTGTATTGTTACATCAAGTAGATTGAGTTAAATCATAACTCTGATTAAAGTTAATAGATTAAGTAAATTCATTACTCTGGTTAAAGTAATTAACAAACTTGTTTAACTACTTAAAATTAATTTCTATTGTATAACTTGTTCTCATAAACATGATAACTTTGCATCTTTTTGGTAAAATAAGTTTGAGCAATAAGTAGAAATAAAAGTAATAAACTTCATATGGTAACATGTACATACATGTAACAATGAATAACAATTACACGGATATATATAACTAATGTATGAATTACAATCACAGTGAAATAGATGTTAACTGAATTAACAATTAAATATGACGTGTGTGATATAACACAGATAACTTAGGTATACTTAGATCTCATTGAAACCTGTATGATACCTAACACATATATACTACATCAACAATAATGACTTAGACTTACCTGTCAGAGCGTCCTGTCTGGTGATATACCTGTAGACACACACCTCGTTGTGGTCCTCTGATCCGACCCAGAGACGGTGAGTGTTGACATCATAGCTCAGGCTCCATGGTTCACCCATCTCTTGTGATTCTGTCAGTAGATGTGACAGGAACTGACCGTCCTTGTCCAACATCTGTACTGTTTCGGTACAGTCATCACACACCAGGATGTGTGACAGCGCGTCAGTACAGATTCCACCTGGCCATAGTTCTGGTCCTGATGGATGTCCTGTGTAGGAGAAACGATGTCCTCCTCCACGCTCTGTCACCACTACAGCTCTATTGTCAGACACCACGACATCCCCATTGTTGTTCTCTGTTATATAGTGAGGATAACTATACAGTCGATGTCCTGTGTTGTCATGCTGTATGGTTTGTGTCAGTTGTCCACTCTGGCTGTACCGGGTTACCTTGCCTGTGTATGTAATACAGTTACACATCCCGACCAGTAGATCCCCAGTGGACGGGGACCAATAGACACACCATGGTTCCCATGTTGAGTCTGTTCTCTCTATAAATGTGGTGGTTGTTTTCATATCCTTTGACAGTTTGTTGATGTTATAATTCCTATCTATATAAATCAGTTCACTCTCACTGTTCACTGTGTGTATTCCTCTATAACCACATGAATCCTCCACACGATGTAGAGGGACACCTGTTGCGTCTATAAAAATGAAATTGTTTCTACCATCACTGACCCAGACCCGGTCTGATGTCACACAGGAAATGTGATCACAACCATTAACACCTGTCAGTGTGAGAGATTGATGGAGCTCAGGACCAGACGTCAGTTTCAGCAGACACTGGTTTCCTACGCGTCGGTTTCCTCTCCCTGTGATTTGGATTGCACTCAGTGACTCCATCACATCCTCCTTGTTGAGTGACTCAGTCATGGAGAGCTGGCTGGTGTGGAGTGTAGGATGTATCTGGGGGAGGGCTGTTTTTATGGAGGAGAGGAATTGTAGCGGTCTGATTACTCTCCTCTGTTCATATATGTATACATATCTCTGTATGCAGACAATATGTATGATCATTTCTTTCTTCTGTTTTAAACATCTGTGTTTGAAATCAAAGTCACAGAACACATTACACATGAAACCGTTTTGTATATAGTCAATGAGATGATTCAGTGTCTGGGCCTTTGTTAACATCTCTGATTGATAGAGGGAGAATTCTGTGCGGCAGGTTTTGAAATCAGTTTTGATTCGTGGCAGGAGAACAGGTCTGTAAAAGAGAGCCTCACTTCTGATGGTGTGAATTGTTCCTCTGTGTTGTTGTCGCTTTCTTTGATATGCAGATTGTATACCTTCAATCTTGTGCCTTCTTTTTCTAAAGACAGTAATTGGGAATCTATGGGGTTTATGTCCAAACCAAGAATTACACACAGGAACTTGACAAGGTTCACAGTACTTTATATAAACATGGCTAGGATGTCTCACACAGATCTCTTGTGTTGGGATGTAGTTGATTTTATCACGGTGTGACACAACATCATGGTCTATTGTTTGGAGATCTTTTACATGGTTCTCTTTACACTGGGGACACAGATCACAAGGACACGATACACAATAGTACTCTGTGTCCCCCGGACACTTAGAACACTGATGTACTTTACATGGAGTGTTTGCTGTTTCCATTGTGTGGAGGGACTAGGTCTCCAAATCAAAACCTGTTTAATAAAAAAAATAAAGTGTTTTAAATAAAGTCAACCACATTCTTTCCACATATCAAAATCAAATTGTATATGAAATATATAAAATGTTTTCATTTAAAACATGTTTCTCTAAAGTAATAATTTATCATTCGTACAAAGATAATAATGATTAATATAAATAATGATTCATCAATGTGTCTCTGTTACAGAAACACTCATCTTGGTTACATTTGTAAAAAAAAAAATGGCCAAAAATATGATTGACATGAGAGAGAGAGAGAGAGAGAGAGAGAGAGAGAGAGAGAGAGAGAAAAAGAGAATTCGCTCTCTGATCTTCTCTGTAAAACATGCAATCTTTGTTTTCTCTTTTATTTTTCAATCTATCCTTTTCGCACTCTATACAAAATTGTTCATACTGAATTTTCTCTCTCTCTCTCTTTCTCTCTCTCTCTCTCTGAGGCTTAACATGTACTCTTGTTTCTTTTCTCTCTCTCTCTCTCTCTCTCTGTATACATTTCAGACCTTTATTGCTTACCTTATTTTTCATTTCTCAATTCATTCTATATACCTTTCTTAATATTTTTCTGCTTTTATACATGCTTGCTTTCTCTGAAAGAGAGAGAGAGAGTAAGAGGGAGAATTCTCTCTCTCTGAGACTTTTTCTGCTAAACATGTCATCTTGTTTTCTCTTTCTATCTCTCTATATATCCTTTACTCACTCTCTTGAACATTTTCGAGACAAGAATTATCTATTTCTCTCTCTCTCTCTCTCTCTCAATCTCAGAGGCTTTACAGGTACCCTTGTTTCTTTTCTTTCTCTCTCTCTTTCTCTCTCTCTTTCTCTAGGTTTAGCTTTAACGATGACTGGCAGAATCTCAAGGATGGGCTGGTTTGAAAGCTGATACATTGAATTTGTGCGAGACATATTTTATTTGTTATTTAAATGCAAATGAAAGGAGTAGTATAGATGTTGAAACAAAGTTTAGAAAAAAATGCAAAACAAATTCGCGTATTTTCCGTTTTAGCTTTCTACCTGATAATAATTTGTTACATGTATAAGATGTATTTCAAAAGTTCTTGGTTTTACCGAGACCTTTCATTCGGTATACAGAAGAAGGGGCTAGCCCCTATAATTAGGGAGTTAGAGGTGTCCAAAGTTTTTTGTCAATAGCATGTAAAGGAAAAAAAAATTAATGCATTTTTGAAGTAAAGTTGAAAAAAGAAAATAATTCCAAATCCTTCCGTAGTATTCAATTTGATGCTTTCGTAATTTATAGTCAGCATTTGCAGAAACAATCGTTGTCAGTTCGGTCCATTTTTGTGGGGTGCGCACGTTTATGAGGTTATGAAAGGGCTTCTTGTAATGCACTAACTAATACATGCAGCATGTGAAGATGATTCCACATAAAATTCCCAAATGTTTTTATTCATATGTACATTTTCATTTCCTAAAGATGAACCTTTTTGACCTTATTTTTGTTGTTTGTTTCATAACATAATATTACACAACACGATTCATATAAGATTTTCCATCAATACGTCAGAAAAGCCCAATAATTCAAAGTATGAAACTACATATACTTACCATGCAAAATTACATGTCATTGATTCTAAAATAAACAATAAAATCAACTCCCGTCAATACTTCATTACTTTGTTTTTTTCTTATTTTCATTGCTATACTTGAGCTATCTCTCTCTCTTTTTCCCTCTCTCTCTCTCTGTTTAAAATATAATCTTGGTTTTTTTTTATCCCTTTATCTATCCTTTTCCAGACAAGTATTCTCTCCCTCTCTCAGACTCCCTTGTCTTTTCTTTCTCTCTCTCTGTATATCTCTCAGAATTCTTTTGCTTAGCTTGTTTCTCATTCCTTCTTTCATTCTATCCCTTTCTCAAAATTTCTGTTTTTCATACACACTTGCTTTCTCTGCGAGAGAGAGAGAGAGAGGGAGAGAGATAGAGAGAGAGAGAGAACACATGGGAAAAGGGATTAACATGTACCCACTCTCTTTCTATGAAACAGTATCTCTCTCTTTCTCTCTCTCTCTCTCTCTCTCTCTCTCTCTCTCTCCTCTTAATATTTACTCGTTCGTACATGAACTGTTCTTCTCCTTACTCTCACCATATTATCAAATATATTAAAAAAATAGGAACACATCAATTAATTTGAGGTCACTTGACAATATGCTGATGGTCTATGACTAGCTTTTCCCCCCACCCTGGCTAAGTATTTGACTGTGGACTATGACTGGCTTTCCCCTCACACTGGCTGAGTATTTGACTGTCCCTGAGGAAGATAATTTGACAATATCCTAGCCCTGCATTACCACAAGGGTATATTTTTCTCTTGTTTGACAAAACAAACCTTTAATAAGGATGAGGGCAATAGTTATTTAGTCAACCCCTTGTTAAAAAAAAAGATGTTGACCTTGGCATATGGTCTAGGGACAACATTTTTTACCCCAGGTAAACACAATGACTACTGCCCTCATACCTATTTAAAAGCTGTATACTATGATGTCTATGAATGACACACAACGACAGACGGGTAATAGCAATAGGTTTCCTGAGTGACCAAGAAACAGAAAGATTAGCTGCGTTATAAAAATTCATATACATTAAAAATTCATTAATACTATACCACATCTGTATTTTGTTTTTCTTGACTTCATCCACTGTATCTCCATTTATCATATGCTTAAAACCTATAAAGAGACCATACAATTCTACACACCAGTACATGTATAACACAAAGTAATATTACCGGGGTATACAGCAAATTTCAATTAAAACATATAGGAAAGCAAAAGTACCAAGAGAGAAAGAAATGCTAACACACTAATATTTATCTAACTTGTGTGTTTGGAACTCAACTGTTTTGTAATAATTAATTACTTTTTGCATTTCTAGCTTCATTAAACATGTTAAACATGAATATAATGATTTAAGAACAGAAATATAAATTGTACATTTATTAAAAACTTGGCTTGTTTTGGAACAACACTTTCATGTTAAAATTGAGTTATTCCCCTTTTCAGAGACTGTGTTTAATTAAAAGCAGTAGTATCCCAAAAACTTCAACCTTCAGATTTGTATTTAAACTGGTAATCCATGATCATTTCATCAATTTATACTATTAATGAAAGAATAGAGAGGGATCAGCTGATTAAAAAGTTAATAGATACAATCAACATCACCGCTTTTAGAGTTGTGTCAAAAAAGGTTAACTCTTACTTAAATCACAGTTTGAATGTAATGTATACAGATGTCAGTCAATTCACCCAAATTATACCATTGATATAATAATGAGAGATTAGCCGAATAAATTACTGCTGTATCATAATTGGAAATAAATGTTCATACTTTACCACAGCTGGCAATTTTTCCAAAACTGGATCAGTTATTTCTACCTTGAATGAGGATAAAACACCTAAAAAGTAAACAATAAATCATATATATATACAATGTGCAAACAAATAGTGAGTCACAATATTACAAAGTGGTATTTTTTTCCCTTTTAAACCATCTCTTTAGGTGACAAATTATGCTATACAACTGTTTTTCAACATTCAAACAAATATTGATTAACATAACATGCTAGAAAGATTAAAATTAAGGTTTTATATGACAGAATTACTCGTTTGTATTTTGCTAATTGTTCTTTAACTGTAAAACCATTCTTTATACCTCTTAAAGTTATATGAAAAATACCTTTAGACTTAAGTCTACAATCAAATCAATATTTTTCCAGTTTTTTTTTACTATAAATTCTCTACTTTTTTTAAACCACCTATAGCGAGCTATCTCATAATTTAAAGCTGGAATGTAGAAGTTAAGAAAATGATTTGACAGCGGGTTAGTGTTGATTTATTTATGGTATATATATATATATATATATATATATATATATATATATATATATATATATATATATATATATATATATATATATATATATATATATATGCATTAAGGTTTTAAATGTAGAAATAATACGTCTGTTTCTGGGACGTATATATTAACGGGATAGGCAACTCTCACAAGTCTTGCTGAAATCATGCGGCACTTGATTTTGTAGGTCATTTTTAACGTCATATTTCTATGATGTTACCTGATATATCGATATAAAAGGGATTTAAACCTAGATTAAAGAATTACCTTGAAATTATTCTAAAATTGTTATTTGTACTTTATATCCCCGATCTGATCATAATAACGACAGGGTTCTCAAAACCCCCAGACATGTTTTTGCCCAATTTCCGAGATTACGTAAAAATATATGTTTATTTTCTTTATATTTAAATTAATTCACTAGATGCACTTATGATTAAAGATGTATGAAAATGCTATCCCTTTTAACACGTTTTAGAGGAAATAAAAAATCTAATAAAAAATGACGAGTTTTACTGTTATTAATTAGAATTTTAACAAGAGGCCCATGGGTCACATCGCTCACCTGAAGAACAAAAAGGTATGATCAAATCAGCTTCATGGAGTCATAATACAACTTATCTAGACAATGTACAATAATACATGTAGATCGTATAAAATTAAATCCATTTTCCCCCTTGACATTCTTATGTTTATAATCATTAGTCCCTTTTCTAACAGGATGATTTTATAGTTTTATCACATGCTGAGTATTGCAGTTCTCAAAAAGATCCTTAACAATTGTTTATGTATGGGATATAAACCTACATCAAACTCTGAACCTTCTTCTGACGCCGAAGAATAGTCCTGGGGCCAAAGTCTAAAAAATCATAAATAGTCATCTGGCTGATTAGTTTCTGAGAAGAAGATTTTTAAAGATTTACCGTACATATTCCTATGTAAAACTTCGACCCTCCATTCTGGCTCCACCCAACCAACAGGGGTCATGATTTTCGGAACTTGGAATCTTTACTAACAGACAAACTAGCTGAGGATGCTTCTACACAAGTTTCAGCTTTCCTGGCTGATTAGTTTCTGAGAAGAAGATTTTTAAAGATTTACTCTACATATTCCTATGTTAAACTTCGACCCCCATTGTGACCCCACCCTACCACCAAGGGTCATGATTTTCACAACTTTGAATCTACACTACCAGAGGATCCTTCCACACAAGTTTCGGCTTTCATGGCTGATTAGTTTTTGAGATGAAGATTTTTTAAGATTTACTCTACAAATTCCTATGTAAAACTTCGACCCTCCATTGTGGCCCAACCCTACCCGCAGGGGTCATGTTTTTCACAACTTTGAATATACTCTACCTGAGGATGCTTCCACAAAAGTTTCAGCTTTCCCGCTGATTAGTTTCCTGGCTGATTAGTTTCTGAGAAGAATATTTTTAAAGATATACTCTATATATTCCTATGTTAAACTTTGACCCCATATGTTGCTCCACCCTACCCCCGGGGTTCATGATTTTCATAACTTTGAATTTACACAACATGAGGATGCTTCCACACAAGTTTCAGCTTTCCTGGCTTAATTGTTCTTGAGAAGAAAATGTTTGAAAAATTCTCAAAATGTTTCATTAATTTCTAATTATCTCCCCTTAAAAAGGGCGTGACCCTTAATTTTCATAACTTTCCTTTGCCTAAATATAAGGGGCTTGCAAAGAGAAGTGGATGCAGGCCAGTGATTGGGAATGACCTGCGCCACGCGCCATAGTAACATTTTTAAAAGAGAAAAATGGCGCATTAAATCAATTACTCTAAGCGCCAAAGTGCGCATTCAAAGAACTAGGTACAGTTTCAGTCATATTTTGCCCTTTTTTAGAGTAATTTTTAAAAATATCACAAAAAATGGAAATGTAACATTTATCTACACAATAATGTTCATAAACTTAGAATCTATAAATAGTTTACTGATAAGACTTTCACAAGGGTAAGTGTGACGTCACAAACAGTGCATTTTCCCGTAATTTTCATAAAACTGAGCAGAAGACACCAATTCCTCAGTAGTTTTTTTTAACAGAAAACTATGTCCGCAGCTGTCGCCCATGATGAAACTCACATTATAACTCTATCATGTTACGACACATAAAATATATTAATTGTGTTGTGGGCGACGGTTGCGGACACATTTTCCTCTTCAAAAAACTATGAGAAAATGTGCCATTTTTCATCATTTTTGACTTAGAAATTTGCCAAAATGTTAAAGTTATAATTATTTTTTGAATCAAGATAAAAGTGTATAACTTGGTATTTTATATACATACATGTTCTAGATAGCATAATTGTATTTTCATGAGATTTAAACCACTTTTAAATTTTAGGGCAAACATTAAAAGAAACTGTACCTTCTTCTTTCTCATCGGTAATAAAAGTTTTATCGATGCCTGCTTGAAATTTACTATGTACGACTTACCTTAACTTTTTTAAAATACTTTCGTTTTAAAACATCAAATTTCATTGGTTGTCTTTGGTAAAACAGAAATAAACAACCAATAAAACGTTTCTACTCATTGATGCATGATCTTAAAGTAGTATTTCCTCCGAAAAGAAGTTGACGTTGCCCAGTATTCTGAGTACTTAATAGTGTAAACTAACCCAAGATGCAGTAAAATGATGATTATCTAATTGAAAAGACGTTTTCCAACCTCAATTAATCCCTGTTGTGATGATCAAAATGTGACTGTCTTATAATGCATATCGTTAAGGGTTATAGATATGGGTGATGCAACCACACTTTGCATTGGAAATTACAACCGATGTTTACTAATAAATTTAAGTTTTGATACTGCAATTAGTTGTAACTTGTAATTAGATAATAGCGTGTGCAGCTCGCCGGCGCGCAGCACCGGCGAGCGAAGCGAGCTCTAAGAACCAGTGTGCATGGGAAAAAGAACGAGCTAACCTACAGTTCATTAAACAAAATTTTTTGTCTACGTCCCATAATGCTCTCTAATGTTTTCACCTGTGGTGCTATGCCAAAAATGGTCGACTTTTAACTCGTAATTTACGGTGACTTAAGGTTTGAAGACACCTTTTGAGTACCGCATATGCTTTGGCGAGACTCAAAAGATTTGCTACATGCTTCCATACCATCGTATTGAGTCGAGAAACGTAAACGAAGATGAACGAAGTCATGGATGACGTCACAGTGCACTCGCGCTATATTTCCCCGCGATAAATTTAGAGATGGATCAATCATCTGTTATGAGTGTACTGGCTATTTCAGTATAGACTGAGATACCTACCTCATTGACATGTGATTTTTTTTTAATCTTTTCTTTAATATAGCGATTTCATATATACACTAGGCAACATTGCTAACGCACTACTTACTATTTCTTTGTTTTAGATCTGAACGCAACAAAGACTGATTAGTATATCATTTAAACAGTTTATTATAATACAGAAAATGAAACATCATTTAATGCAAACTTATTGACCAGTTGCTTTGAATACGGTTTATAAAACATTGGTCCCCCCCTTCACATTATGTGATTCACATATCAATATCAGATGTAGGCTCCATTTGCTCAGATAAATGCGATGTGTTTGTCTTGTCGCATAGTATTTACGCGGCACTTTGGAATTCTTGCTCGGTCCCTCACATGTACACTTCCGGTTTGTACACATTTCCGATACAACCTTGCAACTGACGCGTGGTGCCTTTAAAGTCCCTTTTCAGAATTGGCGCACGAGCACTTTTAACACTTTGCGACTGGATTTTTTTAGATTCGCATGAGCTCTCTCATACTTTGCAAGAGCTCTCGCATACGTTGCACGAGCTGTCGCATTCTTTGCATGCGTTTTAGTACTTGCACAAAGTCTCCTCAAAATAGTATACATGCACACTTTTCAGACACGACCGAATGCGATCCAAATCATCGCAGTCGGTCGCACGAACATAAGTACGAAAGTTTTACAACGTTTTGTGTATTTGCAAGAGTGATGCACGATTTTTAAAGGTCGTAAGATGAATCGAAGTTGTTAATGCGTGTATTGTGCGACCATGAGCCTTTTGCTCAACATGTATCGTGTTATCTTTCAACGTTTTACTATCATTGCACGACTTATCAGTAGTATGCCATGCTTTGCGACTAGTATATATATATAATCATCTCTGTTTCAGACCAATTCAACAATATACATATATTGCATGATGGTGGGCAAATATAAAGATTTATTTCTCAAAGAAAAATCATATTTCCCCAGGGCATCGCCCGTGGGAAATAAGTTTTTCTGGGGGAATAAATCTTTATATTCCCTGAATATCAATGCAATAAACGAACAACATATGATTATACAAAAGATGTTGATTTCTAAAAAGTGTTTGATTTTCTCTGTTACTCTCATTTTTCTTTCATAATTTCGAATCATAGATAATCATAGATAGTTAAGTTGGTTGTGTGATATATAGAAAATTGTAATGATTAAATATTTTTGGTTTAAATATACTGGTTTACATCATGTGCTCATTTCAGATTTTTCATTCCTTTGAAATCGCACTGTCACGTGACTTTCTAGACCAATCAAATATAGTAGAATAATCATAGTGAGGTATAATGATAAATGCTGCTGCATCTCTGTTTCTTCTTGGCCTGCATGTTCTATCGCTTTCAACTATACCTATTGAATAGCGTCGGAAATGGGCGGTATATATACCCCCTCTGATTCGCACGTAGCATGGAACGCATGATCACACGTCCAGTCGCATTGGAACACGTTCAATCGTCTGATCACCTGGTCTCTCGCGCAATCCTATCGCAATTTCTTTCAACAGTCGCTTTTTTGTACAACAGTCGCATATAGACGCAATATATTTCGCAAGATATAATGCGTTTACATCGCACAACGCTCGCTTAGATCGTGCGAATGTAAAACGAATACTCTTTTCAAATGCGATTATTTCGGCAACAGTTAAATTAACGAATATTCAATCGCTTCTGCTCGTGCGCCAATTGTGAAAGGAGTTTTAAACACTGTGGCTACCTAAAACGGCATTGTTTTTATTTTACAAGCATGCTGTACCATGTTTTAGCCAATATCACAGGTAATCGTTGAATTATTAACATTTTTTCTAACCTCACTAAAGGAGCATCCTGCAGAGACCAAATTTACTGCCCTGCCACGGTCTTCTGTAGTCAAACGCGCCATATCCCGTCGGTTTTTTTGTTAGGTTTTAGTAATGCATGCATCAATTATAATATCACAAAAAGAAAGTAAAGATTTTTCTTTCCAAAAGAATTGTGAGCACGATTTGAGCATTTCTAAAGAACTGTTACGCTTCGGATAACATTGCACCCATTTATCCGTTTGGGCATTTAAATGTCTTACTTATAATTAGGATGATCTATTTAGCATTAAATACATCTTTAAAAGATTGTAGGATGTCAATATTATTTTATTTTAAATGGTGCGTTAGCAATTTTGTCTAGTATATATATACTAGCAAGAGCCATACTTTACTGTCATATCGATCCATTTTTAAGCTAATTGTTCATGCATGTACAGTAGGCAGGGGAGTATATGAGAAGGGAGGAAATAAACAATAGGACATTTTGAACTAATTAAACAGGAATAAAATAAAAAATAAACATGTAAAAAAAATCATGTAGATATTGCATAGAGTCAGACCATTAAATTTAAAAGTGGGAAATTACACACCTACAAACAGGGACCGGGCTCTCTCTCTCTCTCTCTCTCTCTCTCTCTCTCTCTCTCTCTCTCTCTCTCTCTCTCTCTCTCTCTCGGGGTAGGGGGTTGCGCTGTATGTATCATAACCATTAAATTAGTACCTTTGGCATACTTATTGTAGAGCAATACTCTCTTAAAAATTCTTTGACGTTCGTTGATACCTAAATAAAACTATAAGTTGACAATGATGCAAAGTATGTGTAATTCTTGCTGCACTCGCCAGAACGGTAGCACCGTAAAACAAATTAACTCACAAAATTAATGTTTAAATAATAAAAAATGTTTCCCAACACTTATCTTCAAAATTTGAAAGATTCTCTACGTAACGGTAATAATTGGGTCAAAGGGTTTGACTAATATTTCCAAAAAAACACAGAAGTACAGAGACTGACTTATTTATCATTTAGCAAACACCATTACAAAACATTGCATCGATGAAATGTATAAACACATCATATAAATGAAATTTAACCAATTGGTTAATTTTTTTAGAAGCTGTTTTGCTCCGGTACATCGAATTACCGGAAGGACAGAATCTACAGAAATGACACCTGCAATCTACAGAAATGACACTTTAAATTAAAATGGGGATATATTATTAGGTCACCTGAGCTGAAAGCTCAAGTGAGCTTTTCTGATCAAAATTTGTCCGTTGTCTGTCGTCGGCGTTGGCGTTGTCGTTGTCGGCGTTGTCGTTGTAAACTTTTCACATTTTCTTCTTCTTTTCCAGAACCCCTGAACAGATTTCAACCAAATTTGGCACAAAGCATCACTGGGTGAAGGGGATTCAAGTTTGTTCAAATGAAGGGACATGCCCTCTTTAAAAGGGATATAATTGAGAATTATTGAAAATTTGTTGGTATTTTTCAAAAATCTTCCTCTCAAAAACTATTTGGCCAGAAAAGCTTAAACTTTTGTGGAGGCATCCTCAGGTAGTGGAGATTCAAGTTTGTTGAAATCATGGTCCCCATGGGTAGACTGGGGCCACAATAAGGGAATCAAGTTCTACATAGGAATATATAGATAAATTCTTTAAAAATCTTCTTCTCAAAAACTATTTGGCCAGAAAAGCTCAAATTAAAATGGAAGCATCCTCAGGTTGTGTAGATTCAAGTTTGTTCAAATCATGGTCCCAGGGGGTAGGGTGGGGCCACAACAGGGGGATCAATTTTTACATAGGAATATATAGAGAAAGTCTATAAAATCTTATTCTCAAAAACTGTTAGGCCATATAAGCTAAAATTTGAGTGGAAGCATCCTCAGGTAGTGTAGATTTAAGTTTGTTCAAATCATAGTCCCTGGGGGTAGGTGGGGCCTCAAAAAGGGGATGAAGTTTTACATAGGAATATATAGAGAAAATCTTTAAAAATATTCTTCTCAAAAACTATTAGGCCAGAAAAGCTAAAATTAAAATGAAAGCATCCTCAGGTAGTGTAGATTCAAGTTTGTTCAAATCATAGTCCCTGGGGGTATGGCGGAGCCACAATGGGGAAATGAATTTTTACATAGGAATATATAGAGAATATCTTTAAAAATCTTCTTCTCAAAAACTATTAAGCAAGGAAAGCTCAAATATGAGTGGAAGCATCCTCAGGTAGTAAAGATGCAAGTTTGTTCAAATCATGGTCCCCGGGGGTATGGAAGTGCCACAATGGGGGAATGGATTTTTATATAGGAATATATATTTATAGAGAGAAAATCTTTAAAAATCTTTTTCTTAAAAACTGTTAAGCCAGAAAAGCTCAAATTTGACTGGAAGCATCCTCAGATAATGTAGATGTAAGTTTGTTCAAATCATGGTCCCCAAGGGTATATTGGGGCCACAATTGGGGTCCTCAGGGGTATGGCAGTGCCACAATTGGGAAATGAATTTTTATATAGGAATATATATATATATATATATATATATATATATATATATATATATATATATATATATATATATATATATATATTTATATATATATATATATATATATATATATAGAACATCATTACAAATCTTTTTCTCAAAAACTATTAAGCCAGAAAAGCTCAAATTAGACTGGAAGCATCTTCAGATAATGTAGATTCAAGTTTGTTAAAATCATGGTCCCCAGGGGTATGGTGGGGCAACAATTGGGGAACGAATTTTTATACAGGAATATTTAGAGAAAATCTTTCATTTTTTTTTTTAAACTACCGGTATTAAGCTAGGAAAACTTAAATTGTGTAAGCATCCTTAGATAGTTTAGATTCAAGTTTGTGCAAATCATGGTCCCTGGGGGTAGGGCGGGGCCACAGTGGGCGATACATTTTTATATAGAGAGAAAATCTACAAAAATCTTCTTTTGAAAACTATTAGGCCAGGAAAGCCCAAATTTGAGTGGAACCATCCCCAGGTCGTATGGATTCAAGTTTGTTTAAATTGTAGTCCCGGGGTACAGTGAGGCCACAATGGGGGATGAATTTGTATATAGGAATATATAGAGACAATCTTTAAAAATCTTCTTTTAAAAACTGTTTCGCCAGAAAAGCTGAAACTTGTGTAGAGGCACCCTCGGGTAGTTTATAAATTCAAGTTTGCAAAATCATAGTCCCTGGAGGTAGGGCGGGGCCGCAATGGCGGGTTAGATTTTTACATAAGGATATATAGAGAAAATCTTTAAAAATATTCCTGAAAAGTTTTCAGTCCAAAACTCAGTACTTTGTTTGAAACCTCAGGTTATGCATATTTAAGTTTGATGAAACCATGATTCCCTAGAAAAAAGTTGGGCCACAAAATGGGGGGGGGGGGGGGGGGGGGTATATAGGATTAGAGAAAAATCTTCTTAGAGGTACAACAACAAAAGGGGCTTTATATTTACCAAAAAAGAGGTGGATAAAACTAGGCAGATTTTCAATTGTTTTTTAGCAAAATCTACTGTACTTAGTTGTAACGATATTTTGATTTCAATACTGTAATGCTAATTTGATCAGAGTTAAGGCTCAGGTGAGCGATGTGACCTTTGGGCCTCTTGTATATTTATATCTTTCAGGTAAATACTTCATAACCAAACAGAAATAAAAACCTCAGTTAAAGCTGAACACCGCTCGTAAATAGGCACTGTCCGCCATATTTCTCTTTAATCACTGCTGTCCCTACAACCCTTATATAAGGGACAGACCTCTAAACAGTTCAAAGTACTTCGCTGTAGAGGTCTCACCTGTGTGGACGTACATTTTGCCTCGCCGTGTTACTCAGTCGCGATGAAATTATCAAATTTTACGCACCCAGGAGAATACTAACATCAAATAAATTGGTCAATGCATTATTTACGAACAGAAAATGAACATAAGATAAGAAAAAATGCATAAAATCTAAAGACCACGAAAGGAATACTACATGTCGGCCACGAGTTTCAGGTGTGCAATCGGGTGTAACGAAATCGAAGGGTTTATATACCAGGTATCTGTGTGACGGTGCCTATATACTAGCAGTGTTCAGCTTTAAATACCGTATTTATTAAAATCAAAGAATGATAACTCTTACAACGACAATATGATTCATTGCTTATGAGAAGAAAAAACAATTTAAATTAGTAAATTTTAATTAACGATATAGATAACAATCAATGAGGAATTTTAATTGCATGCTTTTACAATATCAGAGGGTCCAATTACATGCATGTCCATCTCATATTTGTAAAACTATATCCAGCCATTTTCTGTCTTGCAATTATACTATTACCAACTTTTCACAATAATAAAGACATTAATTGATATAATTTAAAATATTTGTGATGAAAAACATCTTTTTTGATAAAAATTTAGTGTCATTCCTGTAGATGTTATGTCATTTCCTGTAATTTCAGGTGTCATTTTGGTAAATACTGTCCTTTCGGTAATTCGGGTTACCCGTTTTGCTTTAGCTTGGTCCTTGATAATTTCAATTTTTTAAAATGGCCCCACCGAATAAATAGATGTCCCTTTCATTATGAAAATGGCCCATTAAAATCAATAACTATGGGGCCATAGTCCCATCGACATTTTTGGCCTTCCTTATCCCTGTGAGAGTAATAGTTATTTTGTCAATACCTTGGTAAGAAATTGATGTTGACCTTGGCCTATGGTCTCGGGACAACAGTTCTTACCCCAGGGCTAACACAATGACTACTACCCTCATACCTATTTAAGAGCTGTATAATATGATGTCTATGAATGACACACAACGACAGACGAGTGATAGCAATAGGTCTCCTTAGTGACCAACAAACAATAAGATTAGTTGCGTTATAAAAATTCATATACATTCATATACATTAAAAAATCATGTATACTATACCACATACATATTTTGTTTTTCTTCACTTCATCCACTGTATCTCTGTGTATCATAAGCTTAAAACCTATAAAGAGACCACACAATTCTACACACCAGTACATGTATAACACAAAGTAATATTATACAGAAAATAATTTGGTTAGTAAATGATTTTACAATTACAGCATATAGGAAACCATAAGTACTGAGAGAGAGAGAGAGAGAGAGAGAGAGAGAGAGAGAGAGAGAGAGAGAGAGAGAGAGAGAGAGAGAGATTAAATTAGGAAATAATTTTAATTTATCTAACAATAAATTAGAGATAGTTTCATTGGTATACACAGACAGCACAGAGAGAGAGAGAGAGAGATAGAGAGAGAGAGAGAGAGAGAGAGAGAGAGAGAGAGAGAATTACTAACACACTAATCTTAATCTAACTTGTGTGTTTGGAACTGTTTTGTAATAATTCAGATAATCAATTACTTTGTGCATTTCTAGCTTAATTAAACATGTTAAACAATGGTTGTAATGATTTAAGAACAGAAATATAAATTGTACATTTATTAAAAACTTGGCTTGTTTGAAGTATAGGTGAAAAGTGAGACTGTGTTTAATTAAAAGAGGTAGTGTCCCAGAAACTTAGCTCAGTCAACCTTCAGATTTGAATGTAAACAAATAATTTACGAACAATTCATCAATTAAAAGGGATCAGCTGAATAAAATGTGATTAGAAAAGATCAACATTACCGCTCTTAACCTGATTCAGTAGTGTCAGAGAAGGTTACCTCTAATCTAAATCACAGTTTGAATGTCATGTATACAGATGTCAGTCAATTCACCCAACTTATACCATTGTTTATAATGAGTGATTAGCTGAATAAATTACTGTTGTATCATAATTAAATAAAATCAATGTTCATACTATACCACAGTTATGAATGTTTTCCCAAAACTGGATGTGTTATTTCTACCTTGAATGAGGATGAAACACATTAAAATTAAGCAAAATATCTAATGTACGTCAAAAACATTAATGCATTGTTTGCTTTATTAGTTCAAATTAGACTGTTAACTAAATGTAAATTTTTGAAAACACACCAGCGTATCTATGGTAATCCTTTCCAATTTTTTAAAATTAGAATTAGGAAAAATAACAATTGTATATTCCAGTTTATCAGAATAAAATAAACGTAAAAAATGTGAAACATGAATTTAAAGCTAGACCACAACATAGTATTCATAAATGTAAAGAATAGACTTCCTGCCAAAACTATTCCCAAGCTTATGTTACACAAATCAGGTAATACTTAAAATATGGAATTTCAAATCAGATGGGGGGGGGGGGGGGCAATATTGGTCATTGAGAAGGTCAATATAAAAGGTATACTGGCGTATGACCAGTTCCCGCCAAGTACCGTTTCTCGCCAGTACATTGTGATGTCATTTTATCAACACATAAAGTTTAATATACAAATTCGGTTACATTTAAAAAGACACCAATAATACGCAGGGCTAGCATACTTTGCAACCAGCTTATAAAGATAGGTTCACAGGGTGAATATAATTATTGTTAATTACGTTTTGTCGGATTAGGAAAATTTATCTTTTAATGCATTAAAAACATTTTTTTTCTAGTACGACCTTATAGGGTAATTGTATTCAGCGCGTCGGCGCGCACCCCTCTCCTCTCTTGTATTCCAAGTAAAATCTTCCCGTATTAAAACACTCAAATGACGTCGATTTCTCTTTATTTTAAAGCATTATCCCTTACATTCATGTTAAGAAATATCGAGTCTGATAGTAATTACCCTGTCAAATAAGTTCGATTTACTTCAGTAGTAAGCGGTATTGCTTTCTTATATCGCAGATTCATTCTGTAGCGACACAAACCAACATTTTTTGTATTTCACTTTAAATACACGATTTGACTTTGGATTTTGTCTATTTTGCTATAACTTTGAGCGGTTAGAGCTCTGGCCTTTTTTTCTTTTGGACATCACCTTACAATATTTTTAATCTTTAATATGACATTGATCCTGAAGTTTAGTCTACTCTTATAAGACTAATTTTGGCATTAAATGTCATACAGAGTATTAGTGTTTTACAAACACATTCTGTCCGTATTTACTAATATGAAACTATAGTCTGTCCCAAGATATTAATGCTGCATATTTGAACGATTTTTAATAAAAATACACATACCTGTGACTGAAGTGCAATTAAAATCGATGAAAGGGAAATTCCCAAGATAACTTCATTCACACATTATCATTTTCCCTCGTAAAAATTCACAGGAACGAAAACAGATTTCCTACGGAGATTTATAATTGGGAATGTTGACATCTTTTCTCCATTCGGAAATACTCGGGACACCTCGCGCAATTTTTCAACGTTATCATCCGGGCGTCTTCATCTCCTTGGCAATGAAAAACCTCGTAGACTTTTTATTTTTAGCCGTGTACTGATACCCGACAAGCTAGATACATACTATTGAATGAACATCGTCTGAACCAAGAGGTATTTAAAAATATTGAATAATTTAAGAAAATATGGGGCAAAAATATCTTGGGACAGACTATAGAATATAATTATATATAATGGTCTGGAAAATTTTCTCTCACTGCTATATCATCTCTACATTCTCATACGCTCAATGTTTCTGATAGTTTTCTATTGAGAAAGACATCAACTGACTCATTAAAATCAAAATCTCTGATATCAGGATAATTTAACTTATTACTCTGTGCATCATGCAATTACCACTGTTGTTCACCACTCATTCTGGCAGAGTGAAACATCGTGCCCAATGATAATAAAATTGTATAATCTATCATTAAGTTTACAAACAAAATCTTTTGCGCGAGAGAGTCAGCGCACATGCAGTCTTTGGCTTGAAAAGGTGGGAGTGGAGGGGGTGGCCTTATGCAATGTATCTGTACATGTACGTGTAATTAAATTTTGTATTATTTTCCTTTCTAGAATTTACTCTGTCATTTGATTTGATGCTGTACTCATCATCAGAAATCTTGACAAGCAGAAAAAAAGCTAATTCCCAAGTCATGAAAAGCCTAATACGGGGGTTGGGTGGAGGTGGGGGGAATGGGATATAGTATACATAGAACTCAAAAAAATCTTACCAACCAAAAAGATGTATTCCCAAACCATGAAATTCCTTATCAAAGGGGGGGGGGGGGGGCGCTTGTATACCTATGACTCAAACTTTCATTAGCACTAATAATTTTTTAATAATTAACTATTGTTTAAGGTAAGTTTAGAAATAATTAAAATTATATTTGCTACGAGAAATAGTGGGGGCGGTGGGGGGCGGGGGGACTGGCCCCTCCCTGATGCTATGTGGCTGACGGTGGTCTAACTTTGCTAAAAAAGTTGGGCCCCCGGTTCCGACGCCTATGTTTATAATAGTGACTTGTTTCAACATTTCGTAAGAAAACATGCATGTCTGATTCCAACATCCCGTCTGTCTGACACCGGAAGTCGTGTTGATTTCAACAGCAAAAACTTCGCACTTGCTGAACTGAAATCAAGCGCAGAATGTCAACTAAAAAAAAGGGGGGGGGGGGGTATATTTGTTACCAGTGAGTCCCGCAGTCCATTTTCGGTAACTTTACAATGTTTATTTTGATCCATTGAATAACTTAGAGTTTTCTAAAGGGGGGAGGGGGGGGGGGGGTTCCGGATCTCCTGACACCCCCTCCCCCCCCCCCCCGATCTTATACAGTTCTAGATCCGAACATGGAATGCATTCGATTACTGAGTAATTCTGTTAAGAGTCAACGGGAATTTTAAGTGCATGTACAAATAATGATTCTAATCAATGTAGATTATTTCAGCACATATATCTATTTTTATTTTAAAAAGTGACTTCAGTGCACTTCATTACGATTTATATTTTTAGTATATTTGTCTACACTACGAATCAATTTTGTATAGAACAGTCCAATAAATTAAAATGCCGTATGTTGGGGCGCAAGTGGAGTCTGCATAATTTAAATAAACGAAAACCACACAATTATGTCAATATTCTACTGTAATATCTAATCCTCGAAATTATATAAAAATAAGTAATACGTACGGAATCATATTTAAATATTATGAGGTGATAATTTCTGTCGGAGCATGATCGAATCTATCATAAATATGGATTTGACCACGCCCAGACCAAAATTATCCATTCATAATTTAAATCTGATGGTAACTCCTCATATGATTGGCTAAACAAATTCATATCGTGTAACATAACTTGCCTATGTCACAAAACGACGCGCGTGCGAAACGTATTAATCCGCTTGACGTTATGTTTAAATTTTGTACAAGTTTTAAACATATCTTAACTAAATTATGGGCTTTATTTTCTGATTTTATTACGTCACAACACTTCCGGAATCATATGAGATGCGTACTTCGAGCCCGATTCGACAGTGTACTTTCATTTGTCTTCGAGAGTGGATGTGGTCCACTCTCGCTCGTCAGACATAACACGTTTTAATAGATAACTACGTGGTGGTTATCATTTAAGTGTTTATAATCACGTGGTGGTTATTATTTCTTTTTCAATATTAAATACGTTACGAGGTAGCGTAGTTTTTTATAGTTTTGGTTTGAGGCTAACGTGAGTTAGAAAATGGCGGGTGTTGAACACCTTTCGGCCAGTTCGGAGAAGGAAAAAACGAAGGGTGAACCTTCCAAACGTGCCTCAAGAAAAACAGAAAAGAAAACTACTACCGTGGGTAGTGAAGAAGATGGTATAGCTAATGATGCCGTTAATAATGATCATCATAGCGAGGACCGAGCAGTTACTGGTGAAAGTAACGTGGCAAGCACGAGTTCCTCGACTCCTGGAATTGTGGAGGTAATGACATTATTAAAGTCAATAAAAGAAAACCAAGTTAGTCAAGACAGAAAAATTGAAAAGATGAAAAGTCGTGTGAATGAACTGTATTATGGTGACATGACTGAGTTAGAAGAAGAGGAGTTGTTACTGCCTCCTATATTAAACCAGTCTTCTGATGTTGAAGTTGAGAGGGATTCGTGTGAACCCCCGAGTAAAAAACGTAGAGAGGATGGTGAAACCTCTAGATTTAGACAACTCGGGGTTAAATACAAAGTCACAGAAGATTGTGATGAAAATGTTGATGAGGAATTGGCAGCTATGATAAATGAACTCTTCAGGGAAGGATTGAACGATGAGTATTTTAATGAACTTTTGAAGAGTATAAAAAGGCCTGAAAATTGCAAATCGTTGATAAAAACTAGAGTTAACCAGGCTATGTGGAGTATTCTAAATCCAGATACACGTAATTGTGATGCAAAATTTCAGGTTATTCAATCAGCTGTAATTAAAGCATCAGTGAACTTGACAAAGTTAGCAAGTAAACTCAATGAAATGGATACTGACATTGTTGAAGGTTTGCAAAGCCTGATAACTTTAGCTACAGATAGTTTAGCCTTATTGGGGCATACAAACAAATTGATAAATGTTAAAAGAAAAGAACCTCATAGACCAGATTTAGGTAGAGAGTATTACCATTTAAGTTCACCTTCTTTGCCTTTCTCAGAATTTTTATACGGTGATGATGTGGCAAAATCAGTAAAAGAGATTCAAGATGTGAACAGAATAAGTAATAAAGTACATGGAAAGTTTCACAGAGGAAATTTCCGAGGGGCATCATCTTTCAGAGCTCGAGGACGTCCCTATGGTAGAGGGGCAATGAGAGCAAGAACCCAAAGAACTAACAGCAGTTGGGGTCGTTGGTCAAACAACTCGAATGCCAGAGACAGTACAAAAAACTCAAAGGGGGAGCGCGGCTCTAACAAATAGAGGCTGAGGTAAGTACAAAATTAAACAGTGATGTTTTTTGTGCAGGAAGATTAAAAAATTTTTCCTTTGAATGGCAAAAAATTACAGAGGATAAGATCATTTTAGATATTGTTAATAATTGCCATATTGAATTTGATGAAGACTTAGGTTTACCATCTCAGAGCGTGGTGCCTCATTCTGTGTTTGCAAAGTCTGAAATAGAAAAAATTAACCAGCAAATCAATAAATTTTGTGAACTTGGCATCATTAAGGAATGTGAATTTGTAAAAGATCAATTTTTATCTCCAATTTTTACTATACCTAAAAAGAATGGAGAGTTGAGAGTAATTCTGAATTTAAAAGAATTAAATAAATACATTCCTTACCATCATTTTAAGATGGATTCTTTTGAAAGTGCTATAAAATTAGTGACAAAAGATTGCTTTATGGCATCATTAGATCTTAAGCATGCATATTATTCTGTACCAATTGCAGAAAGCCAAAGAAAATATCTAAGATTTATTTGGCGGGGAAATTTTTTTGAATTTTCCTGCTTGCCAATGGGTATTGCCTGTGCTCCCCGACTGTTTACAAAATTAATGAAACCAGTATATTCTACCCTAAGGGTTATGGGTCATTTAAGTGTTGGTTACATTGAAGATTCTCTTCTGATAAGTGACACATTTGAAGAATGTGTAAAAAATATTTCAGATTCAAGATGTTGGATAGAAAGATTAGGATTGGTGATAAATGAAGAGAAATCTGTATGTACGCCATCTAATTGTATTACATTCCTGGGGAATGTTATTGATTCTGGAAAAATGATTGTAACCTTAACTCAAAGTAGGGCAGACACAATTTTGGAAGAAAGTTCAAAAGTATGGAAAAAAGGAAAATGTACAATTAGAATGTTGGCTAGAGTAATTGGCTTAATTGTGGCAAGTTTTTCTGCTGTGGAATATGGTCCATTATTTTATAGAAGTTTAGAAATGGACAAGGTTAAGGCATTAAAAGAAAATAATGGAAATTTTGATGCTATGTTAAGTATCTCAGAAAAATCTAAAAGTGAATTGTTTTGGTGGATAGAAAATGTTCACTCTCAGAAGAGAATCATAGATCATGGAGATTCAGATATAGTGATAACAACAGATGCTTCCACCGAAGGGTGGGGAGCTGTTTGTGATCAATGTAGTGCAGGAGGAAGATGGAGTCTTGATGAAATAGAGAATCATATCAATTATTTAGAACTTCATGCAATATTTTTAGCATCAAAATCATTTTGTATGGAATGTTCCGATATACACGTGAAGATAATGACAGACAATACATGTGCTAAAGCATATATAAATAACATGGGTGGTATAAAGTCAGAAAAAATGAATATTTTGTCAAGAAAGATTTGGTTTTGGTGTATGAACAGAAATATTTGGATTTCTGCTGATCATGTTCCTGGTAAGAACAATGTAGCAGATAAATTTTCTAGAGAATTTAATGATTCAGTCGAATGGAAAATTCAAGTTGGAATTTTTGAGAGATTTTCTAATGTATTTGGAATCCCAGAAGTGGATTTATTTGCATCTAGACTGAATAAACAGATAGATCTATATTGCTCATGGAAACCTGATCCAGATGCAAAATTTATAAATGCTTTTTCTTTCAAATGGACAGGTTATTATTATGCTGTTCCTCCTTTCAGTCTAATAAGCAGAACATTACAAAAGTTGAGGACGGACCAGGCAGAGTGTTTGATGGTGGTTCCTCTGTGGCCAACTCAGTGCTGGTATCCGGTGCTAATGGACTTGTTGATAAGGATTCCGTTGATTCTTCCGCGGGGAATTCTATCCCTACCGCATTCGAGGGAGAAACATCCACTACACAAGAAACTAACTCTAATAGCGTGTCGCTTATCAGGGAAAATCTGGAAATGCGAAAGATTTCGCGAAAAGCTTCAGACATCATCATGGCTTCCTGGAGACCAGGTACAAAACAACAATACTCAAGCTATATTCGAAAATGGATTTCGTTCACAAATAAAAGGAAAATTAGTGCAATTCAAGTTCCTGTAGACCAAGTCCTTGAGTTTATGACTGAACTGTATGACTTGGGGTTAGGATACAGTGCACTTAACACTGCAAGATCTTCTTTGAGTGCGCTAGGAATTTCTTGTGGTGGTTTTGTAATAGGAAAGCATCCATTGGTGATAAGATTTTTAAAGGGCGTGTTTAATTTTATGCCCAGTAAACCACGTTATTCTAAGATATGGGATGTTTCTTGTGTATTGAATGTATTGAGAAAATTATCACCTTGTAAATATTTGTCGTTTAAAGATTTGTCTTTAAATTATGTATGTTGATTGCATTAACTACTGCTGCTAGGTGTCAATCCTTACATTTATTGAGTATAAATGGAATTGAGAAAAGTAGCAATGTATATAAGTTACAGTATGAAGGTCTTTTGAAGCAGGATAGACCTGGGTGTCATACAAAGTATTTAGAATTGAAAGCTTATCCACCAGATAGAAGATTGTGTGTGATTACTGTATTAAAAGAATATCTGAAGAGGACAAGTATTATTAGAAAAGATTGTAAATATCTTTTTGTTAGTTATGTGAAACCTCATAACAGAGTTTGCAGGGACACTCTTTCAAGATGGCTTAAAACTTTAATGAGTAAAGCAGGTATAGATATAAATAAGTTTTCAAGTCATAGTATTAGAAGTGCTGCTGTGTCAAAAGCAAAATATGCTTCTGTACCTATTGATGATATGTTGAAGGTTGCAGGGTGGAGTAATGTTGGAACATTTGGAAAGTTTTACGATAAGAAAATTGTAGAATCGCAGTTTCATTCTGCAGTATTGACTTGATATGTATTGTGCTGATTATTTTTGTGAAAAATAATAAAATTTTGTTTGTTCATAAGCGGGCTTGTGCATTTTTTTGCTTTAAAGTCTCATATGATTCCGGAAGTGTTGTGACGTAATTAAATTCCCCAATTAAACGAGACTTACCTTGGTGAAGGTGAAGTTTGATTGGAATTTTATTAGTCACATTAACACTGGAGGGATCAGATGAGATGCGTACTTCGAGCCCGATTCGTCAGTCTTGAAAGGAAGGGATTGTGCATTTTCTAATATATTCAATTCTGCACAAATCTATACTAATTGAATTCCATTTTTCTTATTTTAAAACATCCCTTCCTCAAGGGTTGGTACTATTGTATTATAGTCTATGTGGCGGGCATCTGATCCCTCCAGTGTTAATGTGACTAATAAAATTCCAATCAAACTTCACCTTAACCAAGGTAAGTCTCGTTTAATTGGGGTATTTTAGTAGTAGAAAATTATATTATAAGGAATCAATATAGTATAATGACTTGGAAGAGTTTACGGTATTTTTTATAATCCGCTTTGCGGTTTATAAAGCCTAAACTGCCCCAAGTTGTGTTATATCGTATAGCATACATATAAATTGAATTAATTCCTTAAATAATATTCAAATAACGATTCCTTATTTCTGGAATATATTCCCTTAAATTTCGACTTAATTGAGTTGCATGCGTATTGTGTCTGGATAGGGCCTTTTGTGTTTGTGCGACATCATGGACATGGCGTTCAGATAAACGTGCCGTAGCGCTAACACATCAAGGTACATGTATCACACCGGTAATTGTTTTCACTATATAACACTATAGAGGGAAAACATTCTTAAAAATCAGTTTGTATTTATCATGACAAAATATTCGGATGAAATGTTATTTGTTACCTATCTCATCACCCAACACAATAAAAAGGGCAATACAAGCAATACGGCATTTTCTCAAAATATCTAGCTCCAAACAGGTCTACCCTCAAAACCACGTGTTTTCCGTTTGTATGTAAACAGATTGGACACTCCCCAGGAAGCTGCTGCATGTGCCCTGACAGAAGTGGTCCCTGTGAAAAAAGATCATCACCTAACAAAATACATGAAATATCCTCCTCAGTGGTATTGTAATAGGGTGCATTTTATGATAATTACTTTCATGCGTATTATTCATATTTCATCATCAACATCGTCATCTTACATTCCATATTTTACATGTACATATTTAGAAACAGACTACTATCCCTATAACTCCCTGTCTTCTATGCATCTATCAAGTAATCATTACTTAATTACCTTTTCTAGTGGTTTCTAATATTTTATAGCCCTAAGTCATTTCACCTGTATGGTCACTTACATACATGTGGACAGGATCAGGTGGTTTACTTAGCCAATAGTATGTTTTTATAATTTTTCCCGCTCTAACTGAGTAGCCTTTGTGACAGACCAAGGCTAGTATTCTTAAGAGTAAGACCTAATTTCTTCAAGAGACGATTTCACTTATTTATTGATTTCATTAACATATTTGAAGCAGTCAGTTATAGTAAGTGTTCTATTTTTTGGTATTCTTGAACTTTAATAAATAATTTAATAGATAATATTGATATTTTCTGCTAATTGGTACATTTGGCTAATTCTACTTTTTGACTGAGGTTATGATACCTTATTTATGAAAGAATGTATTTTATAAATTATCCCAGTAATTCCTAGTTTAGATATCTAAGCTAAAGTATCTCATTTCTAATATATGTGAAAGGTTAGTTATTGTTTCTGTATTTAATACTTGTAGTTAGAGAGTATCATTATCAGTATTACTACATGTAGTAATCAGGATTGTGCATGAAACCTTGTTCCATAAACAGGTGATCGTTGCAAAGTTATACTTTTATATTTATGTTATGTATCTTGATAAAATGTAATATACAAAGGAGCTACATTGAAAGTTAATGCTTTTATTTAATTAAATATTGATATTGATAAATATGTAGAGCATATTTCTATATTTTTGTAAATTGTGTTCAAGGGCAGTAACTCTTCTTGACACTGAAATTATGATGCATTTTAATCAGAGTTATCCTTCTTTACAAATAGTTTGATTAGTGAACTCTGAGCATTAATGTATTTCATGAATATGTATTTGAATATGATTGTATATTTTTATGCTGAAACTTATTGTAAACATTGATCCTTTTTATGCTGATATCTATTAATTATAATACAGGGTTTAATCCTATCCATGTATCCGAATAAATGATCGAAGAACCCTTAAGTGGACTTGTTTAATTCTTTGGGACAACCCACTATCACAGTATAAAAAGTTATATTTACATTCTACTGTTTTTTTCATTAAATTCTGTGATCTTCAAATGCCCCTAAATGCAACAAGTAGTCAAAGGTCAAATTTACGAGTTTTGTTATGACGTCACAAACGTAAAACGCTGTTAAGGTATCCCACTCCTAAATGTTGTTGCATCAAGATTTTCTTGAGAAGTATGTCATTGAAATCTGTAGACAAAACAAACTTAAAAAATACAAAGATAATGGGGGATCAGTATCCATCCCTCTGAGTTATGGCCCCTTTAATTTGACTTTTTTGCACCTAAAATGCAATTTTATCCTGATTAGGGTTTGTTGTCAGTATTTTTGATTAAGCAAACTTATTTCTTCAAATATTGTTTTTAATTATGCACAATGGTCACACTGAATATAGGGATTATGAAAAAAAATTGTACAAAGCTGCATAAATTTTTTGGTGACCTTTTTGCACTTAAAATAGACAATTTCTATAATAGTTACAATTTGATTTGAAATGAAAACTTCTTGAATATCAAGAATTTTATAAAATAAATCCAGTTTGCCGAAATAAGTATTCAGTATTATTTTGATATAATATAACATGGGGGTCAGTGATGTCAAATTTTAGATATATGGCTTCAAAGGTAAAATTCTCGCAAAATTTGGCTTAAAAAAATTCAGACATGTTCTATATATATGCATGATTTTATGCTAAACGGCTATCACATTCTCAAGATTTGATTTTGTACATGTCACACAGAACCTATAAAATATGTTACAAACCTATCAAATGTTAAAAATGTGAATAACGAATAAAGTATAATAAAAAGAAAAGTTTATTGAAAATTCATAAAATTGCTTGTTTCTGTCATTTTCGTCTAAAAAACCTTCCGCACGAAAAAATAGTTCCACAAAAACTTGTTTGTTTCTTGAATTCAAATGGATTTTCTTTGTGAATGTTGTGTAATTATGAAATAATATCTATCTGTGATGATTAAATAAATAAAATCATATTCATTTTAAATATAATGATCATCTGCGCAATGAAATCAAAACATGAGTAGTGAGATACCTTAACTGCAACGTCACAAGCGAAAATCAAAGTTCACACTTGTGGCTGTTACTGTGGCTTTTCAATTAATATGAACTTACCCTTAGGATGAGATAGGAATTTTAAGGTATGAATCACATTTGCAGACAAGGCAAGAAGTTAAAAAATGTAAATATAAGCATTATATCATGATTTTTTAAAGTATACAGTCTCATAACTGCAGCGGTGTGTTCATACAAATTTTCATTACGCGCTAACGCGCGTTACTCAATTTGTATGCACACATCGCTGCAATTATGAGACTGTATACTTCAATCAAAGTACTGAAGTACTGACGGGAGTTGATTTTATCGATTATCATTTATTTAAAATCGCCTTATCTTTCGTTGCTATTAGTTTCTAGTCTGTATTTAAATTATACACTTCTTTATAATATGAATTTTAATTATCCCGACAAGGATTTTTCAGAAAAGAATTTAGAGAAACTCCATATGAATCGTGTTGTGTAATATTTAAAGATATATTTTAAATTATGTATTAGTAATCGAAACAATTCTAAAAATTGTATGGATCCAAGCACTATTGATATTGAACTCCAGTCTCGTTCAACCAGGCGCTCAGCTGTCTCCGTTAATCTCCGACAAACAAGAGAGCCTCTCTGTTTGTCGGAGATTTACGGAGAGAGCCAAGCGTTTGGTTGAACGAGACTTTTTTAAACTCTGGCGTATGGATACATGAGACTACAAAACTATCTTAATTGTTCGTATTATATAAAATCTGACTATTTTCAAAGTGTTTATAGATAAGTTTCGTTAAAAAAACAATGCTTCAGCATACATTACATCGAATTTTTTCTATTATAATTTCTATTATATATATTCAGAACTAAGACTCGGTCCAAACACTGTTTCACTTTCGGTTTGCCAGAGTAACTGCATAGAAGAGTTAATTAAAATCAACTCCCAAAAAATCATGATTCAATGCTATAATTGTCATTAACGCGCTAGCGCATCTTCACATCGCCCTAGCGCGTTTTTACTAAACGTCAATCTATTGCATTGTTTAAAACGCATTACCGCTTGTCCCTCTGCGTTAGTTCGTTGTTTGTAACGTTGCATATTGCGCGTTGTTAAAAATGCGTTAGTGCATTGTTACTTTGCTTGCGCGTTCTTTTCAACGTGCTATAACATTTATACAAATGGTCCTATCGGGAAACCATGTTTCTTGCCCATCAAGTTCGGCAGTTAAGATTTCACTTCAACGGTTATCAGTACATGATTTTTATCATCATTTAAATCATTATATAAAAACATTAATATATACTTCCTGAAGGCAGTAAGTTCAACAAAAGCACTGTATAAAATGTTCTCAATAAGATTCATCGTTAATTATAAAGTTAAACGAGACTTACCTGGAAGGTGAAGTTTGACTGTAATTTTTCCACCATTGAGAGACGTAGGGATCAAATGAGATGAAGTTCAAGGTCACGTAATCATAATTCAGAGGAGTATTTATAATTATTGGGGCATCAAGTAAAAGAAAATTATAGGGCGGGACTAGAGAAAATCCCTAGGGTTGGGCATTTGATCCCTACGTCTCTCAATGGTGGAAAAATTACAGTCAAACTTCACCTTCCAGGTAAGTCTCGTTTAACTTTATAATTTTTCCCCATTGAGAGCCTCAGTCTCAAATGAGACTTCAGAGTTGATGACCCAATAAACATCATTCCACCAATAAATAAATGAGATTTAAAATTCTCAACACATATTTGAGTTGAACATTTTTTATTTTACAATAAAAGAAAAATCTGTTCACTTAAGTACATAACATGCAGCATTATGCTATGCTTTATGAAAACTGTCCAGTAAAGCATTACTAAAATCACTGCAAAGTTTCACTGGTTTGTTGTAAAATTTTCTGAAAGTATTATCACTTGTCCATCCTGCGGTTCGAAGAATTGTATCCACAGACAGCTTAGCATTCGCTGCAGCACTAGTTGCTGCTGATCTTGTACTATGTGGTGCAAAGCACTTAATGTCTATCCCTGCACTCTTCATAATCCCTTTGATCCAACGACCAATAGTGTCTACAGAAACTGAATTGTGAGGCTTTTGAGTACTTATAAACAGTCTAGATCCTGAGCTTCTCAATTTCATAGTTCTTTGAACATATTCCATGTACACATTAACTATACATAAATCTACATCATTTGGATAAGCAGCAATACAAATTTCATCTAAATGATGTCCTGGCTTTGATTGTTTTAACAAATCACCGTATCTAATGATCAACATATCATCTCTAACTGAGACATTTCTAACATCTAACAAATGTAAACTTTGTTTTCTTTGTCCTGACAAAAGAGCAAATAACATTGCCAATTTCTTTGACAAATCTAACAAAGACAAATCTTGTACAGGTGACAAAGTTTTCAGAAACCCTAGAACCTTATTTACATCCCATGTAAATTGATACTTGGGTAAAGTTGGTCTTGACAAAAAAACACCTTTCATAAACCGTTTAACTAAAAAATGATCACCTAATTTCGTATTAGACTGACCTGACAAAGACAAAAATGAACTCAATGAGCTTCTTGCTGTGTTTAAAGCACTATAACCAAGGTTTTTCTTATACAGTTCAGTAAGAAAATCTAAAACTAAATTTATATCTGCATTAAATGGATCACTCTGTTTTTCACAACAAAATTGCAACCATTTCTGTTGATAACCCCTATACTGTCTTTTTGTGGATTCCCGCCATGATCCGCAGATAATGTTGATAGTGTCTGCTGATAACTCTCTACCATGTAAGCATTGCCGGACAAACTGAACGCACCCATCTTCATCTTGGTCAAGGGATGTTGCCGCTTCGGATCTTTCGGCAGCTTCAACAGGTGTTCTGTTTTTGGTAGAAGATAGCAAGGACCTGCGACTTGGTGCAGCAGCTGCGGGAACCATGCCTGGGTCTTCCACACTGGAGCTATCAACAATGCAAACTGTACTTCCTCCTCCTCGATTTTCTTCAAGACACTGCTTATGACACTAAAAGGAGGGAATAAATAACAGTCAATATTTTTCCACGATTGTACAAATGCATCAACTCCTATAGCATTTGAATCTTGAGTATAAGAGAAATATTTCTCTAATTGATGATTGTCTTTTGATGCAAACAAATCTACATCACACTTTCCACACACATTAATTAATTTTTGAAAAACCACTTCATCTAGTTTCCACTCCATGTCAACATTTTTTCTGGATAATGAATCAGCTATAATATTTGTTGCACCCTGAACATGTTCAGCACTAAGCCAGATGTCTCTATCTATACACCAAAGCCATAACTCATGAGCTAGATCATTCAATGTTGAGATCTTGCCTCCTTGCTTATTCACATAAGACACAGCTACAGAATTATCCATACACAGTCGAACATGCGAGTCTCTTAAATTCTCTCCTAGTCCTTTTATGGTTTTAAACCCCGCTAAAAGTTCTAAATAGTTTATATGTGATTCAGAAGTGTTTTCATCCCATAAACCACTAATAGCTTCACCTGAATCTTCGTTTACCCCACCCCAACCAAACTTCGAACTATCACTTTTAAAAACAAAATTTGGTGGGTTTCTAACTAGTGATTTGAAAGATTTACACACATTAAGGGACCACCAGTTGATCAATATCCTACTTTGATTTGAAATTTTCATGTGTGCATCAAAATTCCCTTTATTGAGTTTAAGAGCTACATCTTTTTCAATTTCTAAATTCTTATAATACAATCTGGCAAATTCCACTCCTGGTTCAGAGGCTACAAACATGCCCACAAGTTGTGCTACCTGTTTTATTGTTACTTCATTCTTATTCAAAATCACTTCACAAAATTCTTTGACAGATTGAGCTTTATCTGCTGTCAATCTAACAGTCATTGAAGAAGAGTCCAAAATAAACCCTAAAAATACAATACTTTGACTTGCGTGAAACTGAGATTTGTCTGGGTGAATGGTAAAACCAAGACTATCTAGTGACTTTATAGTGGCTTTTAAATTATCTTCACACTCATTTTTTGTATTGCCCAGTAACAAAACATCATCTATGTAGATAACATTTAAATGACCAAATTTTCTGAGTTCAGAAAAAACAGGTTTCATGATTTTAGTAAAAACACGAGGAGCACTTGCTAGTCCCATAGGCAAACAAGTAAACTGATATGTTCTGTTTTCCCATCTAAACCTAAGAAATTTTCTACTATCTGGATGAATTTTCACCGAGTAGTACGCATCTTTAATATCTAGTGCACTAAACCAACAATTCGATTTGACCAGCGACAATGCAGACTTTAAAGTCTCCATTTTAAAATGACAATTGTCAACATATTGGTTTAAATTTTTTAAATTCAAAATTATTCGAAAAGATCCGTCTTTTTTGGGACGAAGAAAAATGTTTGAATAAAAAGAATTTTTACGCTCACATTCATCCATAATGCAGACTCTTTCTACAATTTGTTTACACAAAAACTTCTCTAATTCTATCTGAGCTGCTTTGTATTCAGATTCCGAAAATGTTAATGGTTTTGGTGAACACACTTGATAAGGTTCTCTAATAAAGCCAATTTTGTAGCCTTTAACAACATCAAGAATCCAACTATCATGAGTTAATTTACACCAATTATCAAAATAATTTTTGATTTTGCCAGCAATAAAATTTTTAGGTGTGTTCACCACAGCCATTTGATCTAAATTTGTGTACATATGCTCAGGCATGCAAGTACTAACATCATCTGTTTCTATTGATTTGTTTCCCCCTTCTTCTTTTTCTTGTTGAAGCTGAACTGCTTGGACAAAAAAGAATTATTCTTTCCAGCTCCATGCCTTGGCTTTTTCCCATAATTATTTGAGAATTTGGGAATTCTGTATTTTCCACTGTAATCTTTGTTTGATATCTTCTGTGCAAGCTTCTTTGCTTCTAGCACGTTCTTGACTTGGCTCCCTAAATCATCTCCAAAAAGGTTTTCGGATGAGCTTTCAGCGGAGCATAAGCTAACGAATTGCTTGTTTCTCTCTGGTTGAATAATTTGTTCCCTCCGTTTGAAGGACAAATTGTGAAACACACATTTTTGAAACTTCAAAATGTCGCCGCACAATTGTTTTGCTTTCTTCACATCAATCGCTTTCTTAGCATTGGTGTTGATGAGAATATCAAACAGTCTCAAAGTGGGGATCATAGCTTTACCCACCAGGTTTTGAGTGGTTTGAAGTTTAATGTCGCTTGCCCTGTTTTTTGCAGACATATTTTCCCATATTACTTTGTTTACTTTTGGTGCAAAGACATTGTTGATGTTTTTTGGCCTGTCATATTTGTTGGAGATTTCTTTTATTTTCTCCGAATTCGTTTTTGATGTGAACATTTTTTCCATAATTTTAGCCAACTCAGGGCTTAATGGCTCGCCAGTTTTGTCTTCATCGCCAAAGAATTCTGATAATTCGTGCAAGGCGGATGCTTCATCGTCGTCCGACGAGCTACAATTTTCACCCTCAATAAGGGAATTCAGTGCGTCCTCAGCGTCCGATTTATCTGAAGTCTCTTCGTCAGAGTCATCATCACTGAGTTCGTGAAACGATCGATTACAGCTTTTGCTCTGTTTCACTGTTGTTTTCTTAACAGGGGGAGGCGAACTACGAGTACTCATACTCCGCCCGCGTTTTCTCGATGTGTCCCCTTTACTTTGCGATCTCAAGTCCTGAAGTTCTTTCTGAACTTCTGTGAGCTTGCTCATGAAAATGTCAAACATTCCGTTCGTGGACATTTTCGACTTGGATTGCGTCGTGTGCCTTTGCACGTTGCGTTCCTCATCCTGACCTGCATCGTCGTCAACCTGATCGACAATGTCCAAACTGTCGGACTCTCGCATGTACGACGTCCCCGGCTCATTAGCCATGTTAAAAAATACAGGTTTAGCGATAAATCAATGTTATCTGAGTTTAGGAACTGCTTATTTCTTCACACCACATGGCATGAAGAACTTCAAGAAGCAAAATGGCGCCCTGTAGCAGTGACGTCACTGATAACAGGTCCAGCGCATCATGATCAACACGTGTTGAACGTAGTCTTATGTGCTATAAAAGACTCCCACATGGGAAAATCAAATAGAACATATGTTCTACAATAGCAATGTTGCTATGATAACTCACCGGTAACGTTACCAGTGAAATTTCATTAGAAAAATCCAAAAAGAAAAGACATAAAATACCCGCGTCTGAACTATTGAAAGACACAAACTTCTATGATTACGTGACCTTGAACTTCATCTCATTTGAGACTGAGGCTCTCAATGGGGAAAAATAAAAATTAAGATTCTCATGACCAATTTGATATTCGAAGTTAAAATTAAGAACATGGATATCAACTATTTTGTAAATGTGGTTCTATGCTATTAAATAGATGTACGTATCAATTGCAAGTTGATATGTTTAATTTTTTTCAATTGTCTATTCCTTCAGAGGAACTGCGATACAGACTCAAAAGAAACAATTATCTCCCCATGTCTAATTTCTGTTTCGCACACATTGGTATGATACCATATTTTCAAACAGTGCAAAACGGGAACCAAGATTAACAACCTTCATCTAAACTGATCATACATAAAAGTAATGCTTTAAAATCAATTACGTAAATACCCGATAATTAAAAGTAAAATATTTATACTTTATTTTAAGGGCATCATTTTAATGTTACACAAACAGTTTGCTATCGATTTTGCAAACCATGACAGAAAAGTCATTAAAACGGAGTGGCTGAATGACCAATAAACCGCGATTAAGACAACAGCAGATCACCCTTCCAGTTTCACCAGTAGGGGACTAATAATGCGCCAAATATTAGTAGTGATGCGCCCATCGAACGAAGGGAGGTAACCCCAGCAACAATCAATACTTGCACCAGAACCTTTGATATCGCAACACGTGTGAGCTGATGTCTGTATAACAGAGTGGACTATTAGCTAAGCACTAAATTTTGTCAAACATGACATGCTAAAACAGATATAAGTCAGTGGGGAATTAGGATCTGCCAAATGTTACATCCATGGATTCAGATTTTTTGTCCGTGAGATCTAGAGGATGGGGAGGGGGTCCGACGGATAACTATGTTTGCCAGGGCCGCGGTTCCCTGACATACTTTTAGTAATTAGGAAATTGAATTCAATCTCAATGAAGGGGGTCCGTACCTCACTCCCTCTAGATCCATAGTTTATGCTTTCACAATTTTCTTGCAAATATTTTGATAAATATTGTCTGTGTCTAAACTACTTTCATCTACTTGGGTGAAAAAATCCTAATTTTCTGTTTTGAAACGTCCCTTTTTTTCAGTGGCGTCGAAAGCAAATTAAAAGTGGGAGGCTAGACTAATCATCGAAAAAAACCCCAAAAAACAACCTTATTCCCAAAATCATGAAAACCCTTATCCGTGGGGGAGGGGGCTAGTATACCTATGACTCCAATTTCCAACATCACTTTCAATATTTCAATCTTAGCCCCACCACCCCCCCCCCCCCTTGGTTCTGACGCCTATGTCTTAACAACTTCAGATTTCAATACACAACCAGATTTAAAAATCAAATGGAGATTTTACATTGCAAAAGATATTAGAAATATCCGGATCATAACGTTTAAAAGTTGTATGAGGTGTTCCGAGAGTCTCCGAAAGGAGAAATAAGTAAATTTCCTTCTCTAAATCGTTTCCAAAAATGTCAATTTTTGGGCTAAAAAAGATTAAATTGTCAATAAATGAAGAAATCCTGCATTTATCTCCTTGTGTGAATTAAACTTCTCTTGCTGAGAGGACTGTGTATTGTCGTTTAAATTCGTCAAAAGGTGATGGAAATAGTAACCTGGGATATAACCTGGGTCATTAACATCATGACAGAAAGTTAAGGGCAAACTAATTATGCAATGGGCAAATACCTAATTAACATCATGTCAGAAAGTTAAGGGCAAACTCATTATGCAATGTGCAAAAACCTAATTAACATCATGACAGAAAGTTAAGGGCAAACTCATTATGCAATGGGCAAAAACCTAGGATCGGACAACTTTAGCTTACAATACACAAATAGATATCCATGCAATGTGTTAAAATTACATCACTCCTAACCACTTTTGAAATAATATATTTCAATAGTGGTTATTACGAAACGCATCCCCAATTACAATTGAACTAATTTATTTCATTCTATATTGGTCATAATGAAGTACACCCCCGACCTCTATTGAAATTATTTATCTCAATAGTGATATTCGTTATAACATATATCTATAATGATATATAAGCTATAAATTATTCTTTGAATATGCAGGGGTTTTGAATAGAAGTTCTGGCAATTTACAACGGTGTCTTCTAGTACAAATAATTTACATAAATCATGATATATCTATAGAAAGAGAAAGGTAAAGAAAAAATATGAAAACAATTCTATATATTGATCTGCGAGGATTGGTTATTTCTGCACAACAGTGAACAACTTAAAAAAGTACATTGATTTCATTGTCTCGCTTATTATTATTACCGTAAAAAAGGCAAGTCTTTAGTACCTTAACTGTGTATTTGAAATTGTTTGTTAGATAAAAACAACTGAATGTATATGCACGTTTGTTTGTGAGAATTGGTGATTTCTCTCTGCACAGCAGTGAAAATTGTAACATAATTGTGTATTTGAAATTATTCGTTAAATATTTTGCATTTTTAAATAGTTTGCAAAAATTATATACAATTTCTTTCATTCCAAATGTGTTACAATTGTGATTACATAGTTATATTTTTACAGAAATCCATCCCGATCTACGATTAAAAAAATAAATGTAATAGTAGTTGTACTTAAGGAAGGAGTCTTCTCGTTATCAAACATATTTCTTATGATAAGAAATTCATGAAATTTTGACACAGTCAAACGGATCATATTACCAAATGATTCTATCAGTTTTATTAAATTTGACCTTTTCGTTTTTGCATAAATGTCAGGTCAAGGTCACTACCTTTTTTCCTCAACGTTAAGGATAATAGAAATAAGTGTGGATCTTTGTAGTTCTGTAGACATTTGTTTAAGATTTGAATATTATATTCTTCAATGAAATGATAGAATATCAGAATGTCTATCAGCTTATACTTCTAAATCGGAATAAATATTTATACTAAAATTGATATTGCTTAGCCCGCATTTCCTCTAATTTTCTTAAATTTTGAAGAAATTTTTATTATTTTTTTATGCTTCAAATAATAAAATATTTATGATTTTTATGTAAAATGAAGACTTTATAAAAAGATATAAATTGACAGAAAAGCTAATATATTGACCATTTTATAAGAGAGAAAACTTGATTTCGTGATTTTTTAACAAAAATCAGTGTATAGAATGGGCGCTTTAAAAAGCTATAAAAATGTGTTTTAATAGGCAAATCATATTTTAAAAACATATTCTGAAACCCAAGTACAGACCCTGAAACGTACTACTACACAAAAAAAGCGTGCGACTTTCGTGTGAGAAACGTTTCGTGTAAACCGTTTAGCGTTTCATGTAAACCGTTTAGCGTTTCGTGTGAATCGTGAAGCGTTTCGTGTAAACCGTTTAGGGTTTCGGGCAAAGTGTGCAGCGTTTCGGGCAAAGCGTGTAAATCTTTTCGGGCAAAGCGTGCGAGAACCGTGTGAAACGTTCATCAGATTTCATTCGGAACTCTCTGACAATTTATTTGTTTCAAAATAGCGCTCGTGTTAAACATTACTTTAAACTGTTTGTGATTGGCAAAACTCCTTTGTAGATATTCTCGTGAAAAAAATCTATAAGAAATGATATTATAATACTTATTTTTTTTAGAAAATTGAATTAATTTTTAACAAACAAATTAAAAGAAAGGTACGCATATTGAAAGAAGACTAGTAACTGAGATTATTCGGCTGTGTACAACCAGCACACATAACCTCGGACATCGGGTAAGACCTGCACCTGGCTGAACCTATCAATCAAACTCTGTGTATTCGTTTTCATTGGATGGTCACGCGTCTCTTCTTTTGTCAATAGCCAATAGAAATTTAATGACTTCAAGGTAGTCGAAATCGGTATTTGTTGATGCACACAATTTAAATGATAGATTATTTAACATTAATTTGAACAAAATTAAATGTAAACATAGAAAGAAAATATACTGTTCGTTTCTATGAAATGCGGGAAGTAAATTCTTCAATCCCGATTAAAAATATATCTACAAGTTATTATTTTAATTATTTAAACACTGATAACGGAAAACAACAAGTAATTAACACACTGATTTTTTCCTAAAATGTACACATGCAATTAATTATTATGGGAATCTATATGCATGGTACTTAATTCAAATGGATTATGATACATGTAGATATATTGTACGCCGTTATGCGGGGCGCCGGTTATGTATACGAATATTGAGACAAAAATTTAAATCATTTTTATTTTTGTTCTTTCCGAAATCTGAAATAGTAATGACAGCTTTCTTGTTAATCGATTGATTTTTTTCTGTGATTTTATGTACGGAACATTAATTTACGCGAATGATACGACATTAAAAAAATCGGTTGTTTTATAGCATTTTTCTAACTTATGTGACTAATTTTATTTTACATAACTTTCAAAATTATCAATGTAAATAATTACAGGTTTATTTACTGTTAGTATTTTTACATCGTATTCTCTGAAACCAATAAAAATACTAAATGAGAAGAAAAAAGAAATCCCGCCGAATACTGAAAACCCGATTTCAGTTTGTAATCATACGGATTTTATTTTTGGTATTGAATATTGTGTTACGGTTACTTTTTTCTCTGGAATTTTTATTATTCACGGCACTAATAAGAATCATGGATATTTCTTTTGAGCAATAAATATATTTATAGAAGTACCGGTAGTATTTTTGGCTAATTCTGTGAATAAATAATTTTTTGCTTTAAATATAAGTACCAAATTAATTTTATGAATCAATTCAATATAAATGTACATAAATGTTTCTAACATCAGAATTTCTATTATATCGTGTTTTCTTAAAATTAATTCTAACACACAGATTCAGGGTAAAAATCCGAGATCACCCGAATCGATCAGGATAAAAGCGTGTCCAAAGCGTGTGAAAAGCGAGCAAATCGTTTCGTGCGAGAATCGTTTCGTGTAAACCGTACAGCGTTTCGTGTAAATCGTTTAGCGTTTCGGGCAAAGCGTGCAGCGTTTCGTGTAAACCGTTCAGCGTTTCGTGTGAACCGTGTAGCGAGCGTGTAGCGAGCGTGCAGCGAGCGTGTGGTGTAGTAGTACGTTTCAGGGTCTGTATCATATCATTAGTTTACATTAGTGAAAAAAATCCAACATTAATGTTATTGTTTTTAAAATGCTAAATCAGACTCATTAATCTGCAGCAATTCTGAATTGCGCAACATGTGATATTTTCCTACGCCAATATTACGCCAAAAATATAGTCCCTGTTAGATTGTAAACTTTGATTATTTTTTCTATGCCAAGTTGTATGATGATAAAAAAGAAAGAAAAATATTCTATTTTAATTTCCTTTCATCTTGATTTAATGAACAATTAATCAATTTTACGTTTGACAAGTCGAAAACCAGAAAAGACTCCTTCCTTAAAGGGGGCTCTAAAGAAGTAGTTCTAATAATAAAATGCATCCCAAATTTCTATAGAAATCATTACTTCAATAGTAGTTGTATTTCAATAGTAGTTGCAAAGTGATTCTTCTAATGAAATACGTCCCCAACCACTAAAATATTGAAATAATTTATTTCAACGGTGCTTTTATTTCAATAGTGGTTGCAAGGTTATTTTTCTAATGAAATACATTCCCAACCACTATTAAAATAATATATTCAATAGTGGTTTTATGTCAATAGTGGTTACAACAATGCATACAATACAAATGGAAGGTTGATTATCAGGAAACGTAGCTGAATATTTTTAAAAAAAAGTTAGTTTTAATTGAATTATGGAACTCCTTAAGAAATATTGTTTGTATATTTATTTTTTAATAGTCAAACATCTAATCAAAATAGATTGAAAATAGATCCCCATACGTTAGTTTAAGGTCTGTTTGCAGTGTGACGTCACACATGGAGTTTCCTATTACCTCCAGTACGTATTCTGGTAAGATAGAAGTGACAATTCTTTATATCTTCTAAAGTAACCAAACATTTGCGTCCGATATTGAGTAGTTTATTTCATGTTTGTTGAGCGACCGTCCACCAAATACAATTGCGCGCTCTTTTCCGTTGTCATCAATTTGTCCAACGATAAATCCTAATGCAGTAGTTAGGATAATGGGATGGAGTTGCCTGGATATGATAAAACCGATGGCAATGTGAGGGCTGTTTTCAGCAGATCAAAGACTTTTTGACCGTCATCACACCATTGGATTTGTTTGAAGTCCCCCATCTTAGCGTAAGCAAAGTACCTGGATGTCTCAAAACATGAATTGTCTTTTTCAGTAATACTGTTAATGGTCCTATGATGGTACTATAGTCATGAATAAATTTTAGACAGTAGTTACATAGGCCAAGAAACGATCTGACATATTTAGTACATTTTGGTTTTGGGAAAAACTTGACAGCATCTGTGTCAGACACATCCACTTTGACTTTATCTTTTGTAGTGGCATGACCAAGATACTGCACTTGATGTTGAGCAAAAGAGCATTTAGTAGGTTTCAATGTAAGACCTGCTGAACTAAGGCGAAAAAAAGATTTAAACCAAATGCTAATTATGTTGCTCATAGGAGCTAGAGAAAACACGGATTTCATATACATAGACAAGTAAGTTTTTCCAGTTAAGACCCCTAAGTAATTGGGTCATAAGCGCCTGAAAGCTAGCTGGGGCATTAACAAGGCCAAAGGGCATACGTTTTCACTGATACTGTGGTTTCATTAATTTTCAAGGGTATCAATTTTTGTGGATAAATTGAAAATCACAGTTTCAAGGATACGTAAATTCGTGGCCAATGACCCTATCAATAGAACATGTTAATAAAAATTACACTTCAATGAACATTAAATTTCGTGGATCAACTTAACAACGAAATCCACGAAAATTGGTATTCAACGAAAATTGATGAAACCACAGTATACACGAGTAGTAGTAACGAATGCTGATTTGTGGGCAATTTCAGGATCCATGGGTACCAAACAAAAACCAGAAGCTTAGTCCACAGTAGAAAAAATTTGTGCTTTAGGAATGCCAAGTGTGTCACAAACATTTTCTAAACGATGTAAAGGAAATGTGTATTGTGAACTGAATACTGGAATGTGACAGAGTTAAGCTTTCTATATTCTACCGCAAAACGGAGTTGGGCAGTATTGTTTTAACCATGACAACTGGACTTAGCCACATATATGTTGACTCTTCAATAATACTGGCTTGTAACGTCTCTTCTTGTTGTCTTTTCATCTCAGCATTTACTTCTGGGGACTGTCGATAAAAGCGCTGTCAGACAGGAAATACATCACCAGATTCTATGCGATAGGAATAAACAGCACAGTAACTGTTGCTTAATTCTGATAATTCTGATGCAAGAACAGATCTATGTTTGTTGAGAAAAGCTAGATAAATATGTTTTATGTGGGTTTAAGATCGGAGTCAGAGAAAACACAATCCATTGGGCAACATTGTGGTAGTTAGTGGTCAGAGTGTGCATGGTGTTGGGCTGTCTAGAAATAGTACAGTATCAGGATTGACAACTGTGACAGATACAATGCATATATTTGCTGAGAGAGTAATTGGGTCAGTTGTAGGATTGATGGCTTGCATATAATGAATCTCGTTGTTATCAACCATGCATTTAGCTATTGGGAAGTGGTTGTGAAGGTTCCAACAAAACATGAGCACCTTTTAATGAACTTAATAATAATCTTAAAAGGACATGGCCACGATTTTGGTGAACAATTTTAATGTTTACATGCTTCAGTAAGGCATTTTTAATAGGCAACCAAACATTTTAGTGTCATTTGTTGAGTTATAAGCGATTTACAGAACTTCCATTTCTTTTCTACGAAAAAAAAGTTTTTGTTTACAAATTGAATGTTGAATTGAAAATTTCCAATTTTAGACCTAAAATGAATGTGCTAAACATTTGAAATTGCTTATTTATGCACAAGATGAATACGAGCATAGACATACTAGCTTGAAAAAGATTTTTACCAGTATATTGAACTAATGTAATAAAAAAAACAAGGCACGAGCCTTGTGTTTACATTACAAACAATTATGAGCACTGTATATTTGCTTATAACTCTAAGACCGACTTTGAAATTTTATTTGATCATTAGAAATACATTTATAAAGCATTGTATGTAATAAAAACAGAAAAATTAAATTGGACCAAAATCGTGACCCCCCCCTCCTTTTATTGCCGTAAAACACCCAGGATTGGCAGTGACTGTTTGATCAACTTAGCCTTACAGGAATTAATGTCAACTGCAAGGACATAGTTAGAAATAGGGTCCATAAGAGAGAGAGAGAGAGAGAGAGAGAGAGAGAGAGAGAGAGAGAGAGAGAGAGAGAGAGAGAGAGCGGTCCGTACAGTGCAAACACTTACGTTTGAGAAATTAATCTCGAAATTTTCGGACTTCTGCTCGAAAAAAAATTGTTTCTCCTTGAGATACAAGTGTATTATTAATTGATTCTGTAAAATGGATACTACATGAATGGATTTCTGGTTGAAAACATTTATCTTTTTTATGTTCAAATGTTTCTAAAAATGATAAGTTTCATGTGGCCCAGACGTAAAAGTGCAGTACTGTTGACGTTTTGTATAGTTAAAACCCGCCTAGTAGAAGTTATTGTACGTTATAATTATGGTAAAGGTTTTCTATCCGATTTAAGGAATTGGTAAGATCAAAGAAAAAGGTACGGCACCATATGACACAAATTATTTCATGGGTATTTATGAGTTTGAACTTATCCCATATAATGATAGACCGTGTTCAATAACTCAGTTGCTTCAGGGAGATGCATGTGTTCATTTAATTTAGATCAGCAAATATGGTCGCACCATACGAGAAAACAAAGATAATGTGTGTCGATCTCCAGAGTGAAGGATCCCTTTCCTGCCCATTTACAAAACCTCTAATGGCTGCAGTTAAAAAGTGAGGATGTAGACTGACTTCAAAATCAGACTCACTCTTCTTCCTTGTTTTGAACATTTTTCTTCACTTTTAAAAGTTGATGTTTGACAGACGGGAAAAAATAAATCATATCATATATATAAAAACAAATCATATTATATATTAAGTATAAAGATTATTACTTATATCTATTCATTGCTCTATGACCACATGCATACATTTTTGTCAATTTTATTTGAACTCTCTTTCTTCTCTCTCTTTTTCTGTCTGTCCATCCCTCTCTTTTTCTTCCCTCTTTTTCTCTGTCTGTCTCTGTCCATCTCTCTCTGTCTAACTATTGCTCTCGGTCTCTCGGTCTCTCGGTCTCTCTCTCTCTCTCTCTCTTTCTCTCTCTCTCTCATGTTTAGCAAACCACACAAACATATAGTTATAGATATATTATTGACTTACTCTATACGTGGTAAATATCTTTGAAAGCTGAAGCACTACGTATTGGAGTGGCATTCAGTCCTCATGTACATCGTGGAAACTCAGGATATGTCTTATGTCTGTTTCCTAAAATAATTGTATGAAAGTTTATTAAAATGAAGAAATATAAAGTTATGTTTTGTTTGTTAATATATGTGACATTAAACTTATTGTTTACGCCATCGAAAAATAAATACATGTAAATGTATACATATGAATCGTATATTTCTTAATAATTAACGATACACTACAATTCACATTTTACTTACCAAATTAATATTTTTGAAGACATACTCCCTTATATATGCTTAAAGCAGGTAACATTTTAAAATGTTAAAAGACGTCAGTGCACACTAAGTTCCGTTAACCGGAAGTTTGTAGATTGTGTGAACTCATACATAAAGCTGGATTATAATTTATCGACGGAAATTAATACTTGTAAAGAAATTCGATTTTTCAGAGATAATACACGTCAATAAAAAAAATAGTAGATTAGCTTAAGGTTAAAACAATCTAGAGGTTTTTTATATTTGTTTTCTTTTTAAGGAAATCGATATTTCAAATGCAATAAACATTGCTAATGTAGTGTTTACATTTTTATTGTTATGAAAGTCTGCTTTTTGCAGTGATTGTTCTGAAAGTTTAGTATAAGCTTTTTAAGGTTATTGTAATGTTATTTTCTCCTCACTGTATTTCCTTGCACAAGCATTGCATTATATAAATAGAGCATAACTTTACAATTTTGAAACGAATTTGAGAAATGTGTATCTGGTTATCAAAAAACAAATGGGCTCAAATGGTTCTATTAGCTCTGCTCTTACTTTGAACGTCATTTCCGGTAATGGCAATCCCATCGACAAAATAATTAAAAGAAAAAGGGAAATAATATGTATGATTATACAAATGTACACTGATTGTCTGCTATGTAAATAAAACACCAATAGTGTTTATGTATATGTAGACTTATGTCGAGTTTTAGAATACTTCTAATATTTGAAAGAAAAGTTTATTAGGTCAAAATGAGCAGTGCAATAATATTTGTGTCTTTGTCTTGTGTGTGTGTGTGTGTGTGTGTGTTTCTTGTGATTTGTTGTACTTTCCTTATTATAGTTTAATACAATTTTATTTTCATGACGTTCAGTGGCTCTGTTATGTCAATGTATTAACGTTTTAAAAAAATCTCATTACCTGAGATTTACAACAAATACCCAGCTTACATGTGATCAAGTTACAAGCAGTAGGTGAACAGCTAACAGAATAGAATTATTTCAACTGTTTTTACGCATTTAAAAATTAAACCAGACTTTATGCTTGAAAAACAAAATATAACCGTAAAGTGTACGCATTTGACCTAACAATTTCAAACACATGAGCAACAATATAAATGTCTATCCATATATGTATGTAAAAAACAAGTCATAAGAAAGACATCAACCCTAGCAGTTTTTCCAGTGTTAGGCATAATCAAATTAACCGAGCTGCTTGATTGGGTGAACTCCTGGGCTTGGGGTTTGGAGATTGGGTAGGTTCTAATAGGGAGTGGAGTTGGTGGGGGGGGGGGGTAGTAAGATGGACTGATATGACGCCAAGTGTTAGTCGATCTATGCCTACTTTGCACACAATGAGCTTTTAGAAAGGATGCTACAGTTCTGTTAGCTTGGTGCCTATCCTTGTGGAATGTGTGCTTCGGGGCTTTGACAAACTGAAGCAAAATGACGCAATCTAAAACATCTTATCTGATATATGGAAAATGAAAAGTACACGATAAGGCACATGGCATTTGTTTTAAAGGGGGGTGGACTTTCTTTTAATGTTGTTTGGTTGATTTACCATATTTAACCATTTTTTCATCCTTCCAAAAAGTGAAAGGGGTGGTATCGTCTACGATGAAGAATTTAATCTCGCAATTTTCGGAATTCTGATCAAAGGGATTTTGTACCTTTTTAAAATACAAGAGTATTATTCCTTAGTTTTGTGAATTGGATGCCACATGGATGGGTTTCTGGTTGCCAACATTTATCATTTTATATGTTAAAATGTTTCTAAAAAATAATATGTAAGTTTTGTGTGTATGGCTCAGACATAATTGTACAGTAATGTGGACGTTTATGTATAGATAAGCTCCGCCTAGTAGACATTATTGTACGTTGGAATTATGATAAGGGTTTTCTATCCGATTTAAGGAAATGGTAAGTGCTGCACCATGACAAAATTTGTTCATGGATATATATGAGTTTGAACTTATATTGATATACCGTAAATACCTGTTCAATAACTCAGCTGCTACAGGAAAATGCATGTGTATATTGTATTTAGATCAGCAAATATGGTCGCACCATACGATAAAACAACGATGGTTTGTGTCGATCTCAAATGTGAAGGATCCCTTTCCTGCACATTCACTAAAGCTCTAATGGCCGCTATTAGAAAGAGAGGATGCAGACTGACTTCGATATTTGACTCACTCTTCTTCATTCTAACTTCCTTGTTTTGCACATTTTTCTTCACTTTTAAAAGTTGATATAAGACAGCCGGTTAAAACAAATCATAACATATATTTAGTATGTAGTTTATAACTTCAGTCCATTCATTGCTCTATGACCCTCTTGTGTATATTTCTGTCTATTTCTTCGAACTCTCTCATCTGTCTGTCTGTCCATCTCTATTTATTTTCTCTGTCTATTTGTCTGTCTCGGTCGATCTCCCTCTCTTTGTCTCTTTCTCTCTTTCTTTCTCTCTCTCTCATGTTTGGGAAACCACAAAAACATATAGCTACAGATGTGTTATTGACTTACTCTATAAGTGCATGACAAATATCTTTTAAAGCTGACGCACTACGTATTGGAGAGGCATTCAGTCCTCATGTACATCGAAACTCAGGATATGTCTTATGACTGTTTCCTAAAATAATTGTATGAACGTTTATTAAAATCAAGAAATATAAAGTAACATCTTGTTTGTTAATATACATGATATTAAACTTATTTTTCACGCCAGCGAAAAATAACTACATGTACATCTACACCTATGAATCGTGTGGTTCTTGATAATAAACGATACACTACAATACACATTTTACTTACCAGATTTATATTTCTGAAGACGTACTCCCGTACACGCATAAAGCAGTTAACATTTTAAAATGTTAAAAGATGTCAGTGCACATCAAGTTCTATTAGCCGGAAGATTGAAGGTTTTGTGAACTCATAAATGAAGCTGGAGTATAATTTATTTACGGAAATTAATACTTGTAAATACGTTCGATTTTTCAGAGACGATATACGTCAGAATGCAAAATAGTATATTAGCTTATAGTTTAATCAATCTAGAGGTGTTTTATATTTGTTATCTTTTTAAGGAAATCGGTATTTCAAATGCAAGATACATTGTTAGTGTAATGTTTACATTTTTTTATTTTTATGTAAATCTGCTTTTTGCAGTGATTGTTCTGAAAGTTTTGTTTAATCTATTTAAGATGATTGTAATGTTTTTTCTCCTCACTTCATTTCCTTGCACTAGCATTGCATAATTTAAATAAAGTATAACTTTACAATTTTGAAACGAGTTTGAGAAATGTGTATCTGGTCGTTAAAAAAATAAACAAAACAAAACAAAACAAATCGCTTCAAATGGTAGACTTTTAGCTCTGCTCTTACTTGGACACCATTTCCGCTAATGGCAATTCCATCGACATAATAATTAAAAGAAAATTGGAATCAATATTTATTATTATATGAATATATACTGATCGTCTGGTATGGATTGGCCATCGATAGTGTATATGTATATGTAGACTAATGTCGAGTTATAGATCACTTTTAAGATTTAAAGGAAAAGTGTATCAGTTTTAGATGAGCATAGCAATAATATGATATTGAAAAATTTATCCAGATTTTGTGCTTGAAAAAAAAAACCACCGTAAAGTGTACGCATTTGACCTAACACTATCAAACACCTAAGCAAAAAAATATATGTCTATCCATGTATGTATGTAAAAAGCAGGCCATAAGAAAAATATCAACACTAACAGTGTTTCCCATGATATACAAAATCAAATTAACAGAGCTGCTCGATTTGGGTGTACTACTGAGCTTGGGTTTTGAGATGGGGTAGGTTTTAATAGGCAGTGGAGTTTTTTTTTGGGGGGGGGGGGGGCGGGTTAGTAAGATCGTTTTTTATTAAAATTCTACAATGCTGTTAGTTTGGTGCCTACCCTTGTGAAATTTGAGCTTGGGGGCTTTGACGCACTGAAGCAAAATGACTACATCTTAAACACCTCATATGATATGTGGAAAAAGAAAAAGAACACAAGCAGGCACATGACACCGGTTTTTGTTAAGGAAGGAGGGAGGTTAATCTTTTTTGATGTAGTTTTGTTTATTTACCATATTTAACCATTTTTTTTTTCATTTTTCTAAAAGTGGGAGCGGTGATAACATCAACGTTGGAGAATGTAACCTCGAAATTTTCGGAATTCTGTTCAAAGAGATTTTGTATCTCCTTGATATACAAGTGTATTATTCATTATTTTTGGGAAATGGATGATGCATGGATGGATTTCTGGTTGCAAACATTTATCATTTTTTTTGTTAAAATGTTTCTAAAAATATGTACGTTTTGTGTGTGTGGCTTAGACATACTTGTACAGTAATGTGGACGTTTATGTCTAGATAAGCTCCGCCTGTTAGAAATTATTGTACGTTGGAATTATGATAAGGGTTCTCTTTCCGATTTAAGGAATTGATAGCATCACAAAAATAAGTGCTTCATGACATAATTCGTTTATTGGATATCTATGAGTTTGAACTATTCCTATTTATTGATATACCGTAAATACCTGTTCAAGAACTTAGCAGCTACAGGGAGATGCATGTGTTCATTATATTTAGATCAGCAAATATGGCTGCACCAGACGAGAAAACAACGATATTGTGTGTCGATCTCAAATGTGAAGGATCCCTTTCCTGCCCATTCACTAAAGCTCTAGTGGCCGCTATTAGAAAGAGAGGATGCAGACTGACTTCAAAATCTGACTTACTCTTCTTCATTCCAACTTCCTTGTTTTGCACATTTTTCTTCCCTTTTAAAAGTTTATATTTGACAGACATAAAAAAAAAATCATAACATATATTTAGTATCAAGTTTATGCCTTCAATCCATTCATTGCTCTATGACCATGTGCGTTTAATTCTGTCTATTTCTTTGAACGATCTCTTCTCTCTATCTCTTTCTATCAATCCATCTCTCTCTGTTCCTCTCTCTCTCTCTCTGTTCCTCTCTGTCTGTCTGTCTGTCTGTCACTCCCTTTCTCTCTCTCTCTTGTTTGGCAAATTACACGAACATATAGCTATAAATGCATTGAAATGCTGAAGCACTACGTATTGAAGAGGCATTAAGTCCTTCTTATGTACATCGTGGAAACCTAGGATATGTCTTTTGTCTGTTTTCTTATATGATTGTATAAACGTTTATTAACAAAACAACAAAATATATGTTTGTCCATATATGTATGAAAATAGCAACGTAATTATGCTATATCCACGAATAAGCGTCCTTTGGAAGAACATGTCAAAACAATTGAGAGAACTCTTGTTTATCTACAAATATATTTTACAAAAACATGCCCACATTACATCAATACTGTATCTATGGATCTGTATATATTCTACCACATCCAACTATTGACCTTTATCTACAACAATCGACTTCAACTTGCCATTCAGAAAAAAAATAAATGTTTAAGGTGGTATTAGACACCGACATGTTGTGAAGTACAATGTATCGAAATAAGCAATTTAATATAATCAACCGTAATTAAAAAGATATATAAAAAAGATAAAAATGTTTTTTTTTTTTTTTCAAAATTTGTCATTTAAGGTCAAAACTTATTGGAAATTTAAACAATGAAGGTCTGATGACACGTTCATCGAACATTCTTTTTGTATCTCCTCGTGATAAAGAGTTCTAATAAAAATAATATTGATTTTACCCGAAATTGGTTTCAAAAATCATATTTAATTATGCGACCTTCTGTGCTTTTAAATTCTACGGTTGGAGGTAACTTGGTAAAATTTAATCAGATTATATAAAAATTGCATACTCTTTGTACAAATGCCTAGTAAGTTAGCCTATTTTTTGCAACAAAGCTGGTTAAAGTAGTAGTATATAAATCAATAACAAAGTCCTGACAAAAGTTTTATATAAATTTGAGGAACGTGTCGTCTGACCTTAACAGCGTAGTGCATTAGGTCAGAGGTTTCTCTACAAATCCATAGATCATGCGTTCGAATCCCGCTGGGGATTTTAAAATCTTTAACATTCAACATTTGTTAAAAATTGTGATATTTGGAAATTCTAAACCTGTGAATGTATTTTAGTTATAATGTACTTTCACCTACGTTAACATATACATATGTTTCATACCACCTTAAGCATTAACATGTTGTCACTGCACAATGAATAATTAAGTAGGAATTTAAAACACTGATAATTAAACAAATAAGAATATGGAGTTTTCCGTTTTTCCTGATTACGACGAGGACCAAACGGCGGGTGTTACTCACTCCTCCGTGGCACCTGATCCTACCTCTGACATTTTGTAGAGTCCGTGTTTGCTCTGCTCCTATTTTGCATTTTTCCTTTGGTTTTGAACACTGATCGTTATCACCATATGTCACCGATAACGGAAGCTCTCATCTGACGGACAAAACATGCATTAACACTTCATTCGTGTAATTGTAATTAATTGAACACTTTATAAGGCGATTGTAGCAATAATTTACTGAAAGCAAGAAGCCGTTGGTGATTTAGAGGGGAGGTTAGGGACCCCCCCCCCCGCCCCCTCAATAAACTCCCCCATCATGTTATCCTTCATCTATAAATACTCTTTTAATGAGCAAACTTCCCGTATGATTGACCAGGTTCCACACCCCGCAGAATAAGAACAATAAAAGCAGAATCTTACTCGGGTAATTATTTTGAATCATTTTCATTCTCGTTTTTAATTCAAACCAATGGCCAATAAAGAAAACACAATGGTAAGGATAAATAGATGTATTTTATTTACGTTCATATGCAAGTAAAAATATGACATCTGAGTAAAATTTTATCATATATGCGCATTTAAATGCAACAATTGAAATAAGAAAAATATATAAAAAAAATGTGCTTCCATAATGATCAACGAATGTTTTATCGGAAAAAATATAACGTTAGATATTATTCTAAATGCATTGTATGTCAACAATAAAAAAATGATGTTAAATATTGCCCAAGTAAATTGACAAAAATTGATAAATTTGGAAATCTTGTGTCATTTGACCGTCTTTATCTTTATCTCCTATGTGATTGTTTTATCTCGGATTAAAAAAGCGATTTTTTTTCAAGACACAGGCCATATTGTTGCTGCACATACATATGTCACTTTCACCCACAAACCATATGACTTACATGTCAATTTCACTTCATAAATTCTTCCACGTAACATATGGCTTAGATGTCATTTTCTTCTACAGACCACATGACTTAGATGTCACTTTGTCCCACAGACCACATAAAATAGATGTCACTCTCTCTTCATTACTTTCTTCAACGCACCACATAACTTGATGTCACTTTCTTCCACTGACCACAAAATAGACAACATGACATAGATGTCCATTTCTCCCACAGACCACGTGACTAAGATGCCACTTTTCCCATAGACCACATGTTTTTGTTGTCACTTTCTCCAACAGACCACATGACTTAGATGTCAAATTCTCCCCTGAACCACATAACGTTTATGTCACTTTCTTCCAGCTATCACGTGACTTAGATATCCTTTTCTTCCACAGACCACTTGACTTAGATGTCACTTTTCCACACACAACAAGACTTAGTAGATTTCATTTACTCTACACCATGAAAACGTTGTAGGCGTCTTTTCTATCCGATAACACAAGGTAATACTAATTATTCTATCTCGTTTTGTAAATGACACAACACTTTGTAAATTAAATATTTTACTATTAATTCAGCATCCAAACATATAATCCAATACATGACAAAGCTTGTATATAATTCACATAGCATTAACAATGATCCTTGTTGCAAGTAATATGATTGACAATAAATTAACCAAAGGGGGTTTTAATGGTATCATTATATCTAGTCAGATATATTTGACAGGCATGGATAAACTCCCTTGTATTGACATTATAAATAGATGTGATGGGATTTTATCAAAGTCTGACAATGGGCTTTGATGACTGGCAGATTTTACCATCGCATTTAAGATCTTTGATATTGGGTTAATTTTATTTTACAGAACCACTTAAACTTTAAAAAACCGTAGACTTTTTAAAGACATTTATAAAATGTGAAAATCAAATAATGGCAGTAGGGTCAATGTTACATGGATGACAAGATAAAACAGGTTCCAGACAATAGGTTATACAGATAAAACAGGCTCCATACAATAGCTTAAACACTGATAATATTAGGAAACTATTGATAAAAGGGCAGAACTGTTGGACTTTTGATATATACAATAAACACCTCTGCATGGCAGGTAATCAGATGATACTGGGGGGGGGGGGGGGTTGATAGATTTACATGGACAAGCAGCTATTTATGGTTGATCACCGACAGTAAGGACTAGTTTTAAACAGCAATGATCCCATAGAATATGAAACAAATATCATACACCATAAAAACATAATAATTCTATGTCTACATTTCTCCAAATAAGAATCTGACATTAATATCATATAATATTGATATAGTCTCTGCATAATGAATAGTAACAATAGGTACAACAGAACATATTCTGTGCCAAGTAAAATCATTGGATGAGTTCAGAGTTTGCTTACGCTCAAATAAATCATCAAACACCATGATAATGAATTTAATAATAAAAAACAATAACACATAAATCGTCTGATCCCAACATAACAATAATTTACATTCCTTTCTTTGGTTCCTGAAATGGCAGGACTTATAATTATTGCAGGTAAAAAGAATGTTATTGTCCAACATCAGAGAGTATGGAGCCAATGAAGATCAAGATCGGTCAAGGTCACAGTAATGACACAGTTAAAACAATGTTCTCTGGATATCACGCCTATCTCCGTGGAAATAACATTGACCTTGGAGTACCTGGAAAATAACAAAATTTCAGGTTTATAAATTGGAAAAACACATCTCATAGATTTTTAATATCACCTAAAAAATTGATAACTATATTAAAAGCTGGAAATACTAATCTTATAAACTCCTTAAAAGTAATATATTTTGAATTATTTTGTATAAACTTAATGTTTGAAACAATATCACAGACAGAAATGTTCAAAGTGTATTCACCACAGCAAATAAGATTCAAAGAGCCTGTGGATATTGGCATTATTAAGCTAGCCTATCCTGACACACTCTATGTCTAGAGAAACCCTGGCCTCCTCTGACATACACTCGGTATATACTGTGTTACTGGAGTTCTGACTTAAGAATTTTTTGATTGTTGAAATATGCCATGTTTTAGAGAATTCACTTGCATAATAACAATGAGTGTCAATATGAAAATAAATGGAATCAGATTAAAGCATTTAATATTAAACTCATACTTAAAATGGTCATCATTTAATAGTTTTAAGTGAGGTTTTTTTGATCTCCGATTAATTATGAATATTAAATGGGTCATTCCTGTAGTTAAAGGAAAAGAAACCTAAGTCTGCAGAAAATACTGAGTGATCCGAAAGATTAAGTAATACACACATGGGTGTCACTGTTAAGTAACATACTTTTATCCCCATGTTAAAAATAGGCTTTCTAATAAAACATGCTTTCTAAATTAACAATCAGACTCATTAAGAGATTGTTCCCAGATGGAGTTACATTTACCCATCTTACACTAAAAGTGTTGATAATGGAGAGAGGTTACATAAAACAAAATGTATATGACATTATCTTGCTCAAGGTATTACAATTAAGCCATATATCATACTTTTATTTCAGGTTGAGAATGCGAAAACATGATTTATAATATATAAATCAGCTTCAATGAGTAATGAAAGAATGAAGTGCATGTGCACTTAAATAACTGTAAATGTACTGAATATGGTTTAACATGTACTCAAAACGGGTGCAGTTGTACCACGTACCATTTGGTGATACCGTTACACTTCAATCAGTGGAAAATGAATAGATGTCTTCAAACAAAATGTTTAAAATCTTGTGTTTTTCTGACTGACAAGGAGTGTGTAAAATTCACGTCTTTGTCCGACTCACAGGGGGCAAGCCCGTTTTAACATTAGTTTCAATGTAACCATAAATAAAGATGTATTGGTCCGACTAATTGAAAATTCATCAACATTATGCTTTTGTTTGATTAACTGAAAAATCATCAAAATTGTCTTTTTGAATGAGAGTGTGTCCAAATCATGGTGCAACATGAACTCAAAATGGGTGTGTCAAAATGTCTTTTTTTAAAATGACTGGGTTATAAATCATAAGGAACTGTGTCTGATGAAAACAATGATGTTTCTTAGTTTTGTTTGAGACTGTTATTTGCTTTTAAAACAAGCATTCTGAGAGTATTGCAGAAGCAATACACGTCCCCTACCGGTTTGTGGAAATTGTGAAAACAATGCTCTGTAATGCAGAATATCGAACCCGAACATTAAAAAAATTGAATAAAAAAAATTAATTTTTCGAAAATATGTCAACCAGACGCTGCAAAAGTGTAAACTTGATCTGTAGTTTGACATTTTGAAGCTGTTCAGCAAATTTCATATTATTCCTCAAGTGGGACAGACAGCCGGACGGACGGACGGACAGACAGACAAACTGACACTGACAGACGGACAGACAGACAAACGGACTGACGGATTTTGAGAACCTACTCCAGAGATGCCTGACCTTTGGTCTTGTTCCATATTGAGGTCGGCCCGACATTGGTAAATCTACTGTTCCATTTGATTAAGGGCCAGCTGTAGTGCAAGCCTCTCTTTGGCCCATGAGGCGCGAACTTCCAGATGTCAGTTCTCCTGTTCCGCATGGTTTTCCCTCATATATATCATGACCATTCTACAGTGATGAAAAACAATGACTTAATAAATACTTTCTAAACCGAGAGGCCCATAATGACCTAGATGTGGGTAAACATATCTAGAAGTTGTCATATGTCTCAACTAACATGGTTAGATCACTTCTAAATAGTCATTTTTCTATCAACTTACAATCCTGATTTTGAAACACCTAAATCTTTTACCTGATGTCTTACATTCAGATTTCACTTTCTCTATCATAGTCTTACATTTATCTATGACATTCAGAATCCCTCTTTCCTTACCCAAAGTTCTACATTTAGCTCCAGATTTACATACCAGGTCCTGACATTCAGAATCCCTCTTTCATTACTCATAGCCTTATATTCATCTCCAGATTCACACACCTGATGTTGGGAACCCTTTTCCCTTTATCTAAAGACTAACATAAACGATGTTTGGAACCTATTTTTTTTTCATCCACAGACACCCTCTGTCTTTATCTCCAGACAAACATACCTGCTGTTCGGCACCTTTCTGCCTGTATCCACATACTAACGTACCTGCTGTTCGGTACCTTTCTGACTGTATCCATAGACAAACATACCTGCTGTTTGGCACCCCTCTGCCTTTATCTACAGACTAACATACCTGCTGTTCGGCATCCCTTTGCCTGTATCTTCAGATCTCCCCCTCTAGACGCCCCATTGTGTTGCGTAGCTCCATCTTCTCCTCCATCAGTATAGAGTCTCATGACACAAAATTGGTCAACTCTGAGTTGTGATGTAACACTCGCTGATTCAAGGCCTGAGCACTGGGTCGACTCGTCAGATTGTCCACTGTGTCCGACTCTCAGATGAGTGGCATCCGAGTTTGAGTTCACTCAGTCGTTCCTTGAGATTTCTCCAGACACTAACTTCAACTCTATAAAACCAAAATCTCAGTCTGATCAATAAAATTTCATCTAAGAATTTGTTGCCAGATTTGAACTTCTATAAATGTTTTCAATCTTCTTAGGAAGAAGAGTTCTGCATAGAGATAAAGAAAAAAAGACTATATGCATTATTATGCATATCTCGCCCCCAAATTTAAGTTTTTGCAAATATCTTGTATGCTTCTTGGCGCAAACACCGAACCAGCATCAGCCACTTACATTCATCAGACCTGCAACACAGTAGACAAACTCATCACTGATGTGAACAATAACAGCTTGAAGAAAATAGGGCAGGACATTCAAGAGCGATCGGGAAAACACCATTCCAAGCTGCCACTCAAGTGAGATACACTTTAAGTGTAAATGTTACCAAGAAGTTGTTGTGGCAGTGTTTTGTGGCAATAAACTGTGCAATAACAGCACCCATCTTAGAACCAAGGGAAAGGAGGTTACCTGTTCAGGACATGAAGATTGCATTGCAATCATTCCTCCAGAGACCACCATTAGAGATGAAAAGAGATGGGCTACAGAATGCATCGGTGAGCTGCAAAGTGATGACGGTCCACTCGTCATTTCTCATTTCACCAGTGATGGAGATAGTGCAGCTGCTTCCGGTGCGTCTGAAAATCAAGGGCATATGATTGAAAACCTCGAAGACCTGCGCCACTTCTTTGACTCTCAAAGAAAACAGACTGCTAAGGCTCCATTAAGCAGTCACATGTTTCCTGGAAGAACAAAAGCTATGAGAGAATCCATGCAGAGAAGATTAGCCCTGGACCTGAATCTTAGATGCAGGACTGAGTACTTAAACTGCTACAAACACTACTCTGAAGACTTACCTTTGATGAAACAGGCCATGTCGACTGCTGTCGGTTCCACCATCAGCTGCTACCAAGGTCAGTGCAGAAAGTTCTGCCAACTTCATTCCTTCTCATGTCGCGGACTGAAAAACAACAAGTGGAACTCTTTAGTGTTGCCTCATGACTTTGAATTAGGCATGACATAAGAAGACATGTGATTGGTAAAAGACTGTATCAATTCGACTGTGGGTCCTAATAATTAAATATCACACTTGTACACAAAAATCTGAATCTGTGAATAGGGCATATCTTAAATCAAATCCAAAATGTATTACTAGAAGTAGAAATTTTGAAAGTAGAATAGTTACATAAAGTAGTGCATTCACCCAATCGAGGTCATGGAAATTCAGCATTGGAACTATTTGAATCTGTAGGGGCACCTGTAGTAAAAGGAAGTAGAGTGGTCCATCATCTAAAACAACAGCAAAATAGGCAAAATTACTTTAAAATGAAACAAATACTACGGTATTAAAATATAAATTCTAAAGAAAATTCTACTGATCTAAAATATATCGATTTATGATAAAAAGTCTAAAAACACTTATAGTAAGTCATTGACAGATTCAAAGTTAAACAGGAAGTAGCCAAGTGTGTGTGTGTGTGTGGGGGGGGGGGTAGGAAGTGTATGTAGTTACCATGTATGTTTGAAATATTATACCTGTTATTTGAATTTTGTATTACATTAAATGATTGCTATGTTTTAATGATGTGCACTTAATGTGTGATTGACGAGTGTGTGCAAAATGTGACATGTCCTTTTATGAGGGACTGTGTTCATGTAAATATGTTATATTTTTCATTGTTTATCTTATTAAAATGATTGCAAACAATTATCTTCAGTTGATTTTCTTACCTGTCTGGTGTACACAACAAAGAGGACAGAGACGATTGGTAGAAATGCTAGTATACAGGGTTAAATTTCACCATTGGTGACAAAACAGCATCCCGCATTGTTTATCCGCCATTGTTGATCTTTAAATAAGGGAAATAACTCCTGAAAATAAAAAAAAATGCAGTTTACATAACATTTATATGTTTCTCTTAAGGTTTCACACACAAGGAATTGATTTCACTATATGTTACTATTTAGCTTTAATTAAGTTAATTGATTAACTATAGATACTCTCAGCATATAATTCATGAATGAGAAATGATAGCTACTGTGGTTTCATTAATATTCAAGGGTATCAATTTTCGTGGATAAAGTGAAAATCACAGTTTCAAGGATATGTAAATTCGTGGCCAATGATCATATCAATACAAAATGTTAAACATTAAATTTCGTGGTTCAACTTTACAACGAAATCCCCGAAAATTGGTATTCAACGAATATTGATGAAACCACAGTAAATGCTTCAAGAAAAATTTTAGATCAGAAAAATAATGCTTTATGCGGCTTCTAAGAGAGATAATTGAGATAAAACATACCTACCACGAAGTACACGTGGGTTTCACATGTTGACAAGCAGACTCAGCACCATCCAGGAAGTTGCATCATGCGCATCTAAAAAATAGTTCCATTGAAATTAGTGTGACAATTCCACCAAAGTAGTAATACTCCTTACCACTGAGTCCATAATTAATACTGTAGGCCTAAAAGGTGCCAAAAAAGGAAGAAAGAGAAGAAATTGTCTCTATATATATGGAACAACAATAGACCAAGTTCAGTTTGATTGGATATTTCTTTGCGTAAGAAATTTAAACTCTCGAGCTGTGACTTTTAAACGTTCCAGTGAACTGGATCCCCCTCACTGCTCTTTGAGTCGACTCGCTGGTGAGTTGAGTGTATTTTCTTCAGCTGTATTCCCGAGTGGCTCCCATGGCACATTCTCTGAACTCTCTAGGTTTTGAACTTGCTGAGGTAAGTCGCTGGATTTCATTTTCATGCATGAATAAAATCAAAGCAGGCAAACCAGCAAAATGGCCGCTACATGTAGAATTCTGTATATATAAATGGCCGCTACATGTAGAATACTGTATATATAAATGGCCGCTACATGTAGAATTCTGTATATATAAATGGCCACTACATGTAGAATTCTGTATATATAAATGGCCGCTACATGTAGAATTATGTATATATAAATGGCCGCTACATGTAGAATTCTGTATATATAAATGGCCGCTACATGTAGAATTCTGTGTATATATAAATGGCCGCTACATGTAGAATTCTGTATATATAAATGGCCGCTACATGTAGAATTATGTATATATAAATGGCCGCTACATGTAGAATTCTGTATATATAAATGGCCGCTACATGTAGAATTCTGTATATATAAATGGCCGCTACATGTAGAATTCTGCATATAAATAAAGTCAAATAGTTTATTTATAGAAAATTATCTCTAAACATATCCCCTGTACACACATTACTGTCATTCAGTCAATTGAAAGGTAACTAAAATGTGACTGAATGGCATATTTTTTACCTTTCCAGACCATTCAGTTATCATTCAGTTGATTCAATGGCAGAGATTCATCCTGTGATATGTGGATATTAATTCCTTGCTTTTAATTAGTAATCAGTAATATGTAAACGCGCGGAATTGATATCCATGTAAAATCAAGAGAAGCATCCACCTCACAGATTTTGAAATCTCGCTTACATTTCCTGAGAGTTGGGAACTATAAAAGATTAGGATAAAAGTTCCGTATTAACAATTCAATATTCTCACATTTTGATACAAAACAGCGTGATCGCAGAATTAAGTACTCGCTTAAAATAAGGAATCTACATAGTTTGTATTCAAGCATTGAGAACACATCATTACCATCTTCATTTTCTGGTCGTCCCTCCCCCTCTTCAGCTGTCTCTGTGTCCGACGCTCTGTCACTTCCTCCGTGTCACTACTTCCCTCATTCTCGTTCACGGCGTCCTTAAGGGATTTGACCTCTGACCTCAGGATTTCAATGTTCAGACTTGAGCTGCGAGACTTGGTCACGTTCGTGTTCGTAGTGCTGAGTGACGTCACGGTTCTGAAAGCTGAACAAACACAAACAATTAGTTAAATGTTCAAACAACTCTCTTTTATATACCACAGACTTCATTTGTTTCCTGCATGCTTTTAGCCAATCATTTCTGACGAGCCAATAGCATGCTGGGAAAAGTTTAAATCATGTAATTCAACAGAGCAATAACAACAAATTTTTTGAAAATGACCTGATGAATAATAATATCGATGGTATCAACTTGATATAAATTTATATCACAGACTGTAGTTTACTATGTGTAATGAACAAAATGTGCAACATCTTTTAACTAGAAAGTAGAAAGGAAGATGGTAAGATAATCATTGCTCGTTGCGAGACACAATAATTCCACACTCATTCACCTGTATCTGGTCTATCTCGTTCTTCATCTGGCGGCAAGCCAACCTTTCCTGCTCGAGCTCGTCTTTGAGTCTCTCTTCTGAGACTCGAGAATACACTCGTCTGAGACTCGAGAGCAGTCACCTGAGATTGAAGCCTTTGCTTTTCTCGCTCCACTGAGTTTTTGAGATCTTTAACTTTGACACGTTCTGATTCTAACTCAAGTTGCATGTTCTCAAAATTTGGAGTTTTCTGATCTGCACTCTCAAGGAGTGAGTAACGCTCACCGTCCAGACTCTCTCTGAGGTGTGGTTGACAGTTGTCACCCTCTTTATAGCTATGAATAAAAAATGTATCAATAGTAATGTTATACATAAATTCTACATCCTTAATACTATCTCAGTACACTAGCAGTACATACATTAGCATCTTTTTAGAAAAAAAACATTTATCTAAATAAGGTCACCGCAATCTTTCTAGGGAATTAACTTAGATAAGCCTAAAGAGAACTTTCTAGAGAGAGAAACAAACATTAATTTAAATAAGCCGAAAGAAAAAAGGTGATACAGTTAACTTGAGGGACTTAAACATTACACCCTATCAGCACCCAGCAATATTAGTGCTAATTGCTGTCTATGGAGGAAAAGATGAGAGGTAAAATCATGATGATAATTTAATTGATCATCTTGAGTTTACTGTTTGTTGACCCTCACTATCTCGGTCTTCTGTCTCCCTGAGACAGAACACCACTCTGTAGCTCAAAACTCACCCCTGCAGGTCGCTCAATTTGGCATCCTCGTGTTTCACTGCTGTGCTGAGCTGCTCGAGTCGAGCCTTGTAACCAGACTCTGTGGATCTGAGATTCTTCCTCTTGAGATCGAGTTCCTATTGTAGGTTGGCCAGGGCCACCTTCTAGAGTTCCTGAGCATTCTCGGCTCGGAGTCTTCCATCTCGCTCAATGTTAAGATCACTATAAGCCTTAGACAGTATATATTTTTACACTTATAGTAATTAATCATTATCAAATGTATACCTGCGTTCCGTTTTCTATTACGTAGAATTCTACAAATAACAACAGAAACCTATGGTTGGATGATCACAAAGTGTGTAATAGACGGTAAATAAGATAATAATTAGTATTACAGTCCATGCGAATTATAAACTGAACAATTCAAGGTGACAAACAATATGTGTAGTTTTGAGAGCAGACTAGATTTGTACAGAACTATTAACAAATTCTCAATATCCAAATTATCTCCATTACTCAGCTGGTATTGAGCTACACATGGCCTCCATATCAGTACAATGTCTGTGTTCATCTGAAACAAGGCATTGATTAACCGTTAATTTATCTATATCATATAAATTTTGTAATGATACATACGCGACTACAAATACATCAAATGGATAAAGACAGAACTACATCTAAAAATAAGTTTAAACTTATAACATTGACACATGCTTAAATAAAATTGTTATAAATTAAATCAATTCAATCGACATGTACTCGAAACAAAACAAATAAAAAGTACATGTATTGGCCTGTTACATTGATTAACTAATCAGAATGGCATGTGACGTTACATCTTATTATGAAATACATTTAATTTTTATTCATTCAGTTAAACAATTAATCCCAATGACTGGTAGATACAGCTAACCCTGTAACAATGAGCTGTTCATATTGACAAACAATCACACAGATAAACATGTCTTACATGTATCTTATTGACTGATAATTAACACGGACTGTGTGTCTTAGTTATCTATATCTAATTAATGTGAATGATAATGACTCAGACTTACCTGTCAGAGCGTCCTGTCTGATGATGTACCTGTAGACACACACCTTGTTGTTGTCCCATGATAAGACCCAGAGACGGTGAGTGTTAACATCATAGCTCAGGCCCCTTTGGTTACCAATCTCTTGTGATTGAGTCAGTAAATGTGACAGAAATTGACCGTCCTTGTCCAACATCTGTACTGTTTTGGTTCCATCATCACACACCAGGATGTGTGACAGCGCGTCAGTACAGATTCCATGTGGGCGTAGTGCTGCCCCTGATGGAGGTCCTGTGTAGGAGAAACGATGATGTCCACCATGCTCTGTCACCACTACAGCACCAGACTCAAAGATATAGTCAGACACAACGACATCTCCATTGTTGTTTTCTGTTAAATAGTTAGGTCTACTAAACAGTCCATGTCCTGTGTTGCCATGCTGAATGGTGTGTGTCAGCTGTCCGTTCTTGTTGTACCGGGTCACCTTGCCTGTGTCTGAGTGTATACAACGCATCGCAACTAGTAGATCCCCAGTGGACGGGGACCAGTACACACACCGTGGTATCCATGTAGAGTCTGTTTTCTTTATAAATGTGGTGGTTGTTTTCATATCCTTTGAAAGTTTGTTGATGTTATAATTCCTATCTATATAAATCAGTTCACCCTCACCGTTCACTGTGTGTAATCCATATAAATATCTCCGTGAATCCTCCACTCGATGTAGATGGACACCTGTTGTGTCTGTCAAGATGAGATTGTATCCATCACTGACCCAGATCCGGCCTGATGTCATACAGGAAATGTGATAACACCAACCCACACCTGTCACTGTGAGAGAGTGAAGTAACTCGGGGGGAGACAATAGTTTCAGCAGACACTGGTTTCCTTGCTGTGGTATTTCTTTCACTGGAGTTGGAATTCCATTCAGTGACTCCATCACACGAATTTGATCTACAAATATCAAACACAGAGTTTTTATCCTAAATTGTTACTAATATTAGATTAATTAATTCAATACTCTGATTAAAGTAAATGGATTCAGTTAATTCATTACTCTGATGAAATAATTATCAAACTTAAATTAATTGCTTTGGTATATTTTTTTTATTCATAAGCATGATATCGTTTGCATCTTCTAATCAAAAAAAGTTTGAGAAATAAAACCATATATGGACACATGTACATGCATGAAAGATTAAATAACAATAACGATTAAATATGACTTATGTGATCTAACAAAAAATAACTTAGGCATACTTAGATCTCATTCAAACATGTATGATACCTAACACATATATAATAGATTAATGATTATGACTCAGACTTACCTGTCAGAGCGTCCTGTCTGATGATGTACCTGTAGACACACAGATTGCTGCTGTCCCATGATAAGATCCAGAGACGGTGAGTGTTGACATCATAGCTCAGGCCCCTTTGGTCACCAATCTCTTGTGATTGAGTCAGTAAATGTGACAGAAATTGACCGTCCTTGTCCAACATCTGTACTGTTTTGGTTCCATCATCACACACCAGGATGTGTGACAGCGCGTCAGTACAGATTCCATGTGGGCGTAGTGCTGCCCCTGATGGAGGTCCTGTGTAGGAGAAACGATGACGTCCACCATGCTCTGTCACCACTACAGCACCAGACTCAAATATATAGTCAGACACAACGACATCCCCATTGTTGTTTTCTGTTATATAGTTAGGTCTACTATACAGTCCCTGTCCTGTGTTGCCATGCTGAATGGTGTGTGTCAGCTGTCCGTTCTTGTTGTACCGGGTCACCTTGCCTGTGTCTGAGTGTATACAACGCATCGCAACTAGTAGATCCCCAGTGGACGGGGACCAGTACACACACCGTGGTATCCATGTAGAGTCTGTTTTCTTTATAAATGTGGTGGTTGTTTTCATATCCTTTGAAAGTTTGTTGATGTTATAACCCATTTCTATATAAATCAGTTCACCCTCACCGTTCACTGTGTGTAATCCATATAAATATCTCCGTGAATCTTCCACACGATATAGAGGGACACCAGTTATGTCTGTCAAGATGATATTGTATCCATCACTGACCCAGACCCGGTCTGATGTCACACAGGAAATGTGATAACACCAACCCACACCTGTCACTGTGAGAGAGTGAAGTAACTCGGGGGGAGACAATAGTTTCAGCAGACACTGGTTTCCTTGCTGTGGTTTTTCTGTCCCTGGGGTTGGGATTCCATTCAGTGACTCCATCACACGATTTTGATCTACAAACATTAAACATCGAGTTGTACTTCTGTATTGTTGCAAGGAGTAGATTAAGTTAACTCAATACTTTGATGAATTTAGATAACATTGAAATTGTGACCATGCCAACGCTCTCCCTATCACTTAAACCAAGGGCATCAAATACCTGTTCCAAAGAATTGTCCGTTTTAAAATGGCACATACAACAACACGTGGTCATACACGAAAATAGAAAATATAAATACAGATATTTCCGAAGAAATCTAGCACAAGTATATACTGTAATTTCAGTCTAATCACGAACGAAACAACATTGGGATGGTGACCATCTCATGCTTATATAGTGGATAATAGAATATAAAGAATTTCAAAGAATTTTGCTTTGACCTTGACCTAAAACTTCAAAATGTTCCAGCTTTCACAGAACTTTTAATTCAGTTTCATTACCACTGACATTAAAACATTTTTGTTTAATTTGAACATATTAGCAAAATGTGAAATAACCCATCGTCTAAAACTGATTATATGGAGATCTACTTCGACCTTCACATTGATTTTGTTTAAGGTAAACCAAACAGCTCTGTTAAAGTTAAGTATTAGCAAAAAAGAAGAGTATTTATATGCTCTTAAAAACAGGACTCTTGTTGGATCTGATATGATCTTGACACTTGATCTACAAACATCATCAAGGTCACTGCATATCCTTTGATTGAAGGCATCAATTGAGTGATGTAGGAGCCAGATTTAGCAAAGGAAGAGAAGATATGCTCTGAACAAGGATTTTACAAATCATTCTGATATGATCTTCACATTTTGACCTTCAAAATTGGTTCAAGGTCACTATACACCTGTTATTTATAAGCCTTGTTTATCTTAAGTACATGTTTAATCCAAATAGATTAAGGTGGAACGCATATATGCGATGAAGAGGATTTTTGCATGGTCTTATATGACAATAAACCTTAACCTATGAACTTTATTCTAGGTCACTTCACACCCTCTGACCATAGACACTCTCTGGGTAATGTATAAGCTATATTGAACCAAGAGGAGAGAATATATCCTCCGGACAAGGTTTTTATTCATAAATCTGCTATAGCCTTAATCTTGAAACGAAAAACATATTAATGGTTTAATGATTTTGAAAGATAAACAAAACAATACTGGTACTGGGGACATATACTTAGTATTATTTTGCTATCAAATCTATCAAACCAAGACATCGCGAAAAAGTGCCATATGGTTGTTTGATTTATGAGAGAACAGCCGCCGCCAATAACATTGGGGGATTAGCGACGCTTAGTACATCGACCGTGACCTACGTTCGCCATTGAAAGAGCAATTTAGTTGTAATGTTTCTTAGTAATTTGTATAGTAGTATGATATTTATAAGTTCAGTTAGATAAAGTCTGCCTTTTCTGAATGAGCCATAAGAATTCAAAGCTAATTCTAGATAACTGATATATAAACAATTTGCTTATACAATGTAAAGCTGTTAATGGCTTTTAGCTGCAAGATTTTGAGATTTTACATTATTGCTATAACTATAAATCTAGGAAGAGACAACCAGGAATGATTTTGGAAGTCTGGTCTGAATTCTATAACACATTTCTTTCATTTTAGTACGAAAGTCATTTTTCTCACAGTGAATAATTAAAATATCTGGAGAAGGATCATACCTCAACAGCATATATGATATGAACTTTTGAAATATTTCGAGTTATAACCAAACGATGATCAATTGATTTGCGTGAACGATTAACACTTTCTAAAAACATTCTAATTGAAAATATGTTGTACAATCGTTGGTGCATAAAGGTTTGCATTTGAAACTTATTCCAGGTAAATACGATGATAGTGAATTATATGCTAAATCTTTCAATGACATGAGCGATGAAAACACATAAATTTGAAAGGGGAGGATCCCAAATATCAGAAACCTGATACGCGCCCATGTTAAGGCTCCCGATGGATTTTACAGCGATATGTAGAAAGTCATTGTTTGTACTTCATACGTTATGACGTCGTATTTAACTTTGACGTTACCATTTGCATTCCTGACAATAGTTATCAGGGAATGTAAATTAAGAGCATGTCTACGAGAGAACCATGCAAATATGGAAAAAAGATGTGGCAGCAAGTCTCAAGAATGAACAGAATTTTATGATAGATTTAAAGGATACCCATCTAGAGTCAGATATATGATGTTTATTCTTGCACTGGATGTTTCTATTTATAGTAACGGCCAGTATTACATTCTGGTTAATTAGCCTCTAAAAACCAGAAAAGTTAAGAGAAAAATTGTCAAATTCAGTAATTAATTACAAAATGTATAAAAAATGTTTGAAAAAAATAAGACTATATTCTTAAAGAGGAAGTTCAAACCTTTAATCGTTGCATATTTATTTTCATATTTCTATTTACACCATGAAGTCCAAAGGGTGTAAATGTTGGCAGGATGCCAAGAAATGATAATTATACATTTTTGTCAATTTTTCCGAAAGAATTTCTCAGAAAATGGCGCATTATCTTTAGAAATTTTGAGTTAATAAAAATTTGTCTGATGTATTGTTACAAATATATAAAATCCATCTTTGGACTCTCAAGGACTAAAAAGTAATATATTAACAAAAACATCCCATTTTCAAATAAAATAAAAATTTGTTGGTTTTTAAATTTTATTTTACAAACGATTTTAATCCACTGAAGTCAACATTTGTAATTAAACATGAAAGAAACACCTTATTCTGCTTTTAATTTAAAAAAAAATAGATGTTATCACTGTTTCTAATAGAATTCTTATTCATTACATGTGCATTCATTACTACTGTTAAAATTCTCTCCTCTGTTGCGCTCTTCTGTAGAGAAGGTAAACTATTTAGAATGTTGACAAAACTTGTACAAGTTCAAGTTCAGGCAAAGTATTGAGAAATGCTGTGAGTGTAACTGTTGTTAATATATTATGATATTGAATGATTTTAATTGCACAACAATTGACCCATCTTGTTAGTGTTATTCACTATATCACATATTGAAGTTTGATAGAAACTTGTATCTATACTCTGTCCCGAGTTTTTGCTTCCACCACTTTTTGCATGATATTTCAATAATAGTAAATACCTTTGTGCTCAAACTACGTTCATCCACTAATATAAAAAAATGTCCAGATTATCTGTTTTGAAACGCTCCCTCTACCGCTTCAGGTTTCAATACACATCCCGAAATTGAAAGTCTACGGAGATTTTGCATTGCAACAGCCATTAATAAGCCCGGATGATAACGTTAAAAAATTGCGCGATGTATTCCGAGTGTATTCCGAATGGAGAAAAGATGTAAACATTCCCCATTATAAATCTCCGTAAGGAATCTGTTTTCGTTCATGTGAATTTTTCTGAGTTGAAAGGGATAATTGTTCAGTGAAGATATCTTCGATAAATTCCCTTTTAACGATTTCTACTGTATGTCTTTCACAGGTATGTGTAATTTTATTAAAAATCATCAAAAAGCGATGGAAGCAATAACTTGGGACAGATTATAGTCTATAAACTGCTATTTTCTGTCCCGATATATTTAAGCAGCACATTTGGACGATTTCGATTTTTAATCAAAATATACAAACCTGTGATAGAAGTGTAATTAAAATAGATGAAGGGAAATTTTCTAAGATAATATCATCCACAGATTATCATATTTTACTCGAAAAAAATCCACAGAAACGAGAACTGATTTCTTACAAAGATTCAATTTATAATGGGGTATGTTGAAATTAGATAGAATGATATATCGTTAAAATGACAGATGTCCTACGGACCCGGTTTGACCTGAGCGTAGCCTGGTCACGGTAAGATTATTCTTTCTATGTTGAAATCATTTGGAATTCACTAGGAATGCCTCGTGCAATTTTTTATCGTTATCATCGGAGTCTGTTGCAATAGACATCACATTTCTGTACGTGTATATTTCACTGGCCATCGATAAACCACCCTGCAGATGTTAAGGTTACACTCTTATAAGTATTGATTTTGACTGTTTGAATTAAAGTTAGTAATTGCACCCCTTTTCAATGTGATTCACATTTAGATTTTAAAATCATATCTAAATTACTTTTATCAAATATAACTATACCTGTACGCAGTATCATTGCAAGTTTTGATCCGCCTGATGGAAGAATTTATAATGTAAGCTATAGTTCATTTCTTCGATCCTTCTTTTTACATATGTTTTTTATGAATCAGATTTTTTTCTTAGTTATAATATTCATGGAATCTAGAAATGACGGGGAGGGGGCCAGTTTTTTTTTAGTTCTTGAGAAATCTAAGAATGTATCACAGTAAGTACATCTGAAATAAATAAAAAGCTCTACTCCCTTAGACCTACTTCTCTATATGCAGTTTATCTCCTCTTGGAAAAAATTAAAGTTTGTACCTTTTCTTAAAATTGAAATATAGTTGTAAAGGAAAAAAAGAGGTGTTAGGCTACCCTTTCCCCCAGGGATCTCAACCTGCGAAAACCGCATATAAATAAAAACATAAACTATAGAAAAGTTATCCCCAAATATTAATAAAGACATCATTACTTGTTTTTGTGGGATTGTTATTTGGGATGTTATTTAATCATAACCCATGAGAAGAAGACCTGGTCACAGAATTATGAAGCAGTCTTAGAAAAAAGTCAAAATTTTTACACTCTCTTATTGTCTTGTGATTAAAAAAATTGAAAAAATGAAATGCTAATAAAATGTGTCTCTATATTATATTATGCTGATATTTACAAATTTTAAGCGTAATTTAAGATGTATTATATTTTAATTAACGATTTTTCAGGTTTGATATTGGGTCCCTCCACCCCTCAAACAATAAAAGTTCAATCTTTTATACTGTCGGACCAAAATATTTACCAAATCTACCTTATTCTATGATTATTTAATGTGATAGACATTCATTGGCAATGGGTTCCACACCACTTCCACATTTTAAAAAATCGTCTGTTAAATTCAACAAATATATGTTTAATCATTTCTCTCCATTGAGGTGATCTTTTTGGCTTTGTTTTTGTTTGTTTGCTTGTTTTGGGATTTGTTTTGTTTTGTTTTGTTTTGTTTTTTTCTTATTTTTTTATTTGTTTTTTTTTTTTGGGGGGGGGGGGGGGCTTTGAAATCTGGTCCTACTTCCTGAATTAAAAGATCACTAGTTCAAGTATAAAAAAATGAAAAGATCAACACATGTATCACTATGTTTATCGAATGAGAGAGAGAGAGAGAGAGAGAGAGAGAGAGAGAGAGAGAGAGAGAGAGAGAGATTGCCAATCTGTAGTAAACAATATGTAAAATTACACACCAAAAGAGATCCGCTTTAAGTACTTCTTTCATTAACAGTGCGATATATAAGATTTTTAAAAAATAGTTAAGTCCACTTCAGCTTACATGTATATTCAAATTCCCATTTTCCCATGATTTCTCGTGTTTTAATTTATGGCATTGATTTAAAAAAAAGAAACCCTGAAATGTGTTGAAGCAACCCTTCAGTTCAATAAAATATTGTTTGGCTCGCGAATATGTCGGTTTTGTCCCCATAATATACATGTGACAATGTAATACTAACGCTAAACTACAGATTCTGGGGAGTTTTAAAAGTAGAAAAATGTCCAACTTTAAGACAATATATTTGCAATATTATTGAGAGTCCAAAGACAGATTTTTGATATATTGTAAAGATAAATGTCCTTTTATAACGAAAAACAGATTTAGTGAATTTAAAGTGCAATTTTCTGACTTTAAAGCATTTAAAAAATGTATATTTTTATAATTTTACAAAAAGTTGGAAACATGCCAGATTCGTGACCTATCTGCACTTAACACAAAGAATATTTGGGAATTCTCACAAAATAATTTACACAAGTGTATCTTGTTAGTGTTAACTCTAAATGACTTTTTGAATTTATATTTAAACTAAACTCAGAATTCTTAACAATAATTTGGTGAATTTTGCAAAATTTTATTCTTAAAAGGGTCAAAATGCTATTTTAAGTAACAGTGCTGCAGAACCAAGTTTAGACTGACCACATCAAAAAAAAAATTGTGGCATATTATTTCATATAGATCCACACTGTTACACACAAAATATGAAGTTGGTCAGAGAACCTTGCTTCCACCACCTTTTGCATGGTTTTCTCGTAGACTTGCTCTTAAAGTTAAAAGTGAATTATATCAAACCAGTATAATACCACATGTTTCCTTCACATAGATGCTGCTGTATATGCTAGACGTATAGAATTTATTCATATTAAAAACCAGTATCAAAAATTGGCAGTTTTATAGCTTCGTTTTAAGTATAAGACTATTTATAAAATAGTGGTTTGGAGACTCTCCTTGCTACGTGTAAACAACAGAATGAAGAAATTTTAATGCATGTAAAACAAGTCTGGTGCAGGTGAAAGATCAACACAACTTAAAAAAAGAGTGTAACCTTAACATCTGCAGGGTGGTAAAAGTGGTAGAAAACATAAATACCAATGTGAATCGTGCTTGGGAAACCTACGAATTTACCCAAATGTTTTGTAAATCGCTTTTGATTTGTAAAAGTGTGCATTATTTTCATGATTTTGTCGAATGTTTCAACAATATATTCCATAAACGTAATATCTATTTCTTTCCCAAGCAAGAAATTCAAATTATATGACTTAACACAGATTTTTTTCTTAAAAATGTGTATGATTTAATGTCATTAATCACCTGCGCCGATGCGATTTTAATAGATCATTTGCAATATTAGGTATCGCCCGTCACATGATTACAAAGTACATATGACGTCACAAAAACGAAAACTTGCTAAAAACAATTCATAAACTATTATTGTAAGAGCTGTTTGTGCTTGCGGCAAAATAGTTTATTGTTAGCAGTTCTATTTAGGCTCTAATATCGTCCTCGTGAAATCTCCCGGAATGGGCAACAGATAAATGTCCGCTTCTGGTGTGAGCGATCTGAATCTTGTCGACTGTTTTTTTTTTTTTTTTTTTTTATAATATTTATTATTCAGTTTTTATACAGATAACAATAATTCATAAACAATACAGGAATAAGTTAGGAAAACATAAATCTAGATTTGACGATTAATACATAGATATCTTGTACATTAAGTCGAATATATTTTGTTTTCAAACAATGAATATACATAAATTGGATAAATTTTAACAACCAATTGCATTGCATAAGCATATGTATAATATAGAAGTACTCTGATACTATTTGATAATTATGGTCCACCAGGGTCCTTACAACACAAAAAGTCCAAACACTCCCCAGTGGACGATGCTACATGAGACTGTTTTCTCAAAGTAGCTAAATACTTTGTAGAATTACAAATTAAAAACGTGTAAGTACATGTATATATCACAATGTATCAGCAAATTTTGAGAAAAGACGTTGTTTGTCACATTTCATAAGACGTAAAAGAGAAGAATATTGAATAAGAGCATTTTTGACACTTTTACACACATTTATTTCAGTTTCTTGCAGAGATTCAATTCTACAGTACATTTTGTATTTATATATTTTATAAGCAATGAAAGAAATCAATAAATTCAACGACTCAATCTTGTCGTTTTGTTCTAAATAAAAGCATAGAATAATATGTTTCCATTTTATGTCGAATAATAAAAAGGAACCTAATTTTCTCCAAATATGTTCAACATTTTTACATTCAAATAATAAATGTTTAGTGTTTTCAATTGTTTTGCATATATTACAGTTATCCTCCTTGTTCCTTAACCATTTACTTAAATATGCATTGTTGCAGAGAATATTATGGAGCATTTTGTAATTGAATTCAGCTATTTTATTGTCATTTATATCTTTGACTTTTCTCGTGTATATATTTTTCCATAGATTTGAATCCTTTATCGGTATTGCAAACTCTTGAGAAAATTTAGTTTGATAACACGGTTTAACAAATTTCTTGTGTATTAAGTTTTTATAAAAGAATTGGCATTTTTTATTATTTAAGCATGACACCCCTGTTGCAAAATGAAATTTCCTTTCATTTTTTATGTTCAAATATTTAACATTTGTAAAATCATATTTTTTACACAATGGTTTTATAACTGATAATAAAGTTTTATATTCACAAAGCCAGTTAGACTTTCTCTTAATAATAGTGGAAAGCACTTGAAGTGTTTTTATATTCCCGTTATCATCTATTAAGTCCTTTAAGTAAAGTATATTACTGTTGACCCAGTTTTTAAAAAATAATGTTTCTCCTTTTATTTTTATGTTGTTATTATTCCAAATGGGTTGTTTTAAAATATCGTTAGGTGATATGTTATCGAAGTTACACCTTTGTTTACATTCGTTAAATGAACTTAGAATTTGTTTGTAGAAAAGTGGAAGTTTGCCTATTCTATCCAGTGCATTTAAATTAGTTTCAGAAAACTGTAAGACGTAATGAAGATTTAAATTAGCTTTTTCCATAAAACTCTCAAGGATTTCAAATAGAGTGCCCTTAGAAGATAACAATCGCTGCTTTTAGAGCCTTGAACTTACTTTCAATATCTATAATTGATAAACCTCCATCTATTATATCGCCTATCAAGGTATTTCGTTTGATTCTTTCAGATTTGTCCCATATGAAATTAAATAAGAGTCTTTGGACCTTACAGATATATTCTTTATCTGGTATACACAATATAGATGCAATATAAACTAGTTTTGAAGTTGCTAATGTTTTGATTATACATGATTTACCAAACACCGTTAGTTTTCTACGTTTCCATGATTCAAATAACTTTTCCATGTCGTGATATATTTTCATCCAATTTTTATTGTAACATTCTTCTTTATCATGTCCTATATAAATACCTAAACACCTGACAGCTTTATTTGTTGCTTTAATGCCATTGATTTCATCATACATATCTTTAAGCCCCCCTAAAAGAATACATTCGGTCTTGTTTATGTTTATTTTTGATCCGGCATGATTGCAAAACTCGTTTATAATTTCCAAACTCAAAATCTAAAGAATTCTCGCCTTTGTCGACTGTTTATGAGAAATAAAATCAGTGATTGAGTTATTATAACCACTGCTCTAAAAAATTAAGCTTCCGTTAAGTTGTTCGAGAGAGCCACACCAAACACAAAGGTCCATCTTCATACATTCATTATGAAATGAAATGGATGCTTAGTACCCCACATTGCATCATAAAAACGACGACTAAAAAGCACTAGCTGCAAGAATTTTCTTGGCGCAAAAATTCAAAGTACCTACAATGGACTGTCAAGTTTTAAGGTTATTTCGGATTTCCTCAAAATCTCAATACACTTAAGAGCAGTAGTTTTTTTTCCCGGTATACTTATTATCAGTTCTTCTTTTTTGTAGATTTCTATTCTAAGAAACACCAATTCCATTTTAGCCCCAACTGGTTTTTTTTTTCATCTGCTAACAGAATTATAAAAATATTTAAATTCCTACAAATGATTTGAAAACTTGACATTAATCGCCTGCACCCTTCAATATATTTGGCCGCAAAAATAAAGTCTTCAAGGTGTTGACTAAATGTGTCTTAACCTGTTTCTGTAATTGTAATCCTTTCTAGAAACTAACATTTTTTTTATTGAGCACAACTTATGTAACAGTCCATAGGAAGGCATTATCAAAATAAAACTGATTGATAAATCTAAAACCTAGCAACTCGTGGTCAGATGGAGGTACGGGTAATAAACAAAAATCTGACTGTACATCCATTTTTGGGAGTTGATCTTAATCAACTCTCCTATGCAGTAACTCTGGCAAACCGAAAGTGAAACAGTGTTTGGACAAACGCACAAATCATCACCGCTGACAAGACTTAGTTCTTGAAAATAATAGAAAAATTCAAAGGTAATGTATACTAAAGCATTGTCTTTCAAGGAAACTTATCAATATACACTTCGAAAATAATCAGATTTTATACAATACGAACAACTAAGATATGTTCATAGTCTCATGTATTCCTACGCCAGAGTTTAATATAGCCTCGTTCAACCAAACGCTCGGTTGTCTCCGTAAATCTCCGACAAGCAGAAAGGCTCTCTTGCTTGACGAAGATTAACGGAGCCAGCCGAGCGTCTTGTTGAACGAGACTAGAGTTCTATATCAATAGTGCTTGGATCCATAACATTACTTATACATAAATTGAAATCTATCTTTAGATATTACACAACATAATTCACATGAGGTTTCTCGATTCTCGATTCTTGTCGGAAAAGTCTAAAATTGTAAGACTTTGTTTTCTTCTGGCGATGATACTCAACTCGAAGTCCAGTACTTCTTTGACCAATAGTTTATTAACAATCGTGATCGTATAGTTAGAATTACATCAGCTAATAGCAGCCCAAATCAAGAGTCTAAGAATCTCTATAAGCGGAATCTATCTATCTCAATAAGCGGAATCTCTAAATCTACTCAACATCATTTCACATGGGTATATATAACATTTTACATATGATGGACAGTTTTGACTGGTTCGGCCCATTTACGACGATCATGAGTGAACATTCAGTGTTCAAAATTAAGATTAATAGTTTATTCCTAAATAAAGTAACAAAACCGTCAAAACTGCCAATCAAAGAGTCTGGATGCAGGATTTGAGTCTCTGAGTCCTGGGTCGCGGAGTCCCCCACCTAGTATGAGGCATCACTTACTCATAATACGTTCATTCATACATGGCATAAACGGTTACAAATGTTAATATATAGAATACACAATACATGACTCAATACAGAGTACCAGAGCTATCTTTGCAGACAGAGAATCGCCAAATATGACACTTGTTTTTAAACTCTCAATTTGGATATTATTATGCCCGTATTATTTGCCTGGTTTTATAACATCATTTAGGAATACTACGCAGTACTACAAGATTCACAGAGTTCATTATATTAATTATCATTAACACCATTCAATGCGCAGTACCTAGGTACACTTCAATATCATAGTGACCATTATTTAATACTCGCAATTTAAGGTCATAGCATGGCTATCTGTTTACAAAATTCATATAACAAAAAAGTGCTTAATTCAAATACAGACTAGAATCTAATTGCCATGCAAGATAAGTTGATTTTAAAAGAAATGATAATCGATAAAATCAACTCCGGTCAGTACTCCAGTACTTTAATTTGCAATAGAAGAGCCTTTACCTAAGTTAGCAATCATTTCAAGAGTCATCAAACGATGAGTGTAATGAACCGTGCAAAAATTTGGTCAATGAAATCACTCACACTACTTACTTCAGAAATGATAAATTAACAGTGTATTAAACCACAACTCCCATCTTTCTTTGCAAAAATGCTAGAAGGTTATAATGTATATTTTGCATCGGGATTTGATGGACGATTTTTATTAAAAATTCACATAGCTGTGAAAGAAGATGCCAAAACGGGGACTGATAAAGTTGATTTTAAAAACCATAACGTAAATCTTGAAATGTTAACATCGATTTATATTTGCGAAACCGAGTCATTAAGCTATATATACATTTTTAGGTATTGGATTTTTGCGAATTGTCATCGGCGCTAAATATAAAAAGCACTCAAATATTAAATGTCGCACATATTGCACAATGTTAGATAACCTTAGCATAATGTATATTACCGCTGCTTCTAATTTTCTCACGAATCGTATATGTTTACCATTTTCTTATAGTATTATAGGAGAGTTGATGTCTGCAATACATTTCTTGTTCAAATTACCGAAATAAACAATAACAACAGCAAATGCAGCAAAACTACCTGAAGATGTATTTTGATATGGATTTATATCGATATAATTATCCCAATTAGCAGTTTACACCTTCACATGCGCTACACTACACATGTATCGGAGGATCACGTGTCAAACACAAGAGATATATTCCATCGTTGAGCAAGTGAGAATGAGAGGAAAATGGCGGCATTCAGCGAGAAATACAATTCAAAATACTGCACACATTTTCATATACCGTAAATTTTGGTGTCACGCCGGTAAACTGTGAACGGGTAAAAAAAAATCGGTACATTCTGCATCTTGCTAAAAATGTATCTACGGTAAAAATTTCCAGATTAACAATATGTAAAGCCATGCTTCAATTCACTAGCTTCCAGAGTTTTGGGGTACAGAAAAAGGTAAAGATCCATATTACACAAATTAATAGGTGTTGTTTCTGTTTTTTGATAGTTTGTTGTATGTAGCTTTTTCCATGAGCCACGAAAAAAAAATTATAAGTGGGCATGACGGATTTCCATGCTTTGTTTTCATGCTTAGAAAATCCGTGAGAATTATTTGTAATACATATGCAGCTATTTCCTCGATAATGACTCCGCTGTTCGCCGGGTCTGTTTAGTCCGGTACGTTTTAAAGTGTCCACCTCTTAGTCATACAAGGTATACGAGCTTTACAAACCAATTTCCCTTTTTGTACGCCCGAACGTTCTTTGAATCGGACGCCTGACGGGGCTACATTTCAATCAATCAATCAATTTGTCTCTACTTTGTTTACCCAGGCGATAGGTTTACAACCGTTGTAATATATGACGCAATGAGAAAAAGTATGTCGCCACAATGTACACGGGGAGTGAAATTCCCCAGAGTTATTTTTTTTATTTAATGCTATAATAATATGATTTCTTTTTTAAAGAAAATAAATTTTATTCTAAAAACTTAATACATTAGCTTTAATAATTTTTTTTCTAATCACATAATTAAGTTCGTGTTTCTATTAAAAGTGACCTCAGAGTCTCTCAGGGCCTCCTCAGAACCCTCAGTGCCGACTTCAGGGTCTACCAAAGCTTTCTTAGTACCCTCATAGTCACTCAGGGTTTACCTTGTACCCTAAGTGCCAACCTCAGGGTCTGTTAGGGGTTTTTTTCCGTGCCATTCAGGGTTTCCTCTGGGGTTTTTATTGTCTCAGGGATTATTTTATTACAGTAGTTTAGGTGGCCGGGTAGTGGGACCCTAATAATTATCAATCTTATTTAACAAGTTAAAATAAACTGCTCTTGAAAAACTTATTTTTATAACCGTGATAATGTTTGCATCTTCTTATTTAAACAAGGTTGAGCACAAATAGAAAATAACGTACGAAATTCAGTAAAACACGCTTATAACGAAGTACCAGGGATTGGCAAAATTACTTCGTTATCAGCGTTATTCGTCACGTCATATCCGTCAAGTTTTCAACATGTAATAAAGTGTCGGGAAATGAATGTCACTTCGCTGTAAGCGTCAATTCATTATAAGTGTGTTAGCTAGAACAGTGCTTACAATGTTGTAACATGTACATACATTTTATAATAAATTACACTAACATGGATATATAACTAATACATGAATTACAATCACAATGAATTGAATTTAAGATGAATTGACAATTTGATATGACTTGTGTGATAAAACAAATGTAACTAAGGTATACTTAAATCTCATTGAAACATGTATAATATCATAAACATATATACTAGATGAATGATAATGACCCAGACCTACCTGTCAAAGCGTCCCATCTGGTGATATACCTGTAGACACACACCTTGTTGTTGTCCCATGATAAGACCCAGAGATGGTGAGAGTTGACATCATAACTCAGGCTCCGTGGTTCACCTATCTCATGTGATTGTGTCAGTAGATGTGACAGGAACTGACCGTCCTTGTCCAACATCTGTACTGTTTTGGTCCAAGCATCACACACCAGGATGTGTGACAGCGCGTCAGTACAGATCCCTAGTGGCCGTAGTCGTGATCCTGGTGGAGTTCCTGTGTAGGAGAAACGATGTCTTCCTCCACGCTCTGTCACCACTACAGCATTATACTCATAGTCAGAGTTAGACACCACGACATCCCCATTGTTGTTCTCTGTTATATAGAGAGGTCCACTATACAGTTCCCACCCTGTATTGCCATGTTGTATGGTTTGTGTCAGTTCTCCGCACTGGTTGTACCGGGTTACCTTGCCTGTCTCTGTATATAGATAACGCATCCCGACAAGTAAATCCCCAGTGGACGGGGACCAGTACACACACCGTGGTTCCCATGTAAAGTCTGTTCTCTCTATAAATGTGGTGGTTGTTTTCATATCCTTTGACAGTTTGTTGATGTTATCCTTAGTATCTATATAAATCAGTTCACTCTCATTGTTTACTGTGTGCAATCCTCTATAACCACCACCTGAATCCTCCACACGATGTAGAGGGACACCTGTTGTGTCTGACAAGATGAGATTGTTTCTATCATTACTGACCAAGGCCCGGTCTGATGTTACACAGGAAATGTGATAACAACGACCAACACATGCCACTGTGAGAGATTGATGTAACTCAGGAACAGACATCAGTTTCAGCAGACACTGGTTTCCTACGCGTCGGTTTCCTCTCTCTGTGATTTGAATTGCACCCAGTGACTCCATCACATCCTCCTTGTTGAGTGACTCAGTCATGGAGAGCTGGCTGGTGTGGAGTGTAGGATGTATCTGGGGGAGGGCTGTCTTTATGGAGGAGAGGAATTGTAGCGGTCTGATTACTCTCCTCTGTTCATATATGTGTACATATTTCTGTAGCCTGACAATGTGTATTATCATTTCTAGCTTCTGTTTTAAACATCTGTGTTTGAAATCAAAGTCACAAAACACATTACACATGAAATCTGTTTGTATATAGTCAATGAGATCCTTCAGTGTCTGGGCCTTTGTTAGCATCTCTGATTGAAATTGGGAGAATTTTGTGTGACAGGTTTTGAAATCAGATTTGATTCGTGGCAGGAGAGCAGGTCTATAAAAGAGAGCCTCGCTTCTGATGGTGTGAATGGTTCCTCTGTGTTGTTGTCGCTTTGTTTCATAAGCTACTTGTATAACCACAATTTCGTGCTGTCCTTGTCCAAAGAGAAAACTTCTGAATCTGTGTGATTGGTCCTCAGAACAAGAATCACACAAAGGAACTTGACAAGGTTCACAGTACTTTCTATGAACATGGCCTGGATGTCTCACACAGATCTCTTGTGTTGGGATGTAGTTGATTTCATCACGGTATAACAAAATATTATGGTTTTTTGTTTGGAGATCTTTTAAATGATTCGCTTTACACTGGGGGCACAGATCACATGAACACGATACACAATAGTACTCTGTGTCCCCTGGACACTTAGAACACAGATGTACTTTACATGGAGTGATTGCTGCTTCCATGATGTAGAGAAAATCAGTCGCAAAATCACATTCTGTTAAAAAGAAATCAAAGTGTTTTAAATGATGTCAACTGCATTCTAATAATAGCAACTTTTATATGGAGTATTCTTTATTTAAAATTGATGTTAACTTACAGTTACATATATCCTTACAAAGATGCATTATGGCTCATCATTCTGGTTTTGTTACAAACACTCAATTATGACATATAAACCGAAGAATTATAAAAGAGTGAGTGGGGACTGGGGAACTTTCTATGCTAAACATATATTCTTCTCTCTCCCTCTCACTCTCTCTCTCTCTGATGTTTTAAATGTTGTGCCTAATATGCCTCTCTCTTCCTCTGTTTCTCTCTCTCTTCCTCTGTGTCTCTTTTTCGCCATCTAAATTTCGCTCGGAATGACGTCATCAAACTTTAAACCAATTAGAAGGTAGCATTTAACTTCTGACTGATCAAAAGGAATGTTACGATTGACTCGTGCGAGATGACGGCCTCCTCAAACTTTAGCTTAATCAGAAGACAACATTGGAATTTTGTCATCACCAAATATAATATGATGAAGAAAAATCATAATCATTCCCATTTTTTCTTTACACTTGCATAGTGTCGTTCATAAAGTGTGCGAAGAATGCATTTACGAAAACGAAATCGACCAACATAGCTTCTGTAACATTTACCAGTACAAAGAGCGAATATTCAAGGGCTCTGGCACACGTGAGGAGCTTTGTAAATGGCTGTTTTCGGAGGAAATCGTAACATCATGTATTTTTTGTCATACCTCTAGAGGGTACGACCGCTATCCCATCGTTAGCTATATGTACGAATGCCATCTTGCCAGATCGGAGGTGGATATTTTGCAAAGACGAATTCAGACATATTTTTGTGCAGATGACATCTAGAAATGACGAGGAAGGTATCGATCCATTTGCCCGCTGCATTACGATAGCTTCTGCCTGCAACTTGGTGTTTCTGAAGATGTTCTTGGAGGAAAAATATATCGGTATCATACCGCCACAAAGATACCGGCCGATAGACAAACAGTCCGTCAAAGCCATGCACTGGATAAAATACCATGGTTATTAAACCAATGTAGAGAACAGCACGCAGGCAATGTAGGAGAAAATGTGATTTGTATATGATGGATACTATGAAATTAGGAATCAAAAAGTAATGATGGAATTCCATGGTGACTATTGGAATAGCAACCCCAACTGCTCCTCTACATTCAACTATGTGTATGAAGAGATGGTACATGTACGACTCCTGTGGATCTTAGACGACGATTTCATTGAGACCAGCGGTCGAACCAACGTAGTCATTGCGGCGTACACAACAGCACAGGCTCGTCTAAAATTATACTCCTATCTTGGAAGATATGATGACCGGACTTTATATGCTGACATATATTAGGCCATATTCACTGCACGGTTATGTAAAAGGCCGCCATCTCTTGGTGATTACCAGGAGGATTTGACAAACGAGAACCCTGGAAAAACAATTATCTCTTTTGTAACCAGGGAACCAAAAAACTATGCGCATACCGTCTGTCACATGTCGAAAGGAAGGGGAAGAGTCAACATGCATAAAGTTCTATGTAGCGATTGTCACGGATAGTTTTCCCGAATGATGTCTTAAATCGGCAGGAACGCAATGTACACGGAAAAGCAGAAATGTTACTGCCTACGGCGGTGGCAGACATATTAACGCCGCTAACGCAGGAGTTCCTGCCGCTGCAAGGAGTTCACGCCGCCACCGCTGTAAGAGGTTACACCAACGCCCACAGCGCAGCCATCAGTAACTTCCCTTCCCAGCAACGACAAGAAGGTTTTGTCTTCAAACATCCCCTTACTGTGAATATGTTGGGGCCCACGTGTTGTTGCAAAACGTATTTCTGTTTATGCAGAACTGTCTGAAGATGATATGGCATCCTCCCGAAAGAATTGTGTGGCTCTACAAACGTTGGCAACCGCTGTATGATGTCATTCAGAGCAAAGTTTACTCCAAGGTCGAATATATTCAAGGAATACTTTTGGATCTGGATCAAGATTTTTTTTATTAATCCTAAAACGAGGAATATTGTCATATTGGATGATCTGATGTTATCGGCTTCTAAAGATTCCAGAATCGACGAACTGTTTACGAACGACAGTCGTCACAGGAGTTTGTCCGTAATTGCTATCAATCAAAAAATGTAGTACTACAATTAAGATCCCACCCAGAGAAGAATTTGCCATTACATGGTCTTGTTTAATAACCATGTGGACAAACAGCAAATCCTGACCATGTTTCGGCAAATGTACCCTGAAAATCCTCAACACATGTTGCGGCACTTTAAAGAGGTTACTTTCAAAGCCTATGGATCCGTGGTAGCTTCGTGTTCTTCTACATGTACTTTATCACACGTGCATGTTTATTGATATTTTGTACGATTCCAACTATTTGTTTATTCGAGATTTTGACTGGTACATGTAAGATTGACTTGTGTTTCAATTTAAGATTTATTTATCCACGAATATTTCCGCTACATACTGCTGAGAGGTTTTATAGATATCGTAGAAAGTAGTTGACGTCTTCATAAGGTTGCACATAAAATGAGAGAGAGAGAGAGAGAGAGCGCTCAAAATTGGAAGCATTATTTAGCCGAATTTAGAAAATGAAACAGTCTCCAAGCGTTCAAGGCAGAATAAAAAAAAATCAAATATCAAATTAACACATGCGGTAGGGGCAATTGCAACTTCTCTGGCCTTTCCGGCAAGTTTGGAAAAACACCTCGAATGTATTAACATTACCGGATGTTAGAATTTTATACAAAATGGAGTCGCTTCCCATTAAAATAAGTATCGGCAAGAAGTCTTGTATGTAGTTTCTGTGTTATATTTTAGTGTATATTGATACCTTTAATAAAGTATAGCTCACATCTCAACAAATTGTCCAGAATTGAGGGATTTAGTGATTATTTTTAGAATGTTCACAAGATTTGTTTAGAATTTATCTGTTTCATGATCACAGTGCAAGGGCTTTATTTTTTTTTTAGATTGTTCACAAGATTTGTTTAGATTTTATCGGTTTCATGATCACAGTGCAAGGGCTTTATTTTTTTTTCAAAATGTGGTGAAAACCTATTTTTGGCGAGTACTTAACATGTAAACATTTTTCTCCTCAATGTATGTCACTTTCCCACCCCTGTGTTTATTCGGTCAGTCTATGCTAAGTCAATCCGCTCCACGTGCGACCGAAAATCTCGTGTCGCGTCAGCGCACATAGCTCAGAATATTGTCCCCGGGCTGCAGATCAGCAATTGATAAATAATTGAGTAACATTTGGAAGGATGCTTTCACTGCAGCGGTCAATTGTTAAACAATAAGTGTCTAAATATTCGATGTCAATCAACCTCACATTAAAGGGGCGATATCGAAATCTGAGAAAGTGGCTAAAATATTAACCTGTTGAACACGCTAAACTTCTATAGTTATGAACAGAATAAAATATATATTATCAGAGACATAAATAACTTTATAAGTTATTTATGTCTCTAGTTTTATAAGTTAACATTTTTAAGTCAAAGATTAAATAAAATTTGTTCTCGGGATAAGAAGTAATGATATACGACTACATTAAGCAATAAAGTCGGTCGATCGTCATTAAATCATCAGAGTACTGCAAGTGTCGACAGTCTCTTATTTCTTTGAAATAATTGTAGTAGTTCAATTGACTTGCAGACTATAATATAGCAACTTGTCTGCCTCCCAAAATTGTATGCATTTAATTGCGATAGATATTTGTTCTTGGGGATTTTACTTATTGTTATATGCACATTGATAAAAAAAAATCATTGAAGTTGTGTAGTATGAGGTTGTAATGCAGATTAAGTTATCTGAAACTCAGCTGAATATTTTATTTTTAATCTAGCTTGTCATAATGGGAGATTGTTAACTTGTAGCTTGTTAACTCTGAAAAAGTATAGAACAGAAGAAATAGAGTCTTTATAGCTTTCGCTACATCTTCTTATTTATGTGTACGCGTACATAAAGCTATTTTAGATTTGTTTTACTGTATAAAAAAGTGTTGTTTTTCCTAACCTTAAATTTAAATATATAGAAATTAAATATCTACATGTAACATCTCAAAAAGCTTTGATAGCTTACCGCTTGGAAATCATTTAGTGATGCAAATTGACAAATGCCCATGAAAAGACATTATTGGACCCCAAGGGTTTCTTATCCTTTCCGACGATGATGAGAAGAACTCAAATGTGCCAACAAATCATACATTTACATGTATATTTATATGTGATATGATAGAAATAATTGAAAAATATAGGTCTTTTTTGTACCGCACAAAACGGGCGAAAAGGATTTTTATACCCCACGAAAATAAATTGAGGGGGGGGGGGTAAATAAAAATCACCTTGTCCGTCCGTACGTCGTGTCCGGTCTATATCTTTCTGATGGAGAAACATTGGAAGTGTTCTTACTTCATACAAATATCACTTATTACCTGACGAAGCGTCATTACCTAAATCCAAGATCATTTAGACAAAGTAAAGGTCACTGGTAGGAAAAGTGCAAAATTTGTTTCCGGTCCACATTGGAATTTCTTACCTTACAGAAAGATTGCTTATGACCTGAGGGTGTGTAATGATTTGTCCCTAAGTTATTTAAGGAGAAACATTGGGAGTTTCTATTTTATGTAAAGATTCCTGATGACCGACGATGTGTGATGAACTTGACCCAGGGTCAGTTGCGCAAGTTCAAAGTCATATTAAACATGAGTCATATCTTGTTTTAATGAAAATGAGTAAAAGCTAGAGTTTGACATAAAGATTACTTGTGACCTGTAAATATACCCTGCCTTGTCTGACTCACTAAAGAAAAAGAACCATCCATTATTCTCTAATAGAGAAATACATGAGTAATGACTTCTTTCTTAGCGGGGATATCATTTGTGAGCTTGCTAACAGTACCTTTTAGTTGGTCCAGTGGGAGCAATGCCCCCTTTCTCTCAACCAAAAGTTCCCTGAAGTTAACGCTTAGAAAATTGATTTTTGGGTCATTTCCCCTACCGCCACATCCACACTTTTATTATAATTAAATTAGTTATATACATGTACATAAATGATGTACTTTTTAAAGTTATCCTAAACTTGAAGTAAGTTAAATGAAGAATTTGCCTGGTATGAAAATAATACTTTGAAATTGAATCTCGTTTTTGATTTCTTGAACTTACTATTATCATATTGATAATCCAGTATCATTAAAAACCATTTCCCTTCTCCTTACACTCGCCAGGTTCTGAAAGAACAGACTATCCCCACTTGACCTCCACATTTGCATACAATTTAAATAAACACCTACTTAGCAAAGATATGCCTTTATCTGTTTAATGAGTGGTGCAATACTCAATCTAGAGGTTACATAGAAAACAGGCATGAATTAATTTGTTTTGTCTCCATTTGAAGAGTTCCAATCAGTTTTCTAAAGCTCTAACTGGTAAGAAGAAATGGTCGTGTAAAGATGACCGTTTATAAATACAGGGTCTGTCAGGCTCTGACAAGTGTCAGGAGAAGGAGGCGTTTTAATCAGACTGATGGACAATCCTTTCGCGACACAAAGTTGCGACGGAAGACCTACTCGTTGCTTTGCAACGAGTTCGGCTCTAGTTTCAATAATAGTTGCATAACACAGATTTAAATAAAACCCACATGGAAACAACTTTCCATGCAAGTAATTGTGTCATATAAAATTGTAATACATGGGGTATATGTTGTCTTTATATATTTTCATATACGGCATAATTGAATATTGTTTGGTGTATTTTATCATTTCTATGACCCATGCATTCATCTCCTAATGCAGTGTTTTTACATTTAAGATTGGTTTCTTAATTTTTCCTATATTGCTGCAAATAAAAACTAAGTTATCAATAAATCTTTCAACAAAGAAAATGGAAAAAAAGTAGTTAAATGAAGTGAACATGAAAAAATTATCAAGGGCTCAAATTTGTCTGTTTGATGTGTATAATGATATCTGAAAACCGTTTAGACAGAGCTTTCCTCAGTAAAAAGATATACCACTTAGAATAACTAATTCTTGCAATCCATGAGCGCTGCCATATTGTTAAAATCATTACCTCTCTGCTGGGTTATCTTTAAGCATCTAAGAGAGGGCAGCACTGATGCTGCCGTCAGTGAGACACATTGCAATTTTACACACGTGTAGTAACAGGGATAAAATGCCATCATCAAAATGTGAATGGAAACTTGAAAGGAATGTAAAGAGTTGTCATTTTAAACAGTGTTTATGGAGGAAGATTTTGGATCTCAGAATGATGCATTCCCACCAGCAGTTAATGTGACATGTAACTAGAATGGAATGTCCGTGGATCAGTGTTATTGTGACCTATTTTTTCTTGCACTCGGGAATTTCTTGTTTATGAGTTTGAACATTATGTGTGCTACATAAATGAGCACACAAGGTGCATTGCACAGCATCCTGACTTTTAAAAAGTGTCTCAGTCCTGTTATTCTTCTGACAGCATAAACAGAACCGGCGTACATATCATCAAGATCTTATGTATAAAAAAAAACAAATCAGAAAAAATTCAAGGGCATTTAAATAAAAAGTAACGGTAAGAAACCCCACAAAGAAAATGGAATTACAATTTTATATTAATTTAAATTGAAATCTAAAAACAGCATTTTATTTATGTAAACACTGACTGCCACATGCATCTCCGTACAAACATCTGGAATGTGATGGTCTTATGCCTATATTTCACAAATTAATTTATCTATATTCATTTTTTGTACAAATCATAAATAGTTATCTGAGGTTCATTTATAGAAATGTACTAAATCCTTGTCTTTTCATGACAGTACACAAAATTTTTCTTCACATCAAGGCATAATTTTTCTCCTCAACTTTTATCAACTCTGTACATAAACACTGGCCTAGTTCCAACATTGACCCAGTCACCAGCAGCAATGTGGCTTATCTACGTCAGAGAACAGATGCATGCTGGGGAATAATGGATTACCTCCATAAACCTTTCACTGAGAGTGTTAAATTGATAAAATCTCTTGATAGAAATAAACAAATAGGTAACAGACCTCATTTTTAAGTTTCAAAAGGCTTTTGTAATTTATTAAGCAACAATTTTTTTTTCATGTTCACTTCCTTTAACACTTATCAACTTGGAGGTGTGAGGATATATGGAGTCTAATATTTTATGCAATATTTGCAAATATAACAAATTATTTAAGAAAATGAAAGTTAATATCTGCAAGGTCTAATCAATCATTTAATAAGTCAAAACCATGTGATTTTCTAAGATTGTAGCTTACAGACAGACATTGTATTATACTGGTATTTGATCAGATAAAAAAAGTACTTTTATACATGTAGTTTATAGGTTTTTTGAAATGAGAATACTTTACAGTTAAAAAGTCTTGTTCTGCAGAGGTTTAGTCGGGTCGTAGAGATGTGTCCATTCGAATCAATAAGGAGTGTACTTGGCTGTTGTTGATGTAACCTGAGTCGTAGTTTATGGAAATAAGCCTTTTTGAGGGATTTTCGAGCATTGTCTAGACCGGTAAAGCACTCATATGATCACATCATGGAAACAGTTCTGGACAGTGGTAGCATTAAAATTCTTCTTCTTGCGATGAACTTGTTCCTTTCGCTGGGCTGTACTTTATGTCTGTTCTCTTTATCTTAAACAAGAATAATAAAGTTTCATTTAGATTTTTAAACAATAAACATTCAGCCTTACACGTAATAAAGGCATTCTGAATAAAATTCTGAATACAGAAGCTACTATGCAGTTGCCAGTTGCTGTTTAAACTATGTCATATAAAGACTACAGTAGTATCTGGTCTAAAATGTTTCATTTTATATTTGAAGCAATGTTATTTTCATTTTGATTCAATTATTGTTTGTTGAACAATGGAAAAAATTATCAGCAATAAGTGTGTTTCACCACCCAACCCCCCAACCCCCCATCAACCTCCTTTTCAAGGACTTAGACCTGGATTTCCCAAAAATTTCTACAGTAAATTATAAACATCCAACACATGTATAAGTAAATGGTGAAAATAATCAGCTTCAAAGCAATACCTTGCGTTCACATCGTCCAGCTGGTCAAATCATTCACCCGAATCACCGAACAGGGCTGAGGATGCAACTAATCACCGGAAACATTGACTTTGTATGCTGTCAATGCTGAAAAAGAAAAACGTGAAAGATTTCATTTTCCGGATTTAATTAATAATTTTTTTTCAATATTTACGTTACATTTAGAGTTTGTTAATTGTATAATGTGCGAAAGATTCATTGTTCGTCTTGTTTACCAACCAATCATTCATATATTAGGGACGTTTATATAATTATATATGTGTATACCCTGGATAATCTTGATTATCATGCATATAAAGTTGGTCAATGGTTAACTTGGTCAAAACGTATATTTAAAAGAGATACGGTAATAAAAATTAAAATGCCGAACCAAGTTTGAAAAAATGACGCCATCTTGATTTGATGGCGCGAGATCTCGTTTACAAATGAGAGATAAATTAGAGCCTTGATAATGTTATTGGGAGTATCTATATTGTGAATTAAGTTACCTTGACATGAGTTCTTCGTTCCTGCATTATCTCCTTGTAGAGGCTATTAATGCTTCTCAATTCGTAATTTTACAACAGCACCTTCTTGTCCATATTAACCTTCGCTCGGAATCATAACGTGCGCCAATACTGACTAATCAGAACCCGCTAAATCTTGGAAAAGTGCATCTTGGGATAGTTTAAAATAAATAATGTTTAATCAAAATTATCATTTTTTACCGAAAATTATACTTTTTACATGTATAATTTTAAATACGAACTGTCGGAGTCAGTATTTCCTGGTTAAATACGACAAAGTATTGGCGTGTGTTTGTTACAATTGTATTTGTAACACGTGATTAACAAAAAAATGGCCGACCGTTTGTTTACAAATGTCTAATGAAATTAAACAAATTCTAATGAGACATTTGTATCAGATTTTGTCTTTAACTATATTTTATTTACATGTACTGATGATTTTGCCAAACTAAATATGAAAGAGCCATATATAGTTTACTGACAAGTCTTGACTTGTCCAATTTTCACCGCGATTCTAAGCACGGTCAGACTCTTATTCAAAATACAGAGGTGTGAAAATATTATGTTTATCACAGAGCAGGTTCTGCATGAACACACAGAAATCACAAATTAATGTAATTAGATGCCGATCAATTAACGGGGTCCGGTTAACAGCGTTCACCCGTACGGTCAATTTACAACTACGATGACTTGATGGCAATTATTTTACAGTTACACATGTACATTGATTGGTCATGCGATGAACAGTACGTTAAGAATACTTATGAAATTAAAATACAAAAGCCGGGAAGTAAGACGTACACGTCGGACTGATATATAAACAAAATATAATTTTAATTATTTGGTATACTTTCTACGTCAAAGGTATACGAATGTATATATAATCAAATTTAAAAAATGGGATTAAAATCACGCGCACCACATGGCTAGTGCTGGATTTTAAACTGATTTTGTAATATAACGTATAACTTCAGTAAAATTATAAATAATGCTTATTATATCTTATAACAGAAACATGTGCATGTTTCATAAACATGTATCAATATATGTGTTTACTGTACAGAAAGTAAATACAAAGTATAGAAATGCACGAATCACATAGGCGTCCGAACCGGGGGGGGGGGGGGTGTGAAGTTAGACTTAGCCATTAGGCACATACCCCCCCCCCCCCACACTTTTTCTCGACGAAAATGTACTTGTTCGTAAACCTTGAAAGATTGAGAAGTTGGAGTAATAGGCATACTAGCCCCCCCCCCCCCCCCCCCCCCCCGGCACGGATTAGGAATTTCATGATTTTGGGGGGAACATTTTGGGTAGGGAAATTTACTTTCGGGAGTATATAGTATAGGTATACCCCCCCCCCCCCCCCATGGATTAGGATTTTCATGATTTTGGGAAAAAATTACAATTTTCACCATAAAAATCGTGTATGACATTTACACCATTCTTGTACCAGGTTTTTATGAAAACATATTTATTTGCTATGAGTGTTTGTGAATTGTACCACACCGGAGAATTTAAAAGATTATATATTGCCTTTGGGTGATCAATATAGGTAATAATAAAACATAACCATAAATTTAACACATCTTTCAAAAAAATTATTGTTTACCTTGTGTAAACATTCAATTACAAAACTATCACCAAAATCAAACAAATTCTGTAAAAACTCATTTCCATAAATGGTAAATAAAAAACCCATCCATCGTTTGTGTGATTTTGTAAGCCTTTTTATCCATGAGCATTTGAGAGATATTATAAAATTGTTAATGTCAACAATTTTCAACCCTCCTGATGAATAGTCCTGTGTAATGACTGACCTCTTAACTTTATCAATCTTAGATTTCCACAGAATTTCAAAACAAGTTTTATTAAGGTATGAACTTCTTTCTTTCTTTGGATTTGGTAGTGAAATGAATAAATTATTTAGTTTCGGTATGAGCAAACTTTTAATAACAGTAATTCTACCAATGGAAGTACGAATTCGTCATTTCCATTGCTCTACCAGAGGTATAATTTTTGGAATTTGTAAATTATAATTCATATCGGCAATATTATGAAGATTTACTGAGAACTGAATTCCTAAAAGGTTGAATGTTGTTGACCCCCAATCCAATTTCCATCTTGTGTGATGATAAACCTGATCTGAAATATTTTTTTAATTCAATCCATATAATCTTTGTTTTAGATGTATTTATTTTAAGACCAGAAAAACTAGAAAAAAATTCTATGGTTTCAAGAGCTGCAAAAAGTGATTTTGGTGAACCATCAAGGACTAGTGAAGTGTCATCTGCATATTGTGATATCTTATGTTCAATATCATCAATAAAAATACCTTTAATATCTTTGTTTTGTTTTATCATTATTACTAAAATTTCTGCACACATGATAAATAGATATGGAGCGACAGGGTCTCCTTGCCTACATCCTTTTGTACAACAAACTGTTGTGATAAATGGACGCACTGTAAAATAGCAGCATGGAAGTCTGTATTTAAAATCTTAATCCACTGAATAATATTTTCTCCAAAGCCAAAATATTTAAGGACTTGGTATATGAATGACCACGACATAGAATCAAAAGCCTTTTCAAAATCTATAAGTATTAAAAGACCAGGTATGTTTTTTAACTCAGTGTAAGATAACAGGTCATATATAAATCTGGTATTTTCTCCAATGTATCTTCCCTTCATAAATCCAGACTGTGTATCGGATATTAAATAATCTAATACTTTCTTAATTTTAAAACTAACACACCCTGAAATAATCTTGTACAAAACATTTAAAGAGTTATTGGTCGCCAGTTTTGTAAAAACTGTCTAGGTTTATCACCTTTAGGTAGACATGAGATAATTCCATGTCTCTGTGAGACGGAGAGTTCCTTCTTCAAATATATACAGTTAATGGCTCGTACAACAAAATGTTTAACATCTTTCCAAAAAAATTTTAAAAACTTCAGCAGTGTACCCATCATTCCCAGGAGATTTGTTGTTCTTCATATGTTTTATGACATTTAATACCTCTTTTTCTAAAAAAAAAAAAAAAAAAAAAAAAAAATCTTCTAGACCATTTGACACTCATTTTCTAACTTAGGTGAATTGTAATTGAAAATAATATTATCTAAATCAATCCTTACTAAATTTGTGTCCTCACTTGCATATAAATTTTCATAGTACTTCTTTACATAATCTAGTATTTTTTCTTGCTCATATACCCTTCCAATACCCCAAACTTCAATTTTTTTTTATTGTTTTGTTTATATGATTTCTAGATTTCAAATTGCAAAAATATTTTGAAGGTTTTTCGCCTTCCTCCATCCAATGGTCACGAGACCTTATCATATGTCCAAACAATTTTTCCTTGCGTAGCTTTTCAAGAGCACTTTTTTTTCATCCCAAATATTAATATCAACAGTAGAATCTGATTCCATACATTCTATTTCCTGGACAGGATTTTTTTTATCAACTGATAAAATGATACAGATCAAAATGTATGAACATTTTGAATGAAAACTCGTATCCAATTTTCGTGCCTTGGTGAGCTCAATGAAATGGTGCTACTAACGTAAAACAATATAATAGTGCACAACTTCAAACTATAGACTACCTATCCTGGAAACGTTGTATTCATATCCTTGATAGTTTCTGAGATCAGCTCTGCCAAAAATAGGTCGGAAAAAAATAAAAAATCCGCCGTAACGCGGTACCGGAAGTGACAATTTCAAAATTTCAAAAAACGTCAAGAATTATTACCTCTGGCAATCATCTGTGAAAAAATGGTCAAAATCGTGTTAATAGTTTCTGGGAAATCGCGTGCACAACATTTGTGGAAAAAAAAATAAGAAGAAACAGTACGAAAACAATAAGGTCTTCCGTTGGAAACGGAAGATCCAAATAATAATTAGAAACTGTACGAAAACTATAAGGTCTTCCGTTGAAAACGGAAGACCTTAATGAATTCTTAATATCTCGGAAAAGTGTGGTCAATTCATCTATTACATTCTTAAGTTGCAAAACGGTTCCATTCACGCAATCGTTTTTGGACGATGAAAACAGTTTCCTTTCCAAAAGACACAGTGAACGGAAAGCGATCAGGATGGCTTTAAATAAGAATCGCCATGTCTTAGATGAGATTTGGGACACCGAGAGTGATATGGAAACCGATAAGGTTTAAGAAACCGAAGACGAAGAGAGACAGGATGACGAACATTACGATTCCGATATAGGTTGTTTGACATTTTACATTTGCTATGTAGTATAAAAAAAGCATGCTGCTGCATCAGTTATTCCATATATTCTATTAATTCTTTGTACAAACACGATCATCCCCAATGAATTTGCACACTTTGACAATGTGTTTTTGTGTCTGTACCTTGATGCTATGGATAATCCATATCTTATATAAAGAAGGTGATTAAATAGTCCTTTCATTTGCTTATGGACATTCAAAGACACAACATGTATTGGGAAGATTACTTGTCAAAGATTTATTATGATCCATTCGCGGCTGGAAGTTTTACCGGAGTGGATAAATTATTTAGTTTTGTTCAACAAGAGGGAAAATATTATATCAGCAAGTGCAAGGTACGCAAATGTAAACAACGACAAGAACCCTTTACAAATGTAGTTACAACGACCAGTGAGACGGCATTATCGTCGATATAGCGTGGTCGTCGCTGGCATTGGTCAAAACACCGAAGTGAAAGCCAATTATGCAGAGAGCCATAAAGACGATCAAAACTAGGATACATCGTTACATTTAAACAATCCCAACGATATATCGACCGTCTCAAAGAAATCGCTCGTTGTTTCACAACAAGACGTATCACCGCACTATAGATACCAAACGAAAACTGGTTAATCCATACAACGAAGAAGAGGTGCGCGTTTCTAAATCTCTATCAGAAGAGGAGATTCCGCGCAAGCAAACAAAGCAACCGAACAAGTTCAAAGTTGGTCATAAAGTACGAATTTCAAAAAATAGCATCTGTTTTCGATAGATAATACGATGAAAAGTGGTCAGGTGAAATTGTTGTCGTGCGTAGTCGTTTCAGTGACTACGAAGCACAACAGCAGGTTGACATTTAATCAACTGGAACTGCAAAAAGTTTGCGTTAAGGATGAGAATACGTTTAAGATTGAAAAGATACATAAGACCCGTGGCAGAGGACCTATCAAACAACATTTTGTAAAATGGCTGCATTGGCCAAATAAATTCAATTCTTGAATAAATGCTGATGACATATCTGCATAATATATGATTCAATTTTAAATACATTGAAAGTAAATTGAATGGTAAATAGTATTGTGCGTGTTTACAATAAAATATAAACAAATAATGTTGCGTTTTTATACATTTTTTAATTCGCTAAAGCGGTTGGAAAACAGGACAAAAGTAATTATCTTTCAGGTCAATTTCATCTTTAAACGTATTGTTTTCTTATTATATATAACCAGTTCATACCATATCATACTATAATTAGATCAAAACATGATAATGTATTTGTATACAATGGCTCCCAGTGTTGATACTAGTTTTTTTTTTGCCTTTCATTCTTGTCTGTTTTTAATATAAAGAACTCTGCTTTATTTTATTATTTTGTCATGAAATATTAATCTGACAATAATGATAACCGAATCTAACTAAATTATTTGTGTCTACATGTAAGTGTGATAAGTGTGTGATACACTGTTGTTTGCAATTTCCCAATTTTTTGAAAGTGATTTGGGAAGTCATTGTGTTTATACAAGCTACCTATGAGGGTCTAACACGTGAAAAAAGGTGTGAAACTTAATTGACAGGGGTAATCTTTTGTACTGAGTGGGGTAACACCAAATTTTACCGTCCGGTTAAATGAAGAACGATTACTAGTCAATAAGTGTTCTGTAGAAAAAAATTAAATCGTCCGTAAGCTGAAGCGTCCGGTTATCTGGCGTCCGGATATCTAAGGCCCCACTGTATCTAGATATAATAAAGATAGACTTTGGTTTCTCACATTCTATGGATAAAATCAATAAATATAAGTTTGCAACATCTTAAATATACATCTTTAAATGATGTCTTTTGATTGGTAAATAGTTTAATGTCGTCATACTGCTCGAGTCAATTTTAAATCCTACCTTACGATAGGCTAAAGTTACATTACTTCATTATTTGCGAGTTATTGTTAAATGCTGTTTTCTGATTGGCCAAAACTTTGATGACGTCATTCCTCGCGATTCAATTTTAACTGTTGCCTTCTGATTAGTTCAAAAATAAATAACGTCATTATGTGTGATTCAATTTTAACGTGCCCTCTGACTGGTGCAAAGTTTAAATACTTGGTGATATAAATACGTTGTTAATTTTGTATTTACACCAACCGAGAATAAAATTCAAATTTTACATCATGACGAGGGATGCGATGCAATCAAATAATAATTTTTATCTTTGATAATGCAATCCACGTAGATGAATATTTTTCGTACATAAAACCAGAAAAAAGTCAAAACTACTTAAAGATACGTAAACTGAAATAAAATATAACTTTCCTTAAGGTATTTCTGTTTTCGGGGTTTTTTTCCAAATTCAAAACATTGTATTGGAAAGAACAAAATAAACGATTTAGAATTTTCTGTTAAAAGAGTTGATAAGTGTAAACTATTACATGTAAAATCACAATTTTCTTCTCTGGCATTTCATAGATTATGAACAGGATATGTTTCACTCTATATTTTGCTGTTGCTCTGAATCTCCTATTATCCTATACAGCTTTGAAATCAATTACTCAAATCAAATGTATGCGTTTTAGAACATCACAGTGTCACTTTTAGTTGATTCAGATTGCCAATGAAAGTAATAATTCGTTAATCGTATAAATCATGTTAACGGATTGATTGCGTATTTGAATAATAATTGTACCGATACGGAAACGTTAAATAAACATTCTTCTAGGGAGCCCCCGTTTCAAATGTCTTATTCTTTTGTTTGTTCTAAAAAGAATACAAGTTTGATTTAAAAAAAAATAGTACAGTGTTTATTGTTTTCTGTGAGTTAAGTGTTCCTAATAAATCCTCCTTAACCTGATGAAACATTTTACATCTTTCTCGCACGAATTCCTCCTAACTAAAGGCTTTTACGCGCCTGGGGATCTAATATCGAAAAATCATACGTCTAGGATTATACTTTTTAAACTTACGACATACGTACGTTTACGTTTATGGTGCTATTCACAAAAGCTGTCGTTAGATAATAACGTTGTCGTGCGTCTGTTACAGTCGTAAGTGCGTTTAAGTTCTTAGTTACCGACAATGCTCATGTGCATTGTGGAAAAACGACGTCACGCTGTATTTTCGCTCATTTGCATTCGCGGAACTTTTTAGCGCCTTTGAGCATGGACATATATACTGAAGTTACTTCTTTTATTTCCATACGCCTATTCTATTGTAATCATATATGTTTACAAATATCTTATCGACAGAAAGAAAATCAAAATGTGCCTGACGTTAGAAATGTTTCTTATTTTAATAAGATAATTCCCTGTTTTTTAATACATGTAATGTTATTATATTCCTGGGTATAATTTTCTTACGAAAAGAAATATTTTAAACGTCAGACGCATATTACATTTTATTTCTGTATGAAATTTATTTCATGTTTTAAACTTCCAAAAAATCTACAGCAAAAATGTGGTTGTAATAAAACGTGGCATACTTAAAATACTGTCAAAAAACACTTACGCGGGGGTGTTAAGGAAGCATATGAACAATTTCGCGTCTTATTTTGACTGTTATATTCAAAATCGTGAAATTAAATAAATATTTTGAATAAGATCAAAAACTTGGTATTATCCTTTAAAACAGATGTCCGTGCAATAAAATCGGGTAGTACATTACTGCCACATTGGTGCATTATCACGTGACAACTATAAATAGCTTACGTATATTCCTTAACATAAAATGTGATAGAACAACACTACCCCGCGGTTTCTAAAATAAAATAAACAAACCAAGTAAAGACAAATCATCTCAGTTTAATCAAAACCGCTGCTAGAATTCTATGTTCTTCTTGATTAAATAGTTATTCATCCGGCTCTCGTAAAACCTTCCCAACTTTTATAAGGTTTGCACGGAAAACGGTATGTTCCATCAAAACAACACAAAACATGGGATTCTAGCAGCACTTTTCAAATAAAGCATTGATCAAACTAACGATACGTATAAAATTTCAAGTTCAATATATACGGGGTAGTGTTGTTCTAGGCGGATTTTTATATCGTAAACAACGACAGAGGAAAGCCTGGCCGATAAATAAAAGCAAATTTACATACCTTTTAGCGAATGAATGATAAAACTAACTTCTTTCCCAGTATTCTTAGGTTCAATTCTCAATAAACCACACCACAATACTTTATTAGAGTTCTTAGATTAGTTGTATTTTGACTATGTTTACAATGCTTTCCGATCAAATTCACACGACATTCAACTTTTAGTCATGACGTCATCAATGTGTAAATCTACGTAATACAAACTAATTTCTGAAAAAAAATTGTCTTCAGTATTCTAAATTAGTTTTTGGTCTACGTTTCGTTGCTTAGATATTTGAATATGTACATAATTAGTAAGATTTGTGATTTCACGGAATTACATGTAACTCAGATTCCATATGCTTCCTTAACACCCCCGCGTATCGCTTTATGTAAATTTTAAATATGTCGGGTTTTTTTAATTTTGTAACTAAGTATTACTTTTTTTAAAGGTCGTCTAGAGAATAAATTAAATATATATTTTTTTTTAATTTAAAAAAAAATCAATAATAATTTATTAAGTTAATGGCTTATTATTTGATTTTTATAAACAATATATCCTTCATGTAACATGATGAATTTTTGTGCATAATTTAAAAATTGTTGAGATCATGCTTCATTGTGCTAATATTTGGCGGCTGGACATCGTAAGCTAAAAAGAATTGTGCAAAGGTATACATGTTTTGGTCTTTTTTATGAGTTTAAAAGTAGTTTCAAATTAAAAAAAAATGGTTAGACACAGATTTCTAAAAGGCTGGGTCTACCTTCAATAATTAAGTCTTTTAGGGGGGCCAGACTGACCCCGGGCCCCTACCTCTAGATCCGTGCATGATATGTAGTACGTTGATTGCATTACATACTGATAGTTAATTAATGTGTTTGCATATTAGTATCGTTTTACTGATTTAATGCATTTGTAGGAATAAAACAAACGCCTATATTTTCAAATAATGTTCGTAGTTTTACCTAATACTGATTCGATATACTCGGAATTGATGGCGCGTATTATATCTCTTTTCCTATTTGTGTAGGGTTTGTAGTGGTGCTTATCTATTGTATGCTTGAATGTTCATACTTGTGCTTCAAATATGATTAAGAAAAATAAATTCCAACCACCATTAATATATTGAGCTACACGGGATACAAAAGGAACTCTGACACTGTCGTTTCATGGTAAACCATACTCCGATATCATATAGGTGTTTCTATTCTTAATTGTGTATATGACAAAATGAAAGTAGTCCCTAGAACTGCCATAATTCAACAATAAACATACATGTATCTATTATAGACTTACGTCAACCCAGAAGTAGAAGTAAACTTACGACTGTTTTTGACTTAACGTCACACGTACAACAATTTGTGAATAATCAAAATCTTTCGAAAAAATCTTACGTCAAACTTACATATACGATTACGTACGAATTTTTGTGAATAGATCCCCTGATGTGACCCACAATTCACGACTTCGCTGAAATGGTAATAAAAGAATTACATTTTGTTGAATAAAAAGCGTTAAATGTATTTGTCTGGGGTTTTTTTTTAATTCTCAAATTACAAGTCCTCATTTGTAAGGTATAGACTAAAAGCAAATTGCATGGTATCGGGAATAAGCGTTAAAGTACATGATTGCGAAGAAGAGGGTAACAATCGTTTGACGTCGACATGGTCATTGTAGAACACACATTTTGTGCATAACGTTACTGTTGAAATATGTAGACAATTTTTACTTATCTAATATAAAGCATGCATGCATATGTCTTCATCGGACGTCAAAAAGCAATACGTGCGATTTAATCGTTTATTTTCAATAGTGTGTTTTATGTAATATGTTATCGATTTGCTAGAAAACTGCGTTTCTTATCTACAAAAATAGACCAAAAAAAGTATATAAAAATACATAAAAGCTCTTTATAAGAAATTCCTAAGAGCGTTTAAAGTTTTAGAAATATTTACCATTATCATAGTCGAAGAATGTTCTTACCCTTTCGCTAATGTAAGGTAAGATTCTGCAAAAGTTTTACAATTGTTACATTTACACACTTTAAATAATGTAAATTAGTGTATTTAATTCGTCATACTACTGCGACAAATTCGTACATTTAGTGTAAAATAATCGAAGCTATGGTAAAGTGCGTTATCCTAGTCCGTTTCTACACAATGAATAGACCGTACAGAACCATTCAGACCCAAATGTCTGCTTTTAATGCCACTTAAAAAAGGTATCGACTTGAAATGAGGTATAAACCAATATTAATGGAAAAGCATGCATTGGTAATTCACTAGCTATATCTAAAATAGTTTGTGTGGGTCCTTTATAACATATGCCTGACCCTGAGTATATTAAACAAATGAAAGTAGCATATTAAAGGGGACCGATTTGGTTTTTTAGCGGTAAAACTACAATAGCAAAAGCCTTATGTATTATGGACCAACTCTAGTGTATTCGCGGCGCTTCAAGAAAATCGACAGTCTGGTTATTTTTAGGGACCATCTCAAAGTAGAGATACACTTACTATAGACATATAAAGGAAACTGTCATTTTCCGAACACCAACGCAGACTAAAAAAATACTACAATAGCTTTTTTTCTTTTATTGTTATAAATGATAAGAAAATCATGTCATACCTTATATGTAAAAAATACTAAATTCTACCATTTGGGTTTTAGTGGGGTCGGGGGGTCTCAAAATATTTAAATGCACGTAATTTCCTATATTTTTGGATCATTACGAATGAAGATTGGTAAAATGGATACATTCAAAACATTAGGAAAATGTCCTTGAGGATAGCACCATTCTGTATATAAATTTCAATAGCATACATCGTTTAAATTTGTATTTGTAATTTCTTATTGCACAGTCCTATAAAGCTTTATAACGTCAAAAATGCGCATTGGCAATGTCCCCTACCCCACAACTGAAAAATCGCTTAAAAAATAAACATTTCTTTAAAAATTTAAATATTTTTATCTTTTTTTAATTTATTGTGTTCAATTTTATGAATGATATCGAAAAAAAATCTCATTAGAAGTATAAACCAACTGTATTATACTAGAATGCGCAAAAAACCTGCGCTTTGAAAATTCAATTCGGCCTCCTTAATTTAATTTTTTTTAAAAAGGGATAGAACAAAAAGAGATACAATGATTGGAAGGCAAGAAGATGGCGGTATAGGAGTTGTTGATATTGAATGAAAGTTTAAGGCCGTAAAAATGCATGGTGTAGAATCTAGATTGTCAAAACATAGGTAATTAAAAGAACAGTTGATAGGTATTTAAGAGTTTTAAATGTAGATATCAGTTACGTATTAAACGTACTGGAGACTAATAATTCTAATTTTTAAAAAATAAATAAACTCCCTATTTTAATAAAGAAGTATTTTGTAGTTTTCAACGATTATAGAAAAAAAATTGGCATTACCTGATATACTTTTCGCTAAACAACCAATTTGGAACAACAATTTGTTTCACTTTGATGATAAAACAATTTGTCATTAAAGTTGGTTTCAAAGCGGCATATTTTATGTAATGATCGTTTTGATGCTGATGGCCAATTCAAAACACTTCAAAAACTGTCATCTACTCTAAAACAAAAAGCTAACTGGATGTGTGAATATAGAAAAATTAGAAATGCAATGTATAAATATCACTTAAATTTGATATGAAATGTTGTCAATATACATAAAAAGTATCCATTTGTGAATTTCTTTTTGTTAATGGCTTACATTGTATTGAAGAAACAAGTATAAATTTTTCTAAGAACTTTTTCTTAGTGGTGAATTTTAATGAAAATTGAAGAATCCTAAACGAATAATTAAGCAAAATAATATTACAAAATAATAAATAGTTTATTTATGACAATACATAAACAAGTCGATGGTCGGTGTATTTTGAAATAAAAAGAAAAGATGAAAGATAAAGAATGTTCATGTTTTCCGTTCGTTTGAAAGGTGATTATAACAAAGGACCAAGGAAAAAACTTTAATATAACCATGCAATGAATTTGTGCAGGGTCATTGGATGTAGGAAACTTTGCTAGCTTACCATGAATAAACAAAAGATGTCATTACCTTAAAATTTTTTACGATAATAAAAGACATCATGGTTTATTTTGAAAGGTGAAATTTCAATGATATTTTTTTCCAGTAGGTAGTAAGAGTAAATGTCTGATAATTTCCGAACAACCCTCGAAGGTTGGGTCTTATTGGTATTGTAATTCTCATTAGACGGACGCAAAAAGGAAAACCATGGAAAAGTTCTGGATGTACAGACTTGAATCATTCAGACCTTATGGCACGAACAAGCAACTTGATTTCATTAAAATGACGTCTCATATCTTTTTCACTTGCTATCAATACAGTACATATAACTTCAAAAATGTTCTTAATTCCGCCTATTTCACCTTTAAGTTTATGTAAACATTATATTAATTTTTAAAAAATCGGAAGTAAGGGACTAAGACACGATTTTACATCAACATTTTTATATTTTTTATAAACAAAATGGTGGGTTACTTGCACAATTTGTATGACTGAGCAAAATTAGAATAATAAAAGTCAAGTTACAAAATAGATGCAGAGCTTAGGATTCATTTTAATGTTAACAAAGCTCGAGTCTAACGTTTACAAAAATGGCACGAAATAATTTACTATTTCTTTGACGAAATGACTCGTGGCAAACGAAGTAAACTGATTCGATGTGTTTATAAATGATATAAACAGAAGAAAGCAGCTTTTGATTGAAACATGTATCAAAAAATACGTATTCTAACAATACCAATACTGAAAATTTGTTTACACAACAACAACAAAATAATCTCTGAATTTGCTTATTATTCAATATTTGACTTTCAAAATTTTACAAAACTTTAGGTATATCTATATCAATTATTTTGCAATCCAAGTCTTTGAATAAAATATGCTTCATATGAATATAGAAATCTGTCTTCTAAAAATGGCGCGCAATTGCCGCCCATGTGAATTCCAACAGATTTTCCAACAAGAATTTACATTGATGTTGTCAACCAGAAACGCAAACATCTTTTTATATAATCTTTAGATTATGTGCGTACGCAATCCAAATGGTTTTTAACAAAACAATTTTGTAAATTATAGATGACAAGGTAAGTGTGAAGAAGCAGTTATCAATGATGTCAAAAAGCATGGACCTTTATTTATCGTGGGGAATGTTTGTATAAAGTGTAGAAAAGTCGCTAGTTTTAATACTAATGATAGTGGTAAACATTTGTGATTCTATATTTCTGAAAGTTCAGTGGAATTGTTAAGTATCAACATTTGATTTACCGTTAAACATTACTCTTAAAGTTTCTCTTAACTGCTGTACATATTTTAGTAAGGAGTAAAGAAAGAAACATTGTAGAGCAATAACTGGAACCCACATTGCATATTTGTTTGTAAGATGTTTTATAAAGTTAACGTATTCAATACAAGGTCAATCTAATCCATGTTGGTTGTTGTTAATATTGAGAATATTTAAAACTAACGTATGTTTATGAAAAATGTTCTGCTAAAAAGCAAGCTAGGAGTATACGTTGAATTGCAACTTGCATATTTAAACATCTTAATTCCTCTAAAATTCAATTTAGATAACAAGTCTTACAAACAAAGACAATGTTGATTTCTATAATGATTTCTACTATGCCATCAGGACCAGTACAAACCAATTGTGCATTCTATCTAGTTGTATTTCTTTTAACTTTATTAAATGTATAATGATAAAATATTTTAATACTGCGCTTCAATCGCTTATTTAACATTTATCAAACCCTTTTATCCATTCTGACAAATTGTCAAGATCTGTTATCCGTATTTTGCCCATCGTTGTGTGTATTCTTGTACATATTTTAAAATCTGTATAAAATTGTAATGCCTGTAAAACGATCAAGGTTCCCTTTTTGTTTACATTTAAAAATAATTGATTTAAGGATATAATCTTTTTTAATTTTTTTTTGAAATAACCAGTAATGACATGTACAGTAGGACTGTGGTTGAAGAGTTAAGTACAACAGAAATAACTTTCAGATGTTCGATGTCGAGGAATAAGAGAAAGAATTTTTGTAATTCAAAAGTTTGGAGGCAATGGTCCATGTATAATTGTAGGGAACACAAGGAGTAAAATTACCTTTATAAAATGATTGAATACAAGACTGAATTACCCTTTTTGAATAAACAATATCACTAATAATTACTGCGCCAAATCCTTTGTTTGCAAATTTAAGTTTGAAGAACAAAATTTCACCTAAAATACTAAGTTACATGCGGCCTGAGTACTAATTAGACAGACGCTACTTTTGTCATGACTGCTATTGTTTTCATTAGTACTGGAATCAGACTCACAGATTTTGTGGGGGTTTTCTTTTTCTTTTTGTGTGTATTTTTCATTTGTCTTTTACTGTTTCTTGCCCGCTGTACCTTCTCTTTCACCCACCATACATACTAATCCATACAATTTAAAACTATGAACATGCTTTATATAAACATAATATAAATCACTAAATATCCTTTCCCCGATTAAAAATCAAAGTACTGAAGAACTGACGGGATTTGATTTTGTCGATGTTTATTTATTTTAAAATCAATGATATGTTTTTTTGCATGACAAGTACATGTATACGTAGTTTGTAATTTTAATTACGCATATTTTTATAATATGAATTTTTGAACTTTTTCGACTAGAATGTCGAGAAACCTTCATATGAATCATGTTAAATAATATTTAAAGATAAAATTAATTCAATCAAATTATGTATCAGTGGTAGAAATATTTCTCGAAAATTGTATGGATCCAAGCAATATTGAACTCTAGTCTCGTTCAACCAAACGCTCGGCTGACACCGTAAATCTCCGACAAGGATTTAAGGAGACAGCCGAGCGTCGAGTTGAACGAGACTTTATTGAACTCTGGAGTAGGAATACATACGACTACAAAAAATATTTAAATTGTTTGTACCATTTTAAATCTGACTATTTTAAAGGTATTTGTAAATAAGATTCCTTGAAAAACAATGCTTTAGCATACATTACATCGAATTCATCAATTATTTTCAAGAACTAAGTCTTGTCAGGAGCAATGATTTGTGCTGAGGTCCAAACACTGTTTCACTTTCGGTTTGTCCGAGTGACTGCATAGGAGAGTTGATTAAAAATCAACTCCCAAAAAAGTCCACCCTATCCTTCTATTTAAAAAATCGCAGTGGAATTTCTAATAAACAAAGCCCTATTGGTATTTTATTGAAGTCAAGTACTCCTTCAGCATAGTTCACTTTACGTAAACATTTAAAAAAAAAAGGAAAGAGATAAATAAAAAAGATAGCGCAAATGTGCATTTGGTATAAATGAAAACATAATTTCAAATTTATGTTTAATCAATAAAATCTATTTGATCATGTTATGATACAAATTTTCAAAAGCACAAAGGCACAATTGCTAAATGTTATATTTTATATGTGAACATTTTACAAATGTAGAGAGACAATAATATTGACTTAAGTTGTTAGTATCGAACAACCCAAAAAAGCTTAATTCTAAAAAGTTATCTAATGTATGGTGCTTTAACCACTACTCCATATCAATCACAACAAAATGCAGTGTTAGGATGCTTTAAGAGACTTTGACATCGAATTAACGGGCCTGTATTTTTTTTTCTCGATGTGCACTCAAAGTCTCAGCTCTTGGTCTATGATACTGCGAGTACGCAAGATCGGACTAATCAACAATTGTCTAGAGATAATTCTACATGCCGTCAATTGGGTATTATGTTAGGCCGAGCAGGTACCCCGATCGTCTTGTAGGGGGGATACGATTCGTTCCTTTTCCTAAACCAGGCAGGCCACTAGAAAAAGCGAAGAGGCGGATACGGTCACAGGATGAATCACTGCCATTCAGTCCACTGAATGATAACTGAATGGTCTGAGAAAGGTGACTGAATGGCACAAATATGCCATTCAGTCACTTTTCAGTTACCTTTCAGTCACCTTTCAATTGACTGAATGGCAGAGATTCATCCTGTGGGTTGTGTGGGAGGCCACACAATCAGTTAAACGAAAGCATTTTGAACGAGAGAGGAAAAGCCAAACATCTGTATGTTTGTTCAAAGGTAATTTGCTGAAAATATTTTTTAAATGAGCTAAACAAGTGCTTTTATTTGTAGAATAGGTTTTTTTATATTTAGCCCGAGATTCCTCTTCAACCATCGTGTGTACAATGCAGGGATTACAGTCGGAGATCCATCAATATTAACCATGTTATTTCATGCCTACGTACGATAGCTAGATTTATAAAGGAATAAGATTTGAAACAAAAAATCCTTGGAGCATATTAAATACTATCCATACATAACATTATAAGATTTCCGGTTGATTCGGAGAGGGAGAGAGAGAGAGAGAGAGAGGGAGAGAGAGAGAGAGAGAGAGGGAGAGAGAGAGAGAGATTACTTTGAAGCTATAAATCTGTTATAAATGTGAAATGTCCTGTTAATCTATATTATTCAATAAAAAATCAATATAGGTTAAACATAAAATAATAGAACCACAAAAACTTGCACTTATCATGTGCATAGATTAGAATACTAGCTTTTATCAAATGCATAGATTATTAGATGTGCTATCAAATTTCAAATATTAAGGATAATTAATACAATTTCAATCTCATCATTATATAGTGTTACATAACTATAGCTTTTATTAATGATGTTGATAGAAAGTGAAATTATTTCATATATGTTACTTCCAGTTAAAATTGTGTTAAGAGGAAAATTGTCATTTTACTTAGCATTTCATTGATGGAACGCCAACTGACAGGTATCCAGATCCAATATCTGCAGTTGCTACAAGCTATGACTCAGTGACCCCAGCCCGAAAACCACCCACCAAAAGAGTGCATGTATGTACAGTTACTAGAAAATTAATGCTTCTTGTGAAAGTACATATTCATCAAAGCGACAAATTCTTGCAGATACTTCTGCTATTGAGTAAGTTACTAAACAAGTACATATATATCTAATGTGCTTAAAAATAGCATTTTATTGCTTTTCATTTCAAAGTAATTGTAACAGAGTTGGGGTCAATTACTTTGAAAAGTAATTAATTACTTTCAAATACATTGAAAATTGTATCAATTACTTGCAATTACAAATACATTGATTTGTCAAAATGTAATTAATTACTCTCAATTACTTTGATATATGTAATTAATTACATTTCAATTACTTTACTTTTATTTTTTTTTAATCTTGAGAACATTTACATATATAACCGACATTAAGATATACTGGGCTTTATGTAAGGTTATTTTTTTAAAGGTTGTATAGTTCAGTTCAGATCAGATTTCTTGAAAATTTTCTTAAACATTAAATTCATTAAGTACCATTGAGTTCATTTTTGGTTATGAATAATATTTTCTCTATAGTGAATTAACTTTTATTCACATATTAAAACTATGTTTATTAAGAAAGTACAACTTTTGGCAGTACAGCATATCAGTATATAAATAATAATTGCTATAATTCACAAGAATGAGATATTTTGATTCCCTGGAGTCTAAAATCAGTTGGGGTTCTCCTCCACAAAATTAGATCTTTACCTATTGCTCTGGGCAGTGTGTCATACTGTATAAACATATAAAACATTATGGGACATTTTATTATTGTATAAACAAAAGTCCATGCCAAACATGTATAAAATCTATTTATCATTATAAGACACCTTTATTATATCTTAAACTTGGAGAAAAGTAATTGAGATGTAATTGAAAAGTAATTGAAAATACACAATATTTTTGAAATGTATTTAAATGCATTCAATTACTTGTAATTGAAGACAGACTCAATTACCAATTACTTTCAATTACTTTGAAAAATGTAATTAATTACACTCAAGTACAAATACTTTTTTTCAATTACCCCATCCCTGAATTGTAAGAAATTTCATTGTTTCAACTTTAAGGAAAGACCAGAATATGAATGCTGGATCCAGTGCAATGTTAGGACCTTTAAAACCTCCAGCTCAGCCCGAGTGTTGTCCAACTCCTTTTGTTACGCCATTTGACAGTTCAAGTAATATCCCCATCTAAACTTAATTGTGTATTTAAACAGCAGGGTTTTCCATACTTTACTTATGTCACTTTTTGTTTAAAACAAAAAACTTATTAAAGTAAGAATAAAATTATTTTATTTGCATCCAGACATACTGATTCAGTTTTGTACAAAATTGCAACAAATTCAGTAACTCAGTTAGCATCATTATTTTGCACAAATGGCTTAAAGTGATGTACATAGAACTCCGACAATTTTCTGACCAAGGCATCCTAGTGGGCCTGTGGGGATAAATTCGTTCCACATAGAAGTCTTGCTTGGTGTATGTAATAAAATCTCAAAAAGGGGCTCCAGATACAAGAAGTTGACCCTGGATTTGATACCAGTGTGCATGACTGTGTTTTAAAGAAAACAAATCACCATTTTTTTAGAAAAAATCATTTCTTGTTTCGCAGGCTTCACAAATGGACATGTCTCTGACAGAGTATGGACATTTGATTTCAATTATAGCCGTTGTTGATTTTTCACACATTATGCCATCAGGTGTTGCACCGAGAAAAGGCAAATCAGGGTTGACTATCAAACCAACTTCATGAAGATGATTTCCTGTATTTCTGATGTACATTTGCTTTGCAACAATTTCATTAGCTTTCCCATAGGATGTAGATGAGGATGAAAACTCTTTTTTTTGAAAGGTATTTTTCATGAAAGTTTCATTAATGCCCTTTTTCCTTCTCATTATAAGTCCAAAGTTGGAAGCAGTAATTCTCTTACTTCGCTCTGTGTACCATCTCGGGTCAGAACTTTGTAAGCGAGTTGATCTTTCTAACTCATTGGCATCACTTTGAGTTATATTAAGATTGCTCCACTCATGTGCTAGTTGCTCCACACTCTGGAGATCACAAGGGGCTAGGGCCTTTGGAAATTCTGTATCTCCACAATTCCATGCAGCTCGGGGATTTGCGATTGGCTGAATCATTGGTGCCTGAAAAATAAAGTTTAGATAATTGATAAAATAGGTCTATAATAAATTAGTCAGTGTATCTCTTTGGAAGTTTTAGTTACTATAAAATATTCAACTATATGTTTAACTTAGTATCAAGTTATGAAAAAATGTGTTTATGAAATGCAATTTATGAATTATAACCCTTTTGTATTTTGCAGACGGTATGTTAAAACTAAAACTTTTGGCTGTTGTTGCGGAAAACAAAGCATTGAATGAAGAGAGGGAGAATCTGCTTCAAAAATATTCTGACACTCAACAACAGTTTCTACAACTACAAAAATTACAGGAGGGATGTTTTGGTTGTCACAAATGAAAAAAAAATGACTACAAGTATTATACTGGGTTTACAAAGGAACAGTTTGATGCAGTGTACATATTTTTAGTTCCAACAGATGAAGATCCGATAAAGTGGAGTAGAACTGTAAAAGGTTCAAAATCCCTATCAACAAAAGACCAACTTTTACTTGTTCTGATTAAGCCTAACAAAGCTTTGATTTTCAACACATTTCTCATCTGTTTAATATATCTTCACAAGACTCTAGTGCAATGTTTACTCAGTTGATAAACTACATGTTTTTTAGACTTGGTAGTTTAGATATTTGGCCACATCGTGAAATTTTAATTGAAAATATGCCAGAAAGTTATAAGAAAGATTTTCCAAATACCCTTGTCATCATTGACTGTACAGAACTAAAAGTACAAAAACCAAGTTCTCTTCATAGACAAAGCCAATTCTACTCTGATTACAAATCGAGTACAACTTTGAAAGGACTTGTTGGAGTTGATCCACGAGGTTCACTAATATTTTCTTTCATGTTATTTACCGGTTCTATATCTGATAAGAACATCACAGAGGAAAGTGGCTTTCTTAAATTACTGTCAGACCTTATACAGAGTGGAAAACTACAGAATGGGGATTGGGTAATGGCTGCCAAAGGGTTCTAAATAGAGAAAGAAATTGCAGCTGTTTGGCTTAAACTGAATATCCCACCTTTTGCATCCTGTGCATCACAGATGAAAGCTTCTGAAGTTGCAGAAACAGTTAAAAAAGCAAAACACCGTGTTCATGTAAAACGTGCTATTGCTCGTATAAAACAGTTTAAAATCTTCTCGGGAAAAATTAGTCTTTCTTTTTTTTCAATTATTGATCAAATATGGTTGACATGTTGTTTTTTGACGAACTTCATGAATTTTTTTATTCAAGATAAAAACACTGATTAACCTTGATTCTTGTCTTGCTTTGTTATGTGAATTTAGTATATCAAATTAATTAGTGAATTAAATACTCACATGGTAAGAGCTGAACCAATGAACTGTACTCCAAGTGGTGTATCTACTGTACAGTTTGCTGTTTAAGAAACCAGATATGATATGGGGCTTTGCTTTAAAATCTTCAATTTTTCAATATCATCTATATTGATGTCCGTCTTCCTGAGAAAAAAAAATTAAGAAATAAACAAATTAACATTTATATATGTACTACTATTGGTTTGTGATGATCAAAACAGTTCGAATAGCAGCACCAGACCGCTCAGTTGGTTGAGCACCTTTCTATAGAATAAGGCGGTCCATATTTCGAATCCCATTCTGGTCTGTCATTTTTTCTTTTATCTTGAAACACGGGTTAAAAAAGTTCCCTAAACTATTCATCTTACTAAAGATCTTGTCATCATCTGATCCTTGTATAAATTTATATATTAATTTATGTATACTGAACTGAACATACAACCAGTGATCACATTTTAAACATTTTTTTGAAAATCATAACATACATTATACATGTGTCTAAAGATATTTATCTTGTATCAGTGACAGGCTTTCATTTACCTTGTATCAATATACGATGCGATAACAGGCTTCCTTTTTCTGTTAAGATTTGCTTGACGTGAAATTATCATTTTAGACACTGGTTCAGCTTTTATTTTCTCCCCACGAGGTTTGTCCCACTGCTGTGGCAAACTGGTTGATGAGGGTTCTGCTGGTATCTATTTGTACCCAGAGATCTTCCACTGCTCCAATGCATTGATTACAGCTAAGACATGCGCACATTGTCCAGACACCCTGCATAATGTACATTACTATTTATCAATAACTCTCTAAAGACTATATATGTGTACCAAAAATTATGCCTTATAATACATGACACAACACATTCTCTCTCTCTCTCTCTCTCTCTCTCTCTCTCTCTCTCTCTCTCTCTCTCTCTCTCTCTCTCAGATTCAACAAACTACAAACCTCATCCTCATGTTTGAAATACTTTATGCAAATATCCTTTGAATGCTGATGCCAACTGCATGCATTAACTTGAAAAAGAAAAAGTAACAAGGAACTGAATATGATTCAAACAACAACATTGAACAAAAACATTTGAACACGTCAACAACAAAAAATTAACTTGAAACAAACAGTTTACATAACCAGCTTTGCAACTGCAATGTGCATCGTTGAAACTCTTCCCGGTGATATTAACGTCGAAATTAACTCGATGGGGATCCTCGCTCTTTCTCTGACTTCTGAATATTTTAGCGGTAATTTGAATGCTGTTTTCATTTTCTCCTCTAAAATTTTAAAAGATTTAATGTATGCATCTTTTACAAACGCTACAGCCCTTTGCTTTTGACGTAAAGTCGGCTTATAATTCAGAAAAGATTGCGATAAATCGTCCGGGACGTCCTTCAAGGAAATTTCGCCCGCCATATCGTTTACCTTCGGTGTCGGGCATTTCATTTCTTAGTTACCGTCGTCACGGTGGGCGGGGCTTAAGCGCATATCTGCGATCCGCCAATTGGGCGTTTTACCAATAATAACAATACTAATGCCTTATAATATGCATAGCATGATAATAATATAAACATTTCATACACAACAATTACACGATGTTCATAATTATATAAATTATCGCTCTTACCCATACCAAAACATTCTCACAATTTGCTCATGAGCAGCTCACGTGAGGACTAACAAGATTTCCTCACGTGAGTTGCTCATGTGAGTCTTATGTGCAATTTAACATGCAAATTAGGTAAAATGCTCATGTGAGAAAAATTCTGCACACGAGCATTTTTTGCTAACGGGAGGAATAGATCTGCTCACCAAGAGTTTTGCTCCCATGAGGCTCATGAGGCTTATGAGACTCATGAGGCTCATGTGCAACAGTTGCTCACTTCAAAGACAATGGACAAAAATTGAAATTAAAATCATCAATATATATTTACATCTGTCATTTTAAAAATACAATTTCATACATTGTTTAACATTACATTTACATAAATCTTTAGAAAGTTTATCAATAATAAATGCTAGCATGTTGAAACTTGTATTGCAGTTTGATCACACAAAGTGCACAGACGGACTTGGTAAAACAAAATCACAGTTCACAGAAGGCAAAATTCAATTTAACCAAACAAATTAGTTCATAAGTGCTGCACGAGCACGGGCTGCATTACAATCGGTCAAAGCATTCGTCTCCAACATTCCAAATGTCCTTTTTTTTACCGTCTCCTGTCTCGCATGCTCTCTGATTTCACACATAACCACACAAACAGCTGACTACCAGAACATCACAATAATATCCAAATTGACATAATTAGACTTCAGCATGTATACTTCTCCATTACTTAAATTACGTCTTCACTTTTTGTTGTTGCATCATTCATAAAATCAGCGAGCTTTTCGTGGTTTTCCTCAGGTCTTTGCAACTCAGGGCAGGCCTATTGGGAAGATAAATAAATTTGATATCAGTAAAATTGTTAAAAGTTTTCATATTTCAAGCAGTTTTTAAGAAAAACAAGTTATTATATAATACTGCAACTATCAATATTATTAGATTCTACACAAGAAGAACATGAACTCTTTTCTTCGTGTCATAAAAACGTTAATCAGTGTTAATAATAAAAAAAAATGTAGTAAGAATTATTTGTTCAAAAATTATTGTCAAGTAAAATGTCAAAGAAAAAAAAATAAATGACGGGTGTTTTACATTCAATACACCGGTATTTGCCAGAGGGTCAGTTGTAAATTGTTAAACCCCGTTTTAAAGGTAGATGCTAAGATCACAGTATTTCGTTTCATATTCAGTCTAATTACAAACACGTTTAACTGCCATTCAAGTGATTCAAAGAATATATTTTAACAAGTTACTGCTCAACTTACTTGAAGTGCGCTCATACAGAAGATGCAGGGGGTGTCGACACTCGATTCATTCATTCACATTCTTCCTCTGTTCAGCCGTGGATTTTTCAAACTAAAACACTCCATTGACTAATGCCCCATTGACAACGTAGTTTTTAACCTTATCAACCGGTAGTACCGTACAGAATCAGATAATTCCCTTTTGAATTCATTTCACCGCCATCTGTGATGGTACACAACATGGCGGAATCGAATATGAAAATTGGCGGCTGGCATTTAATCGACCAATGAGCACGCGCGTAGCTTAGACTGGTTCCCCCGCCACTGCGTTTTTACTTCGTTTTGGGCGGGAGCGAGAACCAGACTAGCGGGTAACTTTACATTAAAACAAAAGTAAAAGTAGAAACAAACAGCTTACGAAAAATCACAATATCAAGCGGTTTTGTCAGATACTTAAATAGTAAGTTGAGTGATAATTGAATTTAGGAAAAAAAATGAATATAACATTGCCAAAAAAAACATAAACCTGACAAATTGGTGTTCACGGAATAAAATGGGGTGGGGGAGGGGGTGTCAAAATGTACTTGTTAACAGAATTTTGCAATTACTTACGTGAGGAAAATGGACATTTTTTTTTTTTTTCATTTTGATTTAACTTTGATACTGCATATACTGACTAAGTCCAATTTCCTAACCTCTTGCTCACGTGAGAAAGTTGAACTTAAAAAAAAATCTACCGTCAATGTATCTGTATAGCCTGTTGCTTACGTGAGCAATTCGAATAGAATTTTGCTCATGAGCAATCAGGTGAGCAAAGTTTTGCACACGTGCATTTTGGTTAGTATTTTCCTCCCTAACAGAGACTAACAATCTGCACATGAGCAAAATGAATTCCTACCTAATTTGCATACATTTCTTACTAGATTCTCATGTGCTTCTCATGAGCTGCTCATGAGCATTTGTTAGAATGTTTGGTACGGGTTACATCAACAATTACTTCATTCGTGTAATTCATACATATATATGCAGCATTACTAAATCATATATTTATACATTTAGAGATATTGCATATATATGCATCTCTGTAATAACAACAATTTATAGATATATTCAGATAACACAATATTGTTATACCTGATTGTGGATAAGGGTCCAATTCATATTTTAATTATAACAAATGCTCTTAATCAAGTCAGGATCCTGTTACATGTAAACATTAATATGCGCATATAAAACACTAATTTTAATAAATACCAACCAATAATAATTTCATTATCTGCTTCCACCTTTTGCATTCCCACTGAATAGGATTTATGTAAAAAATATAGACAACAAAAATATTATACTATTTAATTAGAGTCTAACTGTGAATTAAAAAGTTAAAGAAATTACAGTGTAAAGTTATGTTAGAAGTCGTATATAGTTGTATATCTAAGCTATATAATGTCCACTTTTCCTAGACTCGATACAAAAAAGCCCCACCAGAAAACCACCTGCCACGCACCGCGGGAAAAATTATCCCAGCCAATCATCAACCAGAATTAAATATAGAACTGACTATTAGCTATTTTTGGCTTGAAGGTATAACACGACAACTTTTAATATGAATGTTAATTTAGCATAATTGCACAATGCAATAGATCACGGTTTTCGATTCTTCACAGCATGTTTTATTTGTTATGTCTGGGGACTCTAAAAGGGATTTAGTCATCTCGCAGTGTCCTTCTTCAAAAACTTCCACTTTGCGCTACGATTTTTGCATTACCCCGGTCTTCAGTATTTCAAAACTTAACCTTGTTTGGTTTTTGTTTTTTGTTTATTCCAATGATATTTCCAGTTTTATACATTTAAAATCCAACATCTGACATCTGTATCACGACTTGTTCTTCTGCCTTCACATATTTTCCCAGTTAGGTGCCATGTTGATTTACAGACGATGATTGTTTACCAAAGATGGAAAAACTCAAAAAATAACATCGGTGAAAGTAGAAAGAATCATCGGACAATTTGTTACTTCTGGTTGTCGTAGAAAATAGGCTTTATTTTATTTTTAAAATGTACCTCAGAAAAAAAAAACCGATTAAGCGGTGGCCATTTTTTTTAACTCATTTATGGCATGCTGCTGTACTGCAGGCGATTATAAGCATGTAACTTATACCACTCTAAAGGTTATATTGTTCGCACTTGTTCGAACAATTCAATTCAGAATCACATAAGTCAAAAATATAGAAAAAAAAATGTAATTTCTGTATAAATATTTATACATACAATTTTATTTGAATATTTTTTATAGAACCTTCCACATCTATATTTTAGGAAAAAATGGTATTTGATACAGTTGTTTTTATACCTATTATCGCCTTTTTTTTCTTGATAAAAAAACATTATCCCTTTTAATTTCGCCTCAATTAAGGTAGATTTTAACAACTATGCTTTAACTTCACTTGAAAGCTTGATCCAAAACGGATAAACGGATACACAAGAACATTGATATCATTTGGTAACTTGTGTGAGAAGTACATATATGTATTTTAAAAACCCCCGTCATAAAAAAAAACGTCAGGTTGTTTGCTTTTATTCCTGGTCATAAAAATGAAAAGTAGCTACATATTTGGATATGCAATCTTATGTACTGGCCATTTTGGTACACAGTAGACAAAGTAGACACACATTAGTTATCGTATATGGGGTTATTTTCGACCCTTGTAATTTTCTACAATTGCAAAAAGTCTTCAATTTGTTTACACAAGCTATCTTAAAAAAGAGATAATTAGAGGCATTGTAATTCGCCCACTCTTACATTAACCCGCTGACTGCAAGGGCGGAATGGGTTAAAAAAACGAGGCGAACATTATATAAATAGTGCCTGTTTGGGAGGGTAACAGTTGAAATTAACACCCCGAGAAAACCATTGTCAACCGACGCGAAGCGGAGGTTGACAATGGTTTTCGAGGGGTGTCAATTTCAACTGTTATCCTCCCAAACAGGCACTATTTATTTTGTTATACTGAATGTCTTTTTTAAAAATTTTAAGAAAATTTTACTGCTTTTATATAGGAATATCGTGAATTCTACAGCGAACCGTACGCGCATAATTTTCGCGCATGTAACATTTTTTAATGTTACCCGTTGCCAAGTGCGTTGCTAACGCTGAGGGTAATATAAAATATTATTAACTGCGTCTTAACCAATCAGATTTCAGTATTTAACATGAAACTATAACAAATATTTCTATATACAGTATGCTATTTAAATAAAGATATTTCAATATCGATAAAGAATTAACATAGTATCAATGTTTATTTCAACATCAACTTGTATGATAAAAAAAAGAACATGTATACCTTTTAAGTGCTATTAAACAGTACAATATAATCATGCATATCAAATACTGGGATGACATGAGTTAAAATATACATGTTGATAAAGTATCTACAACTTGGAAGAAACTACAACTAAATATATGCAAGATACTTATACATGTAATTAATAGTTAGAACCAATTGACTTTCTAGAGAATACGTTAAATTGTTGAACCCATATGTTTGTATAGAATTGTGTATTTTCTGAAAATGTATAACCCTTAAACTGCGAGTCGATCAGATCATTGGGCAAAATAAGGCAGAGATTATCTTAATTACGACAATTGTAGGGGTGGTTCCCTTAGATCACCAAAAAATTCTCTCTTAGAATATAATATAAAATGGTCTGTTTTATAGGCTTCACTACTTTATCAACTTTGCTGATTTCTAAATTGTTTTCTTTTAAAATAAATTGTATTAGCTCACCAAATATAGATATGATCATTCACGCTAAAACATTTAAAGATGACTTAACCAGTTGAACCTTTTCCTTCACTAAAACGAATATGTTGCATGTTTACTGTTAGGTTATAACTATTGGTTTTATCATCAAATTATGTACTCAACTTAGACAACTCGAATGTCCGTTTAGTGCACATTCGTATAAATGACGTCATGAAGGATACTTCTCTAAGTTTTCCGCTTCACTTTTTCTAACGTCAAATGCTCTGAGTTATAATGAATTAATCCGATTTAGATCTATCGGGTACCAATTGAAGTAGTTATTCATACTTAGTTTTCATGTACGAATCATAAGTTTGAAATACAGATTGGAAGCAATGCATCATAACTACGTAGATTATTAGCAAGAATATGAGAGTTACTTTTTTACGTTGTATGATACAGTACATACAAGCTAAGTAATGACAGTCATGTAGGGTCAAATGAAAAATATTGCTAGCATTTAGTGTAAATATATCGTAACTATTTTGACTAAAAAAGAGAAGAGCAAACCGGGGAATTAGATTATCTAAATTAGTTTTTTAACAGTTTAGTCTTGATTAGCAAAAGAAAAGCCATATCTTACAATTATCATTCGTTTTTTAGATTTGGGATTATATAAAATTGTTTTCATTAACCGTAACATTTCGACCCCAGAATGTGAAAGTGGGGAACCGGAAAATGTTCTACATGCTTACAAACTTGGTACCACCCTTTTTTGTTTACATAAATATTTTTAAATCACTTTTTTCTTTACGCACAGAAACAGTTGATTAATCTGTCTAAATTAGATGGAAGTTCATTGTAATTTCTGAAAATAACTCCATCTCGAAAAATGCATTTTCCTATATATTTCATTTGAAAAGTGTCAAAACAGCAGCATCAACTATAGCAAGTTCAAGGCGGTATTGCATAAAAATAGCTTCGGCAAATTTGATAAAATAAATTATATTATAAACTGTAAATTTTAAAGAACGATTTGACAAATTTTTAGGGGATGTTTTCATGTAAGAATTTTTATCGGATAAACCAGCGACCCACCTTAAATCTAAATACCAACAAAATACATTGCTAGAAGAGCAAACGATAGCATACAACTCTGAGTGTTAACATGAGCAGTTATTGACATGAAACTTTAGTCTCCTTTGTTCTCGCGTGCGTCAGTCTTCGGAGCTCGTCTTTTCCGACCCCAAACCCAAGTCAACTTTCCTAAAAAAAACAATATCAAAGACAAAAATGGCTTTGAATTATATTATTAAAAGACAAAATTAAATAGATACACTGTTAAGTTCTGAAAAGCTTTAATTGTCAATTTAACTACTCGTCTAGGTTGCTTACTTTTTATTTGATATAAAATGTAAATTTAGATGATTTCTTAAATTAATGAATCAATTATACTTTGGCTTAATACTATGATTAACATTAAGCATTATTTCAAAGGGACTTAACCGGACTTAGACACGCTTTGCGGTAAACATGTTTGAAGATTATATTTCCAGTTTGAGTATTTATACTCTTATGATAAATATATGTATTTTGAATGATTCCTGAAAATTGAAAAGTAAAATATTGAGATACATGCAAGATAAAGAGTCCATTTTTCGTAAAAATTACATTTTTCAGTGTCCTTCCCTATGATAACTTTACGTATCGATTGTATACTATACAGTCCATTAAATGACGCATTATTTATATTCAAATATTTACTCGTAGAATTGCTGAACTTTATATATATATAAGTACTTATACTTGTAGTAGTAGTTTCGGGCGAGGCTTATCAATTCTATCATAAGGCCCTTCGGGCTTTATTGAATTTAATAATGTACGGGCCAAAATTATTACCTCGTGATACTCAAAGAATGATTCCTTGTTCCTTATATATATATATATATATATATATATATATATATATATATATATATATATATATATATATATATATATATATATATATATATATAATCAAGCTTTCTATAGATGTACAATTAAACACTTGACTAAAAATAGTATACGGATTGATACTTTTTAAATGAAAGTTAATAATAGTGACTAATGGTTAGTGATTATAGCATGGATATCGTTTAATGTTAACATGGTTGACGTCATAGCGATGATTTTGTAATTCAAGTACATTTTGTAACAGTGGACTTCATGATGTGTAACCATATTGTTAAAGTTGATTTATATTCAACGACAAAGGCTGGCAGTGATATAAAATGAGATATGCTAATGAATTGGACATGAATCGTTTGGATATTACTATATATTGTCTATTGCCTAATATTACAAACTGATGGGAAAAGTTGCGGTCTAAAAATATTCGTAAAAAAAGACTTATAAATAATTGACGTCACTGGTATATACAGGAAAATTAGAGACGCTGGCCGAAACATGAGTGGTACAGAAAGATAAACCGAGTTCCTCATCATCAGTTTGTGATCAGGAATTCGAAGTTAAGCAGATTTTGAAAAATTACCTATTAAAGCACAAGTGAGGACTGTCATTCATTGACATATAGAAATATTTTGATAAACCACTTTGACCAGCTAAAGATAAAAAAATATGCAGTATCTTACTGTGCTAGGCTATTATATCTTAATTATTCAATATTCGGGCGGGAAAAAAATCTATGGAATTTAAATGTTAACAGTTTGTGTACACAAACGAAAAAAAATTGATATATAACTGCCTTTTGATTGTTTTCTTTCTTCTTGTTTTATTAAAACTATATTATAAGGGTACAATAATAAAAAAAAAATATGTACATGCAAAATAAGATTGGAATCTGACTATATGTTATCTCAGTTTATTCATAACATAATTTTCTGTTTATATTTTTTGTTGTTGATAAGATGGTTTTAGTACCAAATGGCGCAAATAGGAATAATCTCTCATTTGAAAATACTGATTTTTTATAAAAGTTTTTAAACCAGAAAATTCAAGAGAAAAACTAAAAGAAATAACCAAATTTATACCCAGCACGAAAGTCATCGGTTTGTTTAATTTATATAGCAAACTTTGATCAGCAAAGGTCTATTAAATTATGTTTGTAACAAGGTATCAAGTTTAAAATCATCTTTATCTCAAAACACAAATACGTTTTCCATAGGAATAAGTGATTTGTCTTTTTCCCAAGTTCAAAGCAGATTACAGATATACTACAATAGCGTTGTCCCTCAAATTGAAATATGGAATTAATAATATCATTGTCTTCTTTATAAGTAAAAAAAAATAGTATTATAATTATAAATCTGTTAAATGATTATTCAATATTTAGAATGTTAACCTATGGAGAGCATTATTTTGTGTGTAAAGATTTTAATGAGTACAATTTTTAATCATTTTTCTTTTATATTACATTTTAAAACGTATTCCTACAAAGCTTTTTTTTATCCTAAAGTAATTAAAGCACATTGGTACACTGACCTACCTAAAAGTTTCATTTTTAAATCTTAATATTTTATATGTATTTTGTTTATTGTGTTCAATATATAGGGACTAAGCCACGATTTGAGTTAATTTGATTTTTTTTTTCATGTTTAATGTCCTGAATGCTCAATTTAAGTGTAATTGACGTAATTAAGAGCCCTTTTATTGCTAACATGTCATGTATTTTGTCGAAGTAATGGTACTTTCTTTATTTTACATTATTTTGAAACAAAAATAGACTTGAACTTTGTTAACATGCCAACAACTTCTTTAATAAGTGTCTCGCTTGAAAATGACTTCTAACATTCAAATGTTGGCAAACCATTCAAAATATACAAGTAAACTGATGCATAAGCATCAAAGATAACATTTTCACTTTCCATGCATAATAAAAGGACACCGTCCTCTAGTTTTGCAGTAAAACTACATGTCGATTAGTAATAAATATAACGTAGATTGTGTGTTGAAAATAAACATACCTAATGACTAACAACATATATATAACTGTAAAAACTCTTAAAGTATTTAAATTACTAAATGCACGTGCAACGCTAATTATTTACCCTACTATTACTCTCCAACATCTTTAGCTCACCGATACAAAGTCGTTGCAACTTTAGCTCACTGATACAAAGTCGGGGCAACTTTAACTCACCGATACAGAGTCGTGACAGCTTCATCTCATCGATACAAAGTCGTGACAGCTTCATCTAACCGACACAAGGTCGTGACAGCTTTAGCTCATCGATACAGAGTCGTGACAGCTTCATCTCACCGATACAAGGTCGTGACAGCTTTAGCTCACCGATACAAAGTCGGGGCAACTTTAGCTCACCGATACAAAGTCGTGACAGCTTCATCTCACCGATACAAGGTCGTGACAGCTTTAGCTCACCAATACAAAGTCGGAGCAACTTTAGCTCACCAATACTAGTCGGGACAGCTTTATCTCACCGATAAAAGGTCGTGACAGCTTTAGCTCACCGACACAATGTCAAGGCAGCTTTAAGTCACCAATACTAAGTCGGGGCAGCTTTAACTCACCAATAAAACTCACCAATACAAAATCGGGGCAGTTGATGCTATCCCCTCAGCGTCTATTTAGACATCCAGACTGATAAACGTTTTTAAATCCTTCGTAAACCATACTTCCAAATGCATACAAATTTTCACAGACAGACAAACAGACAAATAGATAGATAGATAGATAGATAGATAGATAGATAGATAGATAGATAGATAGATAGATAGATAGATAGATAGATAGATAGATAGATAGACATATTGATAGATAGATACCTTTATCGCAGAGTGATCCCTCCCATCCATTAACACATGTACAGGAAAACGACCCTTGATTGTTAATACACGCTGCTGCATTCATACATGGGTAATCTTTACATTCATTAATATCTAGGAAATATAATTTAAATCATTATTAATTTATACCGGGATTTTGATAACTTACTATCCAGAAAAACCAAATCTTATTCTACGCTTATTGATTTTGTTGAAACACAAGAAATAGCCTTTCTGGCTGATTGGGTTTAAGAAGAAGATATAAAAATGTATATTCATATTTCTATTAAAAACTCAATATCAGAGTGAGACCCCATTCCACTTGGGTCATGGACTGATTAAACTTTAAAGTTACCTAATTAAGGATGCATCTTCATAAATTACATTTTGTTCTTGCCAATAAATTTTTAGCAAAGATTTTTCTCCACGTGTTTCTATGTACAATTTCAAATCCTGTTATTACTAGGTCTTACATTTTTTTGAATATAAATATATTTGTTATTTTTTTTTTATACATTTCGATGCAAACTCTTGACAAATCATATAGATAGATAAATATATAGAGATAATGAGAGAGAGAGAGATAGATAGAGAGAAAGAAAGAGATAGATAGATAAATAGATAGATAGATAGATAGATAGATAGATAGATAGATAGATAGATAGATAGATAGATAGATAGATAGATAGATAGATAGATACCTTGATCACAAAGTGAACCCTCCCATCCATTGACACATGTACAGGTAAACGACCCTTCGTTGTTTTCACAGGCTGCTGTATTCATGCATGGGCTATCTTTGCACTCATCAATATCTGGTATTCAAAATTTTCGAGACAACAGCATGTTAATATTCAGTTCGAAATCGATCTTATATGATAAATTCACTTTGTTTTATTTTTGTAAGTGTTTATTTTCTAAGACAGACAGATGGACACAGAGACAGAGAGAAGGACAGGCAGAGAGATAGACAGACAGGCAGAGACACAAACAGACCTAAGTTACAGAGTGATCCCTCCCAACCAGAGGGGCATAAACAGGAAAACGATCCTTGTTTGTTAATACAGGTTGCGTCGTTCAGGCATGGATTGTTTTGGCATTTATCTATTTTAGAAAACAAATACACGACATGTTTTTGTGTTACTGCGAACATGATAATTATGTCAAAATAAGTTGAATGTGATTTTTTAATCAGCACAAAAATAATATCTCATTTTACACTATATTCATCAAAATAATCATTTAAAAGGAAAAGTAAAGTATGCATTTTGGAGAATTATTTTTAGTTTAGAATCTCTTTTAGACCAAAAAAATGCAAAATGATTTATATGATTGAACTTTATCTGTGACGCAAACTTTCAACATTTGATAGGATTAGAACATGTTTTGTAAGACCTGATTATCATGTACAAAATAACAAAAAAGGAGTTTAATTAATAAAGACGTTAATTATAGATCAATTCAAATAAAAAAAACATTCTAATTTTTGAACCAATTTTTGCAATAATTTTTCATCTGAAACTCTTTGTCTACAAATTGACATCACAAACACCCAGTGTTATAATTACTTAAAATCTAGACAATCATAGTTAACAAATAATCTTGAAGCTTAAAGCTTTTATTTTAAATCAAATTGTAGTAATAAATTACAAAATCATTATTTGAAATGAAAAATGTAACTATATTTTTTTTTTTTTGCTTTTTAACCAATAAAAATATACTTTGATAAAACGAAATCGAGCAATTGATTGAATTTAAGCTTGAGGAATTATAGAAAATTGCCAATTTGGTGAAATTTTAACAATTGTGTTAATTTGCATGTATCAGTAGGCAATATAAAAAAAAAATAATTCAACAAAGTTTAATGCTAGATGTTAGATACTAAACGGCGGAAAAACATGTCATTGTGAAAGAAAGATCATACAGAATATCGGGTTTTTTTTAACAGTAACAAATTGATAATCACTGACACACTTTATATCGATGTGATTTTTTGTTGCATGCTGACAGCAAGGTACTCCAAAAATTCAAACTAATGTCTGGCGTAAGATAAACAGTAACATTATATATATATATATATATATATATCTAGACACTGACCTCCACCACAATTTCCCCTTTCACAATAAAAATCTTGTTCATCATTTTTTTCTGAAAATTGAAAAAAAAAACATGGTACAGGCTAACAATGTTGTCTTATAATTATATTGTGTTTCATGCAGAAATTAAACGGGTTTCATCTGAACAGTTTCAAGGGGTGTTTTTAGAAACAGACTACTCCAATTCTTATTTATGTGAAGAACATGTTATTAGATCACTTCATGTATGCCTATATTTGTGTTTAATCTCTTAGACCGAAATAATTAACTTTTATAAATGTGCACTATGATGAACAGCCCTTGATCGTGAAAAAAATAAGTCTACCCAAATTGATGGAAATGAACATTGGAATACAGTAGACTTTTATATTTGTATATACTAAAAACCAACTTGGTATTCAAGAGTTTTAGGTTAAAATGCTTTTCATGTAGAACTTAAAATGCAAGAACGATATTCTTAAAAACTGATGTTACCTTTGATAAACAAACCTAGCACTGTACAGAAAGCAATGAAGACAGCAAAAAACACAACAAATACAACAACAAGTTTGTGTACAATCTTCGTGTGGTGTTCACTTCCATTACCGCCTGTAAAATATAAAAAAAATATTTAATGCAATAAACAAAACTAATCAAGTATATATCAATCAATATGAAAAGCATAATAGAAAGGTAAACAGAGAATTTATTTTTTGGATTTATTCAGAAATTTTAATGCCAAGATGTGTATGCTTAATGTGACTGTTGTGTGTTTTGGGTAATTAATATTTTACAAGTCCAACCATGACATTTTGCCGAGTGAAGCAGTGGACCAAATCTAAAGACGAGGAAAACCTTTCAAATCATTCATAGTACAATTTCACACAACAAAAATAAACGTTTGATTCAACCTCTATTTTTGTCATCTTTTTGTGTTATTATCAAATTAGGATTATTTCATTTGATTTGCAGTTTGGAACAGAAGAATGTAAAATACAACTTTTGTTCAAAATGATCCCGTGATCATTAGGAAAAATAGGGGCACACGCTTTTTTCATCTTATAATAGAAAATCAAAATTAAAAAGAGACGGTTTGTTTTTCAAATAATCAGGGAATAATTGGGAAGATTCAGAGACAAGCTTTTTTTTTTATCTTATAATAGATAATCAAAACTAAAAAGAGACGGTTACGGTTTGTTTTTTGTTTTTTATCAATAATCAATATATATTTCTCTTTTGTGAAGATTCAGAGACAATGGTTATTTTGTCCGCCATTGAACTAAATATCATCTTTTGAATGTGTAATAAAATATATATTGTCGTTCGCATGTGTTACTTTTTAGAAGGTTCAGTTATGCTTTACCCTCATATATTTATAGACACGGATTTATTTCACATCCTATTATTTTTGAGTAGTTTATTTAGAATCATGTACATGCCCATGTTTATCGATTTGTATACAGTAATTTATTAACCTGGATATATGTTATTCTCTCAAATAAGCATCAGCCGATTTTTAAATCAAAATGCGACTTTAATTGGACTTTGATTGGACAGTTATCAATGATTGCTTATAATGGCCAAACTATTTAATACATATAATACTCAATTATAACATAGAACAACACTCATTTTTATTGTATCAGCTACTTCTTGTATCCAACTGACTATCTCTTTGATTGGCTGATGTGTCAGTTACTTCTTTTATCCGACTGACAATCTCTTTGATTGGCTAATATGTCAGCTTCTTCTTGTATCCGACTGACTATCTCTTTGATTAACTGGTATATCAGCTACTTCTTGTATCCGACTGACTATCTCTTTGATTGGCTGATATGGCAGCTACTTCTTGTATCCGACTGACTATCTCTTTGATTAGCTGGTATATCAGCTACTTCTTGTATCCGACTAAATATCTCTTTGATTGGCTGATATAGCAGCTACTTCTTGTATCCGACTGACTATCTCTTTGATTAGCTGGTATATCAGCTACTTCCTTTATGCGACTGACTATCTCTTTGATTGGCTGATATGTCAGCTACTTCTTTTATCCGACTGACTTTCTCTCTGGTTGGCTTATATATCACATTAGATATTAGTTGTTTTAAGGCTTAGTTGATATTGTCATAAGCTTGGATTTTTTTGTTACCGACGTCAGAATTTCTGTCGAGTTAACGTGCAGTTAACTGCATGTTACGTTTGTTATTTTAATCATTCATATTTCTGAATAGAAAGTCTCGGTAAATGCTTTATAGTGTTTTATACAAAGCAGCTTGGAAATGTAAAATGTAGGGATTGTTTTATTCATTTTCTGATAGGATGTACAAGCTCATAGATTGTATAAAGTTAGAATTTTTAGCAAAATATTCCAGGTCATACATGTACCTTTGAATGATGCAAGAAATTTTTAATTGATGAAAATTGGGAAATTATCAAAACTTCAACTTTATGAATCAAATATCATTTCAATATTTATAGAAGAAAATCGAGTTTAAAAATGTTAATATGACATATAGTGTGTTTTACTTTAATTTCAACGAGAAAATGAACATATCATTGTTCTTTTCTAAGAAATAATGATAAAACATCGAAATTCATAATTACTAAAGACAAACCTCAGTTAAAATTTTAATGTATTGGATGAAAATATCATTCCTCTATTTTGCTAAAGATGTGTTGTATTTTTCAAATAGCACTCAAAGTCTCAAAATCGTTTGTGCTTTGTGTATTGACTATGTTGTTATTATTCGTACTAATAACACAAATATTTGACCAATTGATGTGAATCGTTTTGTTCATTCATTTGTTTAAATCTAAATATATTGTTATAGTTAAGGACAAGATACTGATTAAATAAAGGAACACATGTCAGAAAAAAAAATAATACTTGCTATTCAAATTCAAAACAAGATTGGATATTGGTTACCCATATCGAAGATACTCGACTTTAAAATTATATTGATTTTTAGCTGGTTATATAAATATATAATATCCTGGTTATAGGCATGCGAATCGCCAAAGTTATTATATATAGCACAACTTCAAAAGTAAACTAAAAACCAAACAGCGTCAAAGTCAAAGCTTCCGCTTTACCAAATAGTTACATGTACACAAAGAGCCACGTTTTGTCAAAAGTGTTTGCATTTTGTTTCTTTTTTTAATTGTAAGAGAATTGTGTATCTTTTTTAGTTTTCTTAATAATAACGTGTTTTAAAAACAAGACTATGCATTTTGGACACATACAATGCGCATGAATTACCATGAACTACTTTGCTGAGCGTTGAAGAAATTGGGATTGAATAAATAATGCTTGTTGCAAAATTCAAGGCAGAAACTGTTGAACTTTTTTCTACTAGACAGACAAATTTTTGTTTTTAGCCACTTACAAAAATTGATCGCTCTCTGATGCTTTGCCGACTTATAAGCATGAGAGAGAGAGAGAGAGAGAGAGAGAGAGAGAGAGAGAGAGAGAGAGAGAGAGATTCAGTCTTGCATAAATATGCATAAAGACACACCAAAAGAGCCCGGCTTTCAGTTCTTCAGTACTTTAATTTATTTTGCTCCGCCGATCTCTAAGTTAAAATCACTGAACATGTTTAGAAACATACGTATATCGTTTATCTTATCCGTAGAAAAACAGTCCATATATCTGAGCCTAAACAGAGTTCAAACAAGTGCGATTAGAAACACAGTATGGGTGTTGCGTAACCATGCCGTCATTAAAAAAAATATTTAAAAAAAACCCAAAAACCCCACAAATCATACTTAGCAAATATCTAAAAGTGAGAGTTTAATAACTAAGAAACAATGATCATTACAGTTACATAGTTATTGAGAAATATGAGAAATATCCATTAGTGAAGAAGTGTCCATTGAAACAAGATAAAAACAACCTATGTTTTGTGGAACAGAATGATGAAGCAGCAAGCGTATACGTATAAATATGAATACGTCACATTAGAATTACGTGGGGAAAGTTTTTTTTAGTTATTTAACGTTAATTTTGTTTTCTTTCACGTATAACAAAGACATTGATATTCTAAACATTTGTTGAAATGTTGTATCTTCTAATCATGAACGGGACTATATTTCTTATACAACTTTGTAAAGGGTACCTGGTTATAGTACCTTATCCTGAATAAATAGTAAGCACTGACCGAATATATCAAAAAGAAGAAACACTTATTATTATCAATTAATCTAGTACTGCTTGTCATACCCTTTATGTTCCTGCCACAATCCGGAGAAACAGACGACATCACACTCCCTATATGTCTTAAGTCAATATGATGTTGTTTTTAAAACTATCTCCAGAATTCTAATATGATCTCTGAACCTGTGGTGTTCTTCTCTGCTTATATGCAACATTTGCACATTCAGTCGTAAAAATAGTTAAGATTTCTTAATTTTCCTCTTTTTGCGTTTTTACGTTTTAAGAGAACGAACACCTATCACATGTTTGTACCTTTAGCATTACATATTTACCTTATAGCGTATCTAATAGAATGCCTAAACGATTGATATTTATTCAAATTGCACTTATCTACCTATAAATAAGCTTTATTTTTATTACGAACGGTTTTTATCTCATTTGGTAGAAATCGTTAAAGTACAAATATTGCTTCAGTAGCATGACAAACAAATTAGAACCTCGTGAAAGAATGTTGTCTATTGGTTTATATCTACCCTATTACAGTCCATACAATCTATTTTTTCTTTTAAGTTTAGCTTGCTGTCAGGTAATATGTGGTAACCCAAACTACTCTTTTAAATTGAATATATTTTTCAATAATGTTTAAGTCTTTTTTTCTGAAAGTGTGCTTTAAAATAGCAAATTGATAATATGTTACAACAAATTACATTATTGTCACGTGTGCTACCACAATACACAGATTTTATGATAAATGAATAATAATTTAAACAAATAAAAAAGATAAAAGACCCTACCAACAAAAAATTAAAAAACAAATACCAAATACACAAAATAAAACAAATTAGAAAAAAACAAAATGTCAACGAAGAAAAAACAATATTGAAGTTTGAAATCTATTTAAATTGCACTTATCTACCTATGACTAAGCTTTATTTTTATTACGAACGGTTTTTATCTCATTTGGTAAAAATCGTTAAAGAACAAATATTGCTTCAGTAGCATGAAAAACAAATAAGAAACTCGTGACAGAATGTTGTCTATTGGTTTATATCTACCCTATTACAGTCCATACAATGTATTTTTTTTAAAGTTTAGCTTGCTGTCACGTAATATGTAGTTGCCTAAACTACTCTTTGAATTGAATATACTTTTCAGCCATGTTTAAGTGTACGCGTTGTCTGTTTCTCTGAAAAGCTCCTTGAAAATAGCAAAAAAAGAAAAAAATAGAATATGTTACAACAAATTCTTGTCACGTGTGCTACTACAATAAACAGATTATATAATAAATAAATATTAATTTTTAAAAACCTCAAAAAGATATGACCCTCTCCAAAAAAAATTAAAAGAAAATACAAAATACAAAGAATAAAGTGAATTTGAAAAAAAAAACAGATGTCAACGAAGAAATAAAAACATTGTTAGAGGTTAAAGACATTTTTCACTCATATTTGTTAATATGTATATCTACGGCTCTAGAAAAAAAAATGTTTAAAGACCTTAAGGGGGAGCAACTTCAGGTGTACTTAAAAAGTAGCTTAGTACTTGAATTTCATTTAAATTGCCTTAATGTAATTTTAAAATTGTTGATGATATCCTTAAAAGTATTTTGTTTAGGTATGTGTAGAGGGACAAGGTGCAGATGCATTAAGATAAATTCCAAGTGCAAAGCGTGTAAATAAAAAGTGTGCAATTATTTGAATAATTTACTTGTAACAAAGAAATAAAGCAACTTTTCACATTTAAAAGCATATGATATTTTTCACAAATCTAAATCAGTTAAGCATTGAAACATTATTTCTTGAAAGATAAAGTCTCATAACTAAACATTGTGTGCATAAAAATTGAGTAACGCGCGTTATGAAACAAAACGTTCAGAAATTCATCTCAAGTAAGTAAAAATGTGTTCCATTTAAATATTCATAGAGCGCAATTTTTTTCCTTTATTCAAATAATAAATTATCGAATAAATAGATTGTTCATACCTTGATTGTAAAATTGGGATTTAAAAGTTTAAAGCTTGCTTATAATCAAAGAACAAAACGTGTTCCATGAATGTGATGATTTACACGACGTTACTACAACTTAAATTTATTTATTTGTTTAGTTTTGTATGACTTCCATTAGGTTGACGAATGCATAGAGTAAATGTGAATATGTTCACAAAACACTAATTACTTTTTTCGTCCATAATTTGATTTGTCACTTTATCTTGAAATTGTTCGCGTTTTTGACAACTTAAAACATCATTTATCACAATTAGCTGAACAGTTTAAATTGTTTTATGTTGGTTACAAACCAAAAGGCAGAGAGATGGATTTTTACATGAAGAATAAAATATTATAATAATGGACTAGTAAAAATTAATCTACTTTTTCAAAGTAAGAATGGAAATACTGACCAATGTTCTTTGAATGTCCTGTACAGGGATGGGGTAATGGTAATTTGTAATGGTAATTGAGTGTAATTAATTACAAATTTTGATGTAATTGGAAGTAATGTGTAATTGGCCACATTTTCAATTACATGTAATGGTAATTTAATTAATGACTTTCAAAAAAGGCATGTAATTCCAATTACTTTTCAATTACTTTCAATTACACACTGATGGACATATAAATATTAAACTGTCCACTACCAATTCCCCCCCCCCCCCTATGGTACATTACGTCAAGTTCAAAGAGTAGTTAAAAAGCATTAAACTATTATTATATATATCATTATAATACTAAATATTTTTCAAAATGGATTTTTTCAGTGATTCAATATTTAATGATAAGTTTCCCAAATTTAATTCAGTACATGTATTTGATGATTTGTTTGATCTCTTTTTTCTTAAAAAATACTTATTTCCCTTCTTATTAGAATAATTAGTGTGTCAATTATCATTTGATTAGTTTAAAACATCACTGTTTAATTTAAAATGTAAAATCAGTGTTTTCGAAATTATATAAACTATCAAGTCATGCTTTGTAATTGATAGCCTAACATACACAGAGCTAAAATGCATGGCTTCAAATGGGTTTAAGTTTTTGATGCCAAACATGTCCACAAGGTGTGTTCCCTTATTGCTAACATTTTGATAATTAGGTAGAGAACAACAGGTGTGAATTGTGTTTTGATAACAATTATAGTTTGCCCTCTACCCGAGATTAACTTGTACTTTGGCATTGTATTTACAAAGAAAAAAAAATAGTGTATAAAAATGCAAAGGAGAAAGTTTTCATATAATAGTTTTGCATGCAAGAAATACTTTAGGTGTAGGTTAAGGGATATGACTTTTAAATGTTTATTGAATATCAGGGTGTATATGACACCTCCATAGTGTGACTACCAGTACCTGCATTTTAAAATCAACAACAAAAACCAAATTTATATTTTTTCTTTCCAAAAATTGTAACTAATTATTAGAATAGTTAGCAAATTCTCAAACAGTGAAATTATTTTAAATATGAGGAAATTTTATTCATATTATAGATATACCTCCTTAAATGTTTATGTGTTGTATATAAATCATGGTTTTAGTAAATTTTGATGAAAATGTAATTTGTAATTTAATTAATTACATCTGTAAAGTAATTGTAATTTAATCAATTACATTTGAAAACTCTTGTAATGGTAATGGTAATTTAATTGAAGAATTTAAGCAAGAAATTGTAATTTAATTAATTACTTTCCATTGTAATTGACCCCATCCCTGGTTCTGTAACATGATTTTGCATGCATTTTAACAACCCTAATGTGTTTATACAGTAACCAATACAAATCACTTTGTTTACACCGAGACAGGGCAATCTGCGATAATGGCATTCATTTACAGTTGTTGAAACAATATAGCCCTTGGGAAAACAATATTGATTAAGTTCATCTGACAAGTTTATCACACATTATTGCTGAAGACTGAGTAAATAAGCACCGCCTTCAAATTTACCTGATCTGAGTAATCCTGTCAATCAACTAATTTAGGATCCCAGATTGAATTTTTGAACATTTTTGATATATTTATGGGTTTCTTCTTTTAAAACATAGCTACAATTGTATAGGAACTATTTAAACACACGTATTTCTATATTAAATCAATATATTGAATTTCTAATTGTGACGGGGGTCTTCCCTGTCACCGGCGCTCATTGATAACTATCGTTTATATTTAAAAGCTTATTTACACATTTACAACAAACACAAATTACACAATATTTATGAAACACAGGTAATATCAAAATGCGTACTTATTCTTTACCATTTAACTCATTCTTTTTTGTCTGCCACGTGTTCCCTGGGTATGGCCATACCGATTATCTGTCACTCCTCAGACTCACCCATAACTCAACCAACTACTCACTTTCATCTCTCAGAACCTTATCATGTACAATAAACAAATGACAACTTCAGATATTAACACAAACATTATAGACTCATGTTCGCCCTCTCTCACTTGCCTAACGAGCTGAAATGATAACTTACCCAATGGGATGAATAACATTGTTGTTAAGAAGGATGCACATGTTTCTAACCAAAAATTCAACCAATTCCGACCAATCGGAATAGTATTTAGAGTGTATCTTATAGTTTATATCCGGAAATTAGAGATGTTCATAACAAGTGTTCATACTTAATGTAAATTGAATTCAAAAGTATTGCCTTAATGTCAAAAATCAAATACGATGGCGTTATCAACGTTTCTCTTATTAAGTATCACCTTTTTCAAATATAAACTTTTATTTAGCTAAAACTCACGGTTAGAATAAAACGGTTTTTATGTATTTTGATTATAGATCATGACACTGATAACTATTTACTGGATGTCAACAAAAATAATATTTCAGTATACTGTACAATCATTGCATTTCATGGGGGCCAATTTTCGTGGATCGTGGGATTTTTGCTTATTCGTGAGGATGGAATTTCGTGGAAGCGTCGGTTTTCAGTTTTAGGAGGAAAGTTAAATCTTATAAAATCCGTTTTCGTGTAGGATGTAAAATTCGTGTTTACGGGCTACACACGAATACGACGAACATTGAGCCACCTCGAATTCTAATGATTCCATAGCAGTTAAGAAACAAACAGATCTCTCTAATAAACAAGAAATGAATCATTATCTTTTGGAAAGTTACTTTTTTGGCTATGCTAATTCTGATAAAGACAAATATTATTTCATTTTACAATCATCGGAATATAGATTGAAATGGGAGAAGTGTAGTGATCAAGAAAAATATCGTGGGGCTAGAAGTATTTAATAAATTCAACATATAAAGAGGTCTTATTTTTAAGAACGTAATATTAAAGGTTATAAAAAATATGTTTTCAAAAATGAAAATTAAAATGTATCTCCGTCGTTTGCTATTCAAAATGCTAGGATATAGAGATCTCATTGCATTATCTCATTTGATAGAAATATGGCCAAATGTTCATGTTATTTCCCAAAGTACTAGATTTGAATCACACTAAATCAAATATCTTAGTATTGTACAGCTACATGTAATTGATTATCTGAATACCGAACAAAAAGAGAAATCAACAAATAATTTAAAGTGAAACTAGTAGAGACCTTAATGCAGATGCTTTCACTGATGAATATATCATCAATATCCTCCCGCCATGTTCGACACATATATGACATACTCTATTGAATTTCATGCCAAAAAATGTATTAATTAATTATAACCTTTTGTTTTATTTTTTTTTAATTAAATCTAACTTAATAATTCAGCTACTTGAAATGTATGAGTTCAAGAAATTTGATGAGGTGGTGAAAAAGAGGATATTCAACTCAAAGATTACACTGGATTTCAGAAAACTATTAAAATCAACACTAATACCGATTTAATACAGGCAAGTGGACCAATGCTGTGGTGGATTCAGCTTTCGCAGTCGAAATGTGAACATCAAATACATTTCATTTTAGGGTAACAGTTTCTCACAACAAGGAGGAATCCTTTTTTGAGGACATCTACCAAATTTTTCTGTGTAACCGTATTTATTTTTACTGTTCAGAGTCTTATAAAATTGAGTCTGAAGTTTTCCAGATATAAATGATCTACAACATTGGCTTGTGAATAACTTTGCATGTAGAAACAATTACATCGAATTATGTAACTCTACAATTATTTCCTTAAGCATTAAGTATCAAAAAACCAACCAAATTTCATCACACAGCAATGTGGGGTGTAAAATATACATCATTAATTTATTTTTGATTTAAATTGTTGCTTTACCTAGACTTTCATTCGCCAGTTTAGCCTATCACAAAGGAGATGGCCAGTGAATTAGGCTAAGGACACCGGCCTCTGATGATTCAACGGAACGTCACTGTTCCTTGATGTGTTGCTGGCAAAAGGAGGAGAATATGCAGTCTTAAGCTTGGTCGAGGGGGCCAAACCTACCCATAATGGCGAAGCATGCGGGAAATGAAACCTTGGGAGCAAATACGTGACTTCAGATTGTCCAATAGGACTAACTTTAAATCAAGCATAATTTTGTGTTTGGATCTTATAAAACCCAGCGTCAAACTCTTTTCCATCATTATCCGGTTGCTCTCGATTCAAGAAACACATTAAATGTCTGCAGTGAACAAACTGAGGAGACCAATTTATGAAAAGAACTTTGCGTGACACTTCCATTTTAACAACTTTGTGTGACACTTCCATTATAAGAACTTTCCGTGACACTTCCATTTTAAGAACTTTCCGTGACACTTCCATTTTAAGAACTTTGCGTGACACATCCATTTAAAGAACTTTCCGTGACACTTCCATTTTAAGAACTTTCCGTGACACTTCCATTTTAAGAACTTTGTGTGACACTTCCATTATAAGAACTTTCCGTGACACTTCCATTTTAAGAACTTTCCGTGACACTTCCATTTTAAGAACTTTGCGCGACACTTCCATTTTAAGAAATTTCCGTGACACTTCCATTTTAAGAACTTTGTGTGACACTTCCATTATAAGAACTTTGTGTGACACTTCCATTATAAGAACTTTGCGTGACTCTTCCATTATAAGAACTTTGTGTGACACTTCCATTATAAGAACTTTGCGTGACACTTCCATTATAAGAACTTTCCGTGACTTCCATTTTAAGAACTTTGTATAACACTTCCATTTTAAGAACTTTGCGTGACACTTCCATTTTAAGAACTTTGCGTGACACTTCCATTTTAAGAACTTTGCGTGACACTTCCATTTTAAGAACTTTGCGTGACACTTCCATTTTAAGAACTTTGGGTTACACTTTCATTTTAAGAACTTTGTGTGACACTTCCATTTTAAGAACTTTCCGTGACACTTCCATTTCAAGAACTTTCCGTGACACTTCCATTTTAAGAACTTTGTGTGACACTTCCATTATAAGAACTTTGCGCGACACTTCCATTATAAGAACTTTCCGTGATACTTCCATTTTTAGAACTTTCCGTGACACTTCCATTTTAAGAACTTTGCGTGACACTTCCATTTTAAGAACTTTGTGTGACACTTCCATTATAAGAACTTTGCGTGACACTTCCATTTTAAGAACTTTGTGTGACACTTCCATTTTAAGAACTTTGTGTGGAACTTCCTTTCTAAGCATCTATGGCTCAGATTCCGCATTCAACCCTGTAAATTGCCAACGTATTGTATGCCACATCGTCTGTGCACGTTTGGTGAAGATAGAACCAGTATTAAGTAAGGCATGGCTTTCAAATGACACCTGCTTAAAAACTTTAACCAGGTTGGGACGCTGGCGCTTGGGTAAAGCAAAATCGCCCACTTACTGCGTCTCGGTTAGCTAAAATGCAATAAATATGAGGTCTTACATGTTATATTGTATGCAAATTACGCATGCCATATCAGAACAATGCCTTTATTTAAATAGTCACTTATCATGTCTCCCATAGACCATATAACTTAGATGTCATTTATCTTTACTTCTCCACAGACACAATAGATGTCACTTTCTCCAATAGACCACATAACTCAGAAGTCACTTTCTCTTCATCACTTCTTCCACAAACCAAGTGGCTTAGATGTCACTTTCTCCAACAGACAACGTGACCCAAATAGCATTTTCTGCATTATATCTCATTTACTCTACACCATATGAAAGTTGTAGGGGCACTATCCCGTCTTGTTTTGTAAATGACACAACACTTGGTAAATTAAATATTTTACTTTCAATTTAGCATTCAAACATATAATCCAATACATGACAGAACTTGTACACTAATCAACTTCTCATAAACAATATATGATCCTAGTTACAAGACAGTAAAGTAATATGATTGACAATAAATAAACCAAAGGGGGTTCTAATGATATCATTATATCTAGTCAGATATATTTGATAGGCATTGATAGGCATGGGTAAACTCCCTTTCACTGCCATTATAAACAGATGTGACGGGATTTCATTAACGATTATAAAAACACGATACATCTGACAAGGTTTTAAGGACTGATTTTATTTCGTCAATTATATTACTCAGAACAACTTACACACATTTAAAAGCAGTAGAGTTTTTAAAGATACCTAAACATTCATGCTGCAAGTTTCTAATAAAACTTGAGTGATATAGTTTAAGTGTTTGGTCAGTTTGTGAGAATCAAAAAAAGGCAGCATGTTGTCAATGTTACATTGATGCCAAGATAAAACAGGTTCCGGATTTTGTAGATATAAAATAGCTCAAACAGATAAAATTTGACAAAATTGATGAAATAACAAAACTTTGAACGTCTATTGATATATACAAAGAATTCTTCTGCATGGCAAGTAGGCAGATTATACTTTGTACATTGGGGGGGGGGGGTATATATTTACATGGTAGGTACACATTGCTATTCATATTTATTCACAGACAATAACGACTAGTTTAAACCTCAATGATCCAATAGAATATGAAACAAATATCATACAACATAAAAACATAATAATTCTATGTCTACATTTCTCACAATAAAATTCTGACATTAATGCCATGAAATAATGCTATAGTCTTTGAATAATGCATAGTAACTGGACAGTTTAAATAATAGGTACAACAAAGCACATTCTATATTTTTAAAAGAAATTTATACGTTCATGTTACAAGTTTTTTAAATAACACTTAAGGGGAATAGTTTGAGTGTTGGGCCAAAATATGAGAATCAAATAATGGCAGTAGGGTCACTGTTACATCAATAACAATATATAACAGGTTCCAGACAAAAGGTTATACAGTTAGAATTAAAAAAATGTTGATAAAAGGGCAGAACTGTTGAACTATTGATATATACAACGAATTCCTCTGCATGGCAGGTAGGCAGATGATAGGGGGGGGGTATATTTACATGGTAGAGACAATCAGCTATTTATGGTTAATCACAGACAGTAAGGACTAGTTTTAAACATCAATGATCCCCTAGAATATGAAACAAATATCATACACCATAAAAACATAATAATTCTATGTCTACATTTCTCCAAATAAAACTCTAACATTGATATCATAAAATATTGCTATAGTCTTTTAATAAAGCATAGTAACTGGACAGTTTTAACAATAGGTACAAAAAAGCACACTCTGTGTTAAGTAAAATCACTGGATGAGTGCAGTATTTGATTTTGCTTAAATACGTCAACAAACACTATTTGATAATTCGAAAATAAAAACAATAACATATAACATGTACAACATCTGGTCCCAACTAAACAATAATTTACATTCCTTTCTTTGGTTCCTGAAATGACAGGACTTATGATTATTGCAGATACAAATAATGTTATTGCCCAACATCAGAGAGTATGGAGCCAATGAAGCTCAAGGTCGGATAAGGTCACAGTGACGACAAAGTTATAACAAGGGTCTCAGGATCTCACGCCTATCTCCGTGGAAATAACCTTGACATAGGAGTACCTGGAAATAACAAAATTTACGGTTTTCAAATAGGCAAAACACATCTCATAGATAATTAATGTATTCATTTAAAGATTTGATAAACATATTAAAGCAGGACAATTCTTATTTGAAAAACTCTTTAAATGGCTTATAATTGAGTAACTGTTTTATTTTAAAACCTTAATGTTCGAAACAATAGCACAGAAAGAAAATATCAAAGAATATACACCACAACAAATGAGATTCAAAGAGCCTGTTGATATCAGCATTACTGAGCTAGCCTATCCTGACACGCTCTATGTCTAGAGAAACCCTGGCCTCCTCTGACATACACACAGCATATACTGTGTTACTGGAGTCCTGGCTTAAGATTTTGTTGATGGTTGAAATATGTTGTGTTTTAGAGAATTTACTTGCATAATAACAATAAGTGTCAAAATAAAATCATATTTTACAGTATATTAATCTCAGACCTAAAACAGCCACTATACAGTATTTTATTTTACGCTTTTTGTACCTCTGATTAATCAATAATTTTAAGTGGACCATACAAGTAGTTCCAGGAGCAGAAACTTTTGTTTGCAGAAAATACTGAGTGATCAGAGAGATTAAGTAATACACACATAGGTGTCACTGTTAAGTCAAATACTGTTATCCCCAGTTGAAGCTCTGTCACCTACTAACAAGCATGCTATCTAAATCAGACTCAGTAAACTAATAGTTAGATCCCTGTAAACATAGCTTTATTATAATCTATAACGTGGCTATAATATGAATGATCCCTACACATAAATCCCATCCTATATAATTTATAATGTGGCTATAATATAAATGATTCCTACACAAAAATCCCATCCTTTATACTTTATGATGTGACTATAATATAAATGATTTCTACACACAAATCACATCTTTCTTAATTGATAATATGGCTATAATATAATCGATTCCTACACACAAATCCCATCATTAGTAGCACACAACACGATCACCATTATATCTAAAAGTTCAACACACAAAACCATCACAAGCACCAAAAGGACAGAGATTTGAGGACATCACAGACAAAGGTTTATATACAGAGGAATCAAACGCCTGTCAGACCCAGTCTTTTAAATCTTACATCGACATCACATAATGTCTGCTACACTTTCCTCATCTGTGATGAAAGAACACAAAGTGCTTATTAGTGCATCTGTACTCAAAATGGGTGTAAAGGTACTAAATATGGGGCAACATGTACTCAAAATGAGTGTAAAGGTACTGACTATGGCATGAAACAAAATGGACACAGATGTACCACTGTTTGGTGATCCTGTGGAAAATGAATGGATGTCTTCAAACAAAATGTGTCAAAATCTTGTGTTTTTCTGACCGACTACGTTATAAATTAAAAGGAAAATGTGTTTGATGAAAACAATGATTTTTTTTAGTTTTGTTTGAAACTGTTAATTGCCTTTAAAATAAATAAGCAGGGAAATAATAGGAATCTATTTCATTATGTCATTACATACTGTTATGATTACTTTTCACAGCAAACAAGTATCATAGGCTGATATGAAATGTTGACAACATGCTTGGATTTAAACCTGACCCACTGCAATACAATGGTTTCACTTTTGGGACTTGAACCTTCATTCCCACTCACCTGAATCCATCCCACTGAGTCTGTACTGCAGATTCTCGAGTAGAGATATGTAGTCGTCATGCGGTGAGGGCTCGCTGATCCTTACTCGATGTGCTGGAGATGAGTGACCAACTTTTGTGGGGGTGGGAAAGGACGAGGAGAGTATTTTTCTGTAACAAATGAAAAAACCTTTATTTTGTGACAGGACTTTGTATGAAATAGGTTCTACAACTAAACATCTGTGAAAGTTATAAAATCTTAAAATTTCAATTTTTTTTTAAAACGCATCTTTTGGTCAAATATTGTATAATTAAAAAATTATACACCAGTCTAAGTATTTTGTGAAAAATAGTGAAAGTAGTTTGATATTTTGTGACTTACTTTTCTGGTTTATATAGCTCACATTCTAGCACCTGAGTTTTCAGAAGTGGGGTGTGGTTTGCTGCTGTAATCCCGCGTGGGGGGGGGGTGTGTGTGGGGGTGTGGTATGGACAGAGAACTTGCTGTTGACATGGTAACTATCAGAAAATCCCACTGACTGATAAGAAGAGATCTCATTGGTTACTCCATTGCTGTTGACATGGTAACCACTAGAGGCTCCCCCTAGTGAGTGATATGGAGAAGCTCCATTAAGGAGGTCTCTCTGAGTAAATCTGGAAGACAAATAGGACGGACTGTATGGAGACTGATGAACACTTGAATGGAGGGGCGATGAAGCATGACTGTTGAAGGGTCCAGAGCCGTTCAAACTGAGTGTTGATGCGGGGTGGTGAGAAAGTGTTAGAGTTGGGGGCGTAACCTGTGAAAAAAGAGACGTGGTTTTACCATCAACTTCATCACTCTGTGGAAAAGATTTGTGTCATAGAAGAAAAGTGTTATCATGTAATTTGTTTTCCTATGTAAAAATTAAAGGGACTTGGACACGGTTTGAGATCAAAAATTTTATTTTCATTTTTTATGTATGAAATGGTTTACTGGTGTATTTTAATTGATTGACCAAAATATTGAAAGTTACAGTCTAGTTACATGCTAGATACAGAGGTAAGAATTGATTGTTATGTAAATGATGTTCTTATATATTCATTGGGCCTTTGCCAATTATTGTAATTGTGTTTGTGCCAATAAAATATTTGTATTTGTATTTGTATTTGTATTTGTAAACAAAACTCGAGTCTTATAGCTGTCTATAAAAAATGAAATGTAGAGAATTACCATTTCCTGGACAAAATGACATGTAAAAAACAATTTAAACTAATTCAATATCTTCATAAATACTATTATCAACAAAAGAAAGTTACATTTGATTGAAACGTACGCCAATACAACACATATGTAAAAAAAAGACAATATTCAATCTTTGTTTACAAAACAAAGAATTGCGAACTCTGTAACTTGCTTATAACTTGATATTTGACTTTCCAATTTTGACATGATATTATTAACTACTATATTTATCAATATAAACATTGAAAATGGAAAAATAAAATTTGAAAATTTTAAGTCAAATCGTGTCCAAGTCCCTTTAAGTAAACCACTAAATTTCTAATTATTCTTCTCAAAATGGTCCTATAAATTTTACACTGTAGTAAAAATCAATTATTTCATACTGAAAATGACAATCAATTGATAAATAAGCAATTTATGGTATGAGTATGTGACTGAAACTTCGATAAAAACAAGGGGCCCATTGGCCATATCGCTTACCTGAGCAACAATAAACATATTAAAATCATCCTGTATAAAAGAAAAAAATCCCCTGCATATGCTTATGTTTTTCAATCAATTTTTACAGTCATATCACATATTGAGCATTTCAATTATATGAGGCCAAAGAATATTCTTAACTGATCCTCCCCCCCCCCCCTCGGGGCCCCAATCTACCCCTGGGGATCATGATTTTATCAAACTTTAATTTAACCTAACAGAGGATGCTTTTCAAGCAAGTTTAGCTTTACTGCCCGATCGGTTCCTGAGTAGAATATCTTTAAAGGTTTTTCTCTATATATTCCTAGTATGTAAAAATTTGACCCCATTGTAGCCCCATCCTACACCCAGGGATCATGGTTTGACCCAGACTTGAATTTGCCATACCTGAGGATGCTCTACATGGTAGCAGTTTTTCTGAACAGTAAAGGGAGAGAAATCTACTGCAGATGTTAAGTTACATACATCAATGTGCTTCACTTACTTTTCATAATATAGCTAACTTACATCCAGAATATTCATTACAGTACATTTCTCCAGGAATACATTTCTCCAGGAAAATTAAAAACAAAAAAATATCTAGGCTGAACCACTACCACACTACCAATGAGGGGACACTCTTGAAAATGGTGACCAGTCTGACCTACTGACCTAGTTACAGCCACCACCACCCTGGCAGCACTCCTAAAGGCGGTGACTGGTCGGCGGGGCCTGGTCCCTCACTGGAGGTCCTCAGGGGAGGTGTAGACCCCGACCTGGCAATCAGAGCCAAGGTGGTCTGCTCACAGTCTTGGAATCCCCCCAGTAACAAGAGCAGGTACTTCTTCTGGTAGACCAGGGCCTTCCTGTAACTGTCTGCCCGCAGGTACTTCCTGTACAGACGCTGGATCTAAATACAGATTTACCGTCATCAGAATTTAATCGGAGTATTCAGGTATCAATGTAACAAAATATTGTATAAACTTCAAATATTATAATGGATGCATTTTTCATTTTCACTACCAGAATTTGTATTTTAATCCCCTGTCTCTTTTCTCTCGGTCCCCTCTCTCTCTCTCTCTCTCTCTCTCTCTCTCTCTCTCTCTCTCTCTCTCTCTGATTCCATACCCTTGCCCTGCCCCCCTCCGTCCCTACTCCAGCGATGCCTGACCTTCGGTCTCGTTCCACTCTGAGGTCGGCCCGACATTGGTCAAGCTCTTGTTTGATTAAAGGCCAGCTGTAGCGACAGCCTCTCTTTGGCCCATGAGGCACGAACTTCAATCGGTTCTCCTAATCTGCGTGGTTTTCAATCGTATCATGGCCATTCTACAGTGATATTTTCTTACCTGATGTCTGACATTCAGAATTTCTCGTTCTCTATCCATAGTTTTACATTTGTCCCTGACAGTTAGAATCCCTCATTATTTACCCAAAGTTCTACATTTAGCTCCAGATTTACATACCAGGTCCTGACATTCAGAATCCCTCATTATTTACCTTAAGTCTTAGATTGAGCTCAGATTTATATACCAGGTCCTGACATTCAGAATCCCTCTTTCATTACTCATAGCCTTATATTCATCTCCAGATGCACACATCTGATGTTGGGAACTCTTTATCTAAAGACTAACATAAACGATGTTTGGAACCTATATTCTTCATCCACAGACACCCTCTGCCTGTATTCACAGACTAACATACCTGCAGTTCGAAACCTCTCTGCCTTTATCTAGAGACTAACATACCTGTTGTTCGGCACCTCTCTGCCTGTATCTCCAGATTTCCTCCTCTAGGCGTCCCAGTGTGTTGCGTAGCTCCATCTTCTCCTCCGTCAGTCTGGACACAAAGTTAGTCAGCTCAGAGTTGTGATGTAACTCTCGCTGGTGTGAGGCCTGAGTGCTGGGTTGACTCGTCAGACTGTCCATTGTGTCGAACTCGAAGGCGAGTGGCATCTGAGTTTGTCTGTATTCACTCACTAGGTCCTTGAGAGATTTCTACACTAACTTCAACTCTATAAAACCAAATTCTCAGTTTGATCTATAAAATTTCATCTCAGCAGTTGTTGCCAGAATTGAACTTTTATAAATGCTTTAAATCTTCTTGGTAGGTTGATGTTCTGTATAAAGATAAAGGAAAATATTCTAAGGACTACATGTATATGCATTATTATGCATTTCTTGCCCCCAAAATTCAAGTTATGTAAATATCTTTAGAAATAAGGTGGAAGACATTTTGAAAATAACGTTGTCTTCTTTTGATAAAGCGATGTTCTGTATCAAAATATGGGTGTTTTATGGTGGTTTTTTAACTGGGAAACATCGGGTGCAAGCTTGCTCAAATACCAATTTTTAGTATGATATGTACAATTTTATGAACAAAAACACGTAAAAATTGTATTTGAGCAGACCTGTACTCTATGCTTCAAAATGTTAGATATAAAGAACACAATGACAAACTTTTGTGCAAAATTGTAGAATTAAGGTCAAGATCTAGTAAATGATCCCAGACTGTCTTTTTGGTGCTAGAACCATTATGACGTCGTAATTGATTTGATGAATCTTTTCCCGTATTTTACGTCTTTAAAGAAATTATACAGAAAATATAACAATATTTTGACTTCTATATTTAATCATGGGAAAAGTAATCCCGGTACCTATATTTAATTTGACATCATTTTAAAAAGGAGGTCAAGAGCTTGTTTAATGCCGTTTTTGAAGAGACTGTAGGCATTCTAGATATATTGCATTAGTCAAAAATGAACAAAACTCTGAGATTTGTTACTTTTATCCTTTATATTTCATAGACAATGGTTGTTTAAAATATGATTTTTCATTGTGTCTACCAAAAATTTAAGGCCCGGTACACCCTATGAAACAAACATATTGTTATAAAGCAGCATTAAACGAATTTATATCTTGAATTTCATAAACCTGTAGGCATCTTTGATTTACTAGATCTTGACCTTAAGCTCATTTACTTACATAAAAGTGAAGTCATTATAAACAGCCAATGAATAATCAGTGATTCATTTTGAAAATGGTCTTTGTTGGTTCAGAGGACTCCTCTTAATTGTGACTATATGAGTCCCGAGCCGAAAACAATGAGTCCATATGATTGTTATATTACAAAGAACATGAATATAAAACAAGCTACCGGTACATTTATTTAAACTCAAATTTTAAATGGCCATACTAAGTGACAGGCCAAGTGCCAACACTGGGACCTTTCCCAGTTTCTCTGTTTCTCCATTGCCACTGTCATTTGTTTCATGTTCTGGATCAGCGTTCCATTCAGCATGAACCTCTCTGTTGTTTTTAATTTCAGATTATCAGCCACTTGTCTACTTCTTCATAAACTCTGGATAATCTACCCTGGTTCGGGAGTAAATTTATCTGTTTTTATTTGGTGGCATCGGGATTGACATCAAATTCCCCCTGTAATGTCATGAATCATGTAATCTCATTGGTTAATCACAAAGTGTAGACCAATAAGATTTCTGCTTTTGTAGTTGTTTTTTTTTTTTTGGGGGGGGGGGGGGGACATTTCGGGCATCTTGTTAATAAGTTCATAAAGGAACAATTGATGTTCTATAATTTCTTAGGGAGAAAATCTGTACCGGTATATAATGAAATCATGCGTCCTGAGGAAAATTTGTGCATATTTTACACAGGACGCAGGTCAAACTAATCACTGATAATTATCACTGATATCAAGATTAAAGTTAAAGGCATCCGCTGTATAATGATTTATACAAAAATAATTTGTATATGATATTATTTAAAAGTTGAATAAAATTGGGGGCAATTATTAGACCTAACCAAATATAGTCCTTTTAAAGCTTATATATATTTGGACTTTTCTCTTTACTGGTTCAAAATTTATGGCCAAAAATATACTATACAGTATAAAATTAAATTTATGGAAAGTAGACCAGATGAGTGGACATTCCATTTTACTAATTATACCTGATGTCCTTCTGACCTACAATTAGACTGTCAGTTTCCCATATTTACCCCCTCCCCAACTTAAGTTTCCCACACCCAAAGGGACCTCTTGACCTACATTACTACCTGTATTTTTAAGTTGTCATTAGTTCCCCATGTCTACCCCCATTATTGCCTTACACTAAAAAAAGCTGATCTTGACACTGTAGTACAAGATACTGCAGACTCCCACTTATACTCTAAAGCTGAGTCTTGAAACAAGTACGAGGAAGTCAGTCGATCAGGAAGGGGTTTAAGAGCCACACAGCTTGATCTGTCCATGGCTGTCGGCCACTTGGGTACCAGCCTTACAACAGAGGATATGCGTGGGATGCATCTTGGCGCAAACACCGAACCAGCATCAGCCACTTACATTCATCAGACCTGCAACACAGTAGGCAAACTCATCACTGATGTGAACAAAAAAGGCATGAAGACAATAGGGCAGGACAATAAAGAGCGATCGGGAAAACACCATTCCAAGTTGCCACACAATTGAGATACAATTTAAGCGTAAATGTTACGAAGAAGTTGTTGTGGCAGTGTTTTGTGGCAATAAACTGTGCAAGAACGGCACCCATCTTAGAACCAAGGGAAAGGAGGTTACCTGTCCAGGACATGAAGACTGCACTGCAATCATTCCTCCAGAGACCACCATTACAGATGAAAAGAGATGGGCTACCGAATGCATCGGTGAGCTGCAAAGTGATGACGGTCCACTCTTCATTTCCCATTTCACCAGTGATGGAGATGGTGCCGCTGCTTCCGGTGCATCTGGAAAGCAAGGGCATATGACTGAAAACTTCAAAGACCTGCGCCACATTTTTGACTCTTGAAGAAAACAGACTGCTAAGGCTCCATTCAGCAGTCACATGTTTCCTGGAAGAACAAGATATCTGTGAGCAAATGCTCACTAGTGATACCCCCGCTCTGATGTGAATATGCAAAATAAGCAAAGTCGACATTAAACAGAAAGCTGGCATCCGATTGGTACAGAAATATATCCCACAATATGGCATGCCTAAACAAATAGTGTGTTAAAATTTCAAGCATCTGCGATAAATAGCTGCTGAGAAATCTTTGAGGAAAATTTGTTTGAAAATTTTGGCTAAAAAAACAAAGTCATTATTTAACAGGAAGTTGACGTCCGATTGATACAAAAATATATCCCACAATATGGTATGCCAAAACAAATAGTGTGTTAAAATTTCAAGCATCTGCGATATATAGCTGCTGAGAAATCTTTAAGGAAAATTTGTTTGAAAATTTTGGCTAAAAATAAACAAAGTCGTCGTTTAACAGGAAGTTGACATCCGATTGAAACAAAAATATATCCCACAATATGGCATGCCTAAACAAATAATGTGTTCAAATTTCAAGCATCTGCGATAAATAGTTGCTGAGAATTCTTTGACAGAAATTTGTTTGAAAATTTTGGCAAAAAATAAACAAAGTCGTCATTTGACAGGAAGTTGACGTCTGATTGGTACAAAAATACATCCCACGATATGGCATGCCTATACAAATACTGTGTAAAAATTTCAAGCATCTGCGATAAACAGTTGCTGAGAAATCTTTGACGGAAATTTGTTTGAAAATTTTTGCTAAAAATAAACAAAGTCGTCATTTAACAGGAAGTTGACGTCCGATTGGTACAAAAATATATCCCATGATATGGCATGCCTTAACAAAACACTGTGTCAAAATTTCAAGCATCTGCGATAAATAGTTGCTGAGATCAATGCGACAGAAATTTTTGTTACGGACGGACAGACAGACGGACAGACGGACGGACGGACGGACAGACAGACAGACACACAAGGGTAAAACAGTATACCCCCTCTCCTTCAGAGCGGGGGTATAACAAAAGTTATATATGAGAGAATTCATGGGGGGTCATGGTAATTCAACATTGGAACTTTGTGAATCTGCAGGAGCACCTGTTGTAAAAGGAAGTTCTATAGAGTGGTCCATCATCTAAAACAACAGTAAAATAGGCAAAATTACTTTAAAATGAAACAAAAACTATAAAAATATCAACTCCAAAGACATTTCTACATTGTAGATCTTAAAGATATTGGCTCTACGATAAAAAGTCTAAAGACACAATTATAGTAAGTCACTAACAGACCGACTGAAACATCCAAAGTAAAACAGGAAACAGGAAGTAGCGAAGTGTGAACGGAGGAGGGGGGGTTTAGGGAGGTGTATGTAGTTAGCATGTATGAAATGTTTGTAATATTATACCTATCATGTGAATTTTATATTACATTTAGTGATTGCTATGTTTAAATAATGTGCGCTGAATGATGAGAGTGTGTAAAATGTGACATGTCCTTTTATGGGGTGCTCAGTTCATGTAAATATGATATATTTTTCATTGTTTATCTTATTAAAATGATTGCAAACAATTATCTTGATTTTTTTTACCTGTCTGGTGAACACAACAAAGAGGACAGAGGCGATTGGTAGAAATACGGGTATACAAGTGTCAAATTTCACCGTTGGTGACAAGACAGCATCCCGCATTGTTTATCAACCATTGTTGATCTTTAACAAGGGAGACAACTCCTGAAAATAGAAAAAAATGAAGTTTAAATAAAAGTAACATGTTTCTCTCAAAGTCTCACACAAGGAATTAATTTCATTATATGTTACTAATTAGCTTTAGTTAAGTTAATTGATTAACTATAGATACTCCGAGCATATAATTCATGAATGAGAAATGATAGCTAAATGCTTCAAGAAAAATTTTAGATCAGAAAAATAATGCTTTATGCGGCTTCTAAGAGAGATAATTGAGAGTAAACATACCTATCCCCAAGTATACGTGGGTTTCACATGTTGACAAGCAGGCTCAGCACCATCCAGGAAGTTGCATCATGCGCATCTAAAAAATAGTTCCATTGAAATTAGTGTGACAGTTTCACCAAAGTAATAATACTCCTTGCCACTGAGTCCATAATTAATACTGTAGGCCTAAAAGGTGCCAGAAAAGGAAGAAAGAAAAGGAATTGTCTCTATCTATATGGAACAACAATTGACCAAGTTCAGTTGATTGGCAATTTCATTGCGTAAGACCTTTAAACTCTCGAGTTGGGTCTTTCAAACGTTCCAGTGAACTGGATCCTCCTCACTGCCCTTTGAGTCGACTCGCTGGTAAGTTGAGTGTAGTTTCTCTAGCTGTATTCCCGAGTGGCTTCCATGTCACATTCTCGGGTCTCTGAACACTCTAGGTTTTGAACTTGCTGAGTTGAAGTCGCTGAATTTCATTTTCATGCATGAATAAAATCAAAGCAGATGCTGAAACAATTATCGAACATTCTCAATTCTCCAAAAAATGGGCAAAGAAGTCAGGCAAACCAGCAAAATGGCCGCTACATGTAGAATTCTGTATATATAAATGGCTGCTACATGTAGAATTCTGTATATATAAATGGCCACTACATGTAGAATTCTGCATATATAAATGTCCGCTACATGTAGAATTCTGTATATATAAATGGCCGCTACATGTAGAATTCTGTATATATAAATGGCCGCTACATGTAGAACTCTGTATATATAAATGGCCGCTACATGTAGACCTCTGTATATATAAATGGCCGCTACATGTAGAATTCTGTATATATAAATGGCCGCTACATGTAGAACTCTGTATCTATAAATGGCCGCTACATGTAGAATTCTGTATCTATAAATGGCCGCTATCTATAAATGGCCGCTACATGTAGAATTCTGTATCTATAAATGGCCGCTACATGTAGAACTCAGTATATATAAATGGCCACTACATGTAGAATTCTGTATATATAAATGGCCGCTACATGTAGAATTCTGTATATATAAATGGCCGCTACATGTAGAATTCTGTATATAACTAAAGACAAATTGTTTATTTACAGAAAATCAAATTTAAACAATTCCACTGCACACATATACTGTAGCTTGCTAATTAAACGCGAGGAATGAATATCGAATATCCATTTAAAATCATCTCTAAACAATACCCCTACACACACATTAATGTATATTGTTAATTAAACGCGAGGAATTAATATCCATGTAAAATTGAGAGAAGCATCCACCTCACAGATAAAGGAATCTCGCTTACATTTCCTGAGAGTTGAGAACTATAAGAGATTTGAATAAAAGTTCTGCATTCACGATTCTATATTCTCAGATTTTGATACAAAACAGCGGACTGAAACTACGTCATTTTCTCTGTGTCGTGACCGACATAACAGCATGATTGCAGAATTAAGTACTCGCTTAAAATAAGGAATCTACTAAGTTTGTATCCAAGCATTGTGAACACATCATTACCATCTTCATTTTCTGGTCTTCCATCTCCCTCTCCAGCTGTCTCTGTGACCGGCGCTCTGTCACTTCCTCCGTGTCGTGAATTCTCTCCTTCTTGTTTATGGAGCTTCAGGGATTTGACCTCTGACCTCAGAGCCGCGAGACTTGGTCACGTTCGTGTTTGTAATGTCGAGTGATGTTTAGTTTCTGAATCTGAACAAATACTAACAATTAGTTAAATGTTCAAAGCAACTCCCTTTTATATACCACAGATGACATACTTAATTTGTTTCCTGCATGCTTTTAGCCGGTCATTTCTGACGAGCCAATAGCATGCTTGGAAAAGTTGTAATCATGTAATTCAACAGACCTACAACAAAATGTAAATTATGAATATGACCTAATGAATGATAAAATCTATGATATCAACTTTATGTTTTTAAATTCCTATCACAGACTGTAGTTTACTATGTGTAATGAGCAAGATGTGCAACATCTCTAGAAATCTAAGCTAAAAAGTAGAAAGGAAGATGGAGAGATGATCATGATGATGTTCATTGTGAGACACAATAACTCCGCACTCATTCACCTGTATCTGGTCTATCTCGTTCTTCATCTGGCGGCAAGCCAACCTTCCCTGCTCGAGCTCGTCTTTGAGTACACTCGTCTGAGACTCAAGAGCAGTCACCTGAGATTGAAGCCTTTGCTTTTCTCGCTCCACTGAGTTTTTGAGATCTTTAACTTTGGCACGTTCTGATTCTAACTCAAGTTGCATGTTCTCAAAAATTGGAATTTTCTGATCTGCACTCTCAAGGAGTGAGTAACGCTCACTGTCCAGACTCTCTCTGAGTTTGTGGTTGACAGTTCTCACCCTCTCTTTAGCTCTGTATAAAAATGTATCAATATTAATGTTATACATAAATTCTACAACCTTAATACTATCTCAGTACACTAGTATAAACTATCTTTTAAGAGAAAATAAACATTTATTTAAATAAGGTCACCGCAATCTTTCTAGGGAATTAACTTAGATAAGCCTAAAGAAAACTTTCTAGAGAGAAAAAAAAAACATTAATTCAAATAAGCCTAAAGAAAAAAAGTGATACAGTTTAATTGAATGAACTTAAACTTTCCACCCTATCAGCACCCAGCAATATTAGTGTTAATTGCTGTCTATTGAGGTAAAGATGAGGAGTAAAATCATAGTAATTAAATTGATCATCTGGAGTTTACTGTTTGTTGACCCTCACTATCTCAGTCTACTGTCTCCCTGAGACAGAACATCACACTGTAGCTCAAAACTCACCCCTGAAGGTCGTTCCATTTGGCTTCCTCTTGTTCCACTGCTGCGCTGAGCTGCTCGAGTCGAGCCTTGTAACCAGACTTAGTGGATCTGAGATTCTTCCTCTCGAGATTGAGTTCCTTTTGTAGGTTGGCCAGGGCCACCTTCTCGAGTTCCTGCGCATTCTCGGCTTGGAGTCTACGATCTCACTCAGTATTCGGATCACTAGTAAGTCTTAGATAGTATAAATCTAAACACTTATAGTAATTATTCATTATTAAATTCATATCTGCACTCCGTTTTCCATAACATTAAATTTACATATAACAACAGTCAGCCATGTTTGGATGATCACAAAGTGTGAAATAAACAGGAGTCAGTATTACAGTCCATGTGAATTATACACAGGTCAATTTCAGCTGCAGATGTTGAACAAAGTGACAAACAACACGTGTGGTTTTGAGAGCAGACTAGATTTGTACAGAAACATTTACAACCTGTCAATATCCAAGCTCTCTCCATTCTACGGCTGATGTTGAGCTGAACATGGCATCCCCATCAGGACGGGGTCTGTGTTCATCTACAACAAGTCATTAATTAGCTGTTAATTAATCTATATCATACAGGTTATGTAGTGATACATAAACAACTACAAATAAATTAAATTAAATAAATAAAGACAGAGCTACATCTACAAATAAGTTCAAATTAATTACACTGACACATACTTTAATAGTTATGTAATTAATTAAATCAATTCAATTGACACATACTTTTAACAAAACAAATAACAAATACATGTGTCACTATATTAAAATCTGGTTTATTAATTACAATGACCTGTTATATTAATTAACTAATTAGAATGACATGTGACAGTACATCGTATAATGAAATATATTTAATTTCTATTTATTTTAGATAAACACTGAATCCCAATGACTGGTAGATACAGCTAACCCTGTAACAATGAGTTGTTTATATTGACAAACAATCACACAGATAAACATGTCTTACATGTATCTTATTGACTGATAATTAACACAGACTGTGTGTCTTAGTTATCTATATCTAACTAATGTGAATGATAATGACTCAGACTTACCTGTCAGAGCGTCCTGTCTGGTGATATACCTGTAGACACACACCTTGTTGTTGTCCCGTGATCCTGATCCGACCCAGACATGGTGAGTGTTGACATCATAACTCAGGCTCCGTGGTTTACCCATCTCTTGTGATTTTGTCAGTAGATGTGACAGGAACTGACCGTCCTTGTCCAACATCTGTACTGTTTTGGTTTTACCATCACACACCAGGATGTGTGACAGCGCGTCAGTACAGATTCCACATGGCAGTAGTCCTGATCCTGACGGAGGTCCTGTGTAGGAAAAACGATGTCTTCCTCCACGCTCTGTCACCACTACACTAGACCACCAGTCAGACACCACGACATCCCCATTGTTGTTCTCTGTTATATAGTTAGGTTCTCTATACAGTCCCCGTCCTGTGTTGTCATGTTGTATGGTTTGTGTCAGTTGTCCCCTCTGGTTGTACCGGGTTACCTTGCCTATCTCTGTATGTATATAACACATTCCGACCAGTAGATCCCCAGTGGACGGGGACCAGTACACACACTGTGCTCTCCATGAAGGGTCTGTCCTCTTTATAAATGTGGTGGTTGTTTTCATATCCTTTGACAGTTTGTTGATGTTAGAATTCCTATCTATATAAATCAGTTCACTCTCACTGTTCACTGTGTGTAATCCATTACCTAATATATCACCACTCCATGAATTCTTCACACGATGTAGAGGGACACCTGTTGTGTCTGTCAAGATGAGAATGTTTCTACCATAACTGACCCAGACCCGGTCTGATGTCACACAGGAAATGTGATGGCAACGACCAACACCTGTCACTGTGAGAGAGTGAAGTAACTCGGGGGGAGACATCAGTTTCAGCAGACACTGGTTTCCTTGCTGTGGTTTTTCTGTCCCTGGGGTTGGGATTCCACTCAGTGACTCCATCACACAACTTTGATCTACAAACATCAAACATAGAGTTCTAATCCTGTATTGTTACAAGGAGAAGATTAAGTTAAATAATTCAATATTCTGATTAAAGTAAATAGATTAAGTAAATTCATTACTCTGGTTAAAGTAATTAACAATTAAACTTGTTCAACGACTTCAAATGAATTGCTTTTGTATAACTTGTTTTCATAACCATGATAATGTTTGCAATTTTTTATCTAAATAAGATTAATACATATTGTAACATGTACATACATGTAATAATGAATAACAATTACATGGATATGTAACTAATATATTAATTACAATCACAATGAAATAGATATAAACTGAATTAACAATTAAATATGACTTGTGTGATATAACAAAAATAACTAAGGTTTACTTAGATCGCATTGAAACCTGTATGATACCTAACACATATATACTACATCAATGATAATGACTCAGACTTACCTGTCAGAGCGTCCTGTCTGGTGATATACCTGTAGACACACACCTTGTTGTCCCATGATCCTGATCCGACCCAGAGACGGTGAGTGTTGACATTATAACTCAGGCTGCATGGTTCACCCATCTCTCGTGATTTTGTCAGTAGATGTGACAGGAACTGACCGTCCTTGTCCAACATCTGTACTGTTATACCATCACACACCAGGATGTGTGACAGCGCGTCAGTACAGATTCCACATGGCAGTAGTCCTGATCCTGACGGAGGTCCTGTGTAGGAAAAACGATGTCTTCCTCCACGCTCTGTCACCACTACACCAGACACATAGTCAGACACCACGACATCCCCATTGTTGTTCTCTGTTATATAGCGAGGTCTACTATACAGTTCCCGTCCTGTGTTGTCGTTCTGTATGGTTTGTGTCAGTTGTCCACTCTGGTTGTACCGGGTTACCTTGCCTGTGTCTGTAAGTATATCAGACATCCCGACCAGTAGATCCCCAGTGGACGGGGACCAGTACACACACCGTGGCCACCATGTAGAGTCTGTTCTCTCTATAAATGTGGTGGTTGTGTTCATATCCTTTGACAGTTTGTTGATGTTATAATCCCTATCTATATAAATCAGTTCACTCTCACTGTTCACTGTGTGTAATCCATTACCCCATCTATCACCACGACATGAATCCTTCACACGATGTAGAGGGACACCTGTTGTGTCTGTCAACATGAGATAGTATCCACCACTGACCCAGACCCGGTCTGATGTCACACAGGAAATGTGATCACAACAATCAACACCTGTCACTGTGAGAGATTGATGGAGCTCAGGACCAGACGTCAGTTTCAGCAGACATTGGTTTCCTACACGTCGGTTTCCTCTCTCTGTGATTTGGATTGCACTCAGTGACTCCATCACATCCTCCTTGTTGAGTGACTCAGTCATGGAGAGCTGGCTGGTGTGGAGTGTAGGATGTATCTGGGGGAGGGCTGTCTTTATGGAGGAGAGGAATTGTAGCGGTCTGATTACTCTCCTCTGTTCATATATGTATACATATCTCTGTAGGCTGACAATATGTCTGATCATTTCTTTCTCCTGTTTTAAACATCTGTGTTTGAAATCAAAGTCACAGAACACATTACACATGAAATCTTTTTGTATATAGTCAATGAGATGCTTCAGTGTCTGGGCCTTTGTTAACATCTCTGATTGATAGCGGGAGAATTCTGTGCAACAGGTTTTGAAATCAGTTTTGATTCGTGGCAGAAGAACAGGTCTGTAAAAGAGAGCCTCACTTCTGATGGTGTGAATGGTTCCTCTGTGTTGTTGTCGCTTTGTTTTATAAGCTACTTGTATATCCAGAATTTCGTGCTGTCCTTGTCCAAAGAGAAAACTTTTGAATCTGTGTGATTGGTCCTCGGAACAAGAATTACACACAGGAACTTGACAAGGTTCACAGTACTTTATATAAACATGGCTAGGATGTCTCACACAGATCTCTTGTGTTGGGATGTAGTTGATTTTATCACGGTGTGACACAACATCATGGTCAATTGTTTGGAGATCTTTTACATGGTTCTCGTTACACTGGGGACACAGATCACATGGACACGATACACAATAGTACTCTGTGTCCCCCGGACACTTAGAACACTGATGTACTTTACATGGAGTGCTTGCTGTTTCCATTGTGTGGAGGGACTAGGTCTCAAAATCACAACCTGTTCAATAAAAAATTAAAGTGTTTAAAATGAAGTCAACCACATTTTTCCCACATATTAATTTCAAATTTTATATAAAATGTTTTCATTCAAAGTATGTTTCTTTAATGTAATAATATATTTTTCCTACAAAGATAATAATTATTCATATCAATATGGCTCTGGTTACAGAAATACTGAACTTTTTGAAGAAATGGCCCAAAAATAATATGATTGACATAAGAGAGAGAGAGAGAGAAAGAATAAGAGAACTCTCTCTTATTCTCTCTAACCTTCTCTGTTAAACATGTAATCTTGTTTTCTTTCTGTCTCTCTATCTATCCTTTCTCTCACTCTCTAAAACATTTTCCAGACAAGAATTCTCTCTCTCTCTCTCTCTCTCTCTCTCTGTATATCCCTCAGAATTTTCTTGCTTAGCTTGAACTCATGTTTCACATTCCTTCTTTCATTCTCTATCTCTCATTCTCATTATTTATCTGCTTTTTACACGGTTGCTTCAGAGAGAGAGATAAAGAGTTTCATTGCTAAACTTATTCTCTCTCTCTCTCTCTCTCTCTCTGACTAAACATACATCCTTGTTCTTTTCTTTCATTCATTCATTCTTGCTCTCTCTCTCTTTCTCTTTGGATATCTCTCAGAATTTTTTTGCTTAGCTTATTTCTCATTCCTTTTTTCATTCTATATCCCTTTTTTGTTTCTGTTTTTCATACACACTTGCTTTCTCTGAGAGAGAGAGAGAGAGAGTTAGCATAGAACAAATGGGAAAAGGGATTAAGAGACTTTCTCTGCTAAACATGTACCCACTCTTTTTCTATGAAACAGTCTCTAGCTCTCATTGCTAAACTTAATCTCTCTCTCTCTCTCTCTCTCTCTCACTCTCTCTCTCTGTTTCTCTCTCTCTGTTTCTCTCTCTCTGTCTCTCTCTCTCTCTCTCTCTCTGTCTCTCTCTCTCAATATTTACTCTCTCGTACATGAACTGTTCTTCTCCTTACTCTCACTAAATTATCAAATATGTTCAAAAATAGGAACACATCAATAATATTTGAGGTCACTTGACAATTTGCTGATGGTCTATGACTAGCTTTTTCCCCCACTCTGGCTGAGTTTTTGACTGTGGACTATGACTGGCTTTCCCCTCACCCTGGCTGAGTATTTGACTGTCCCTGGGAAAGATACAGTACAGCTCACGAGTATCCCGACAAAAACACCGACCACCGTGTTTGAAAGTCCACGCTGGGCGTGGAAGTGTCGGTACCTTTGATCTATTGTTCTCTGTTGAGGCCACGAAACCAGAAAAAACACGGTGCGACACGGTGCAACGCGATGCAACACGGACAGTTACACGGTGTAACACGCGGTATTTACCTGTGAAAAAAAGGAGGATTTAGGAATAAAACTTATAAAGAATAAAAATTTTATTGATGTACGTAAGAGAATTAAAGAAAAAGAAAGAAAAAATAGAAATATATAAATAAATGAAATTTTTAGGCACGCAATTTTCAGATGTATGCGATTGTTACGGTTGATTTTTGTTGATATTAAGAACAAAAATCAAAGGCCTGAAGGGCCACAATGGCGTCGAGTTAAAGTTAATTTGAAGAGTAAAAAACCTAAATAATTTTTTAAACAAGTGAAAAGCTGTCAATGTGACAGCTAACCGGGTTTTCTTTTTATATGCGAACTGTATCCATAATCCATGTCAACCCATATCCAGTGAAATAAAGTACCCCATATGCAATATTTTGCTAAAAAAGACATAGTTCAAAAGCTGGTATTTTTTTCACAAATAATCAGAAATAAAAATCCTAGAAATATGCACACCTCTGATACATGTATAATTGATCTGCAAAAGAACAACTTCTTATCTTTAAAACTGTAAGAGGAGTTATCCGTACAATGAGGGTACGCTATATGCAATATTTTGCCAAAAATGACTAAGTTCAAAAGCTGGTATTTTTTTCATAAATTATCGAAAATCAAAATCCTAGCAATATGCATACCTCTGATATATGTATAATTGATCTGCAAAAGAACAACTTCCTATTTTGAAAACTGTAGGAGGACTTATCTGTACAATGAGGGTACCCTATATGCAATATTTTGCCAAAAAATGACCAAGTTCAAAAGCTGGTATTTTTTTCATAAATTATCGAAAATAAAAAAATAAAAAATACATTAGTCAACTTTAAAAAAAAATAGAAAATGTTATTTATCACATAACTAATAAAATTACAATTCATTACAAATTTGCTCACCTCTTAAAAAGTTTTGAATTTCAATTGAAAATTTAAGTTTATAGAAATATCTTAGGAGTTATAAATTTTTTATATTTTTTTCTCTATTTATATGGAAATAAATATTAAAATTATTATTGTGTTTAATTCTATATATTGTATACTGCTGATAACCACTCTGTCTCTTATTATCAATTTCATCTAAAATTCACAAGGGTCCAAATGACACGGGCCGAAAATATCGGGGGTAGATAAAAGAAAGCACCCATTCACGTTGTTTACAAAGTGAAAGTAGTTCACTTAACTTTTGGTTGTAGATGTATTATCGCTCGATTAGGAAGTTTTGTTTCTACAAGATCAAACATTTGTGCATTGTCAATTTTCGATATGGATACAAAATAATCTATTTTGCAGGCTAGTACATTTCATAACCAAATTGAGTATGTAAGCCCAGCTATCGCATGTGTCTCGGTGCTAGTGTATTCATCCGCTAAAACCGAGACATATTGTTTTCAATAAAATGTGAACATTTTTAAAGACGGCAACCATTTCGAATCTGCAAACTTGTTTTGTTGACGTACAGTTCTGCTCGAAATTGAAGTATGTCATCTATTTTTCTTCAAACACATACGAAAACTTTGCACTCATTTGAGTTGTTTGGCTCCTAAAAATGTAACTTCCGGACGTACGATCCCTAGATGGCTTTCGAGCTTCGCTCCGATATTCGGTAGTCAACATGTTTTCAAGTTCTATTAATGCCATAGTGTATAAAAAAAACCGTTGTTTAATTCGATTAAAATGTAAATATGCAGGGGGCACAACTCAAGTTGCTCGCTAGATAGCGCCACCACATCACCGAGTTTTCGTAATGAAATCCGCCAAGGGTTTATGGGGAGCAAAGTGGACCGAAAACCCTTGGCTAGCGAAGATGAAGTTTTTGTTTCAGTTCGTTTTTAAACGTAGTAGTAATCGTAGTTACTGTAGTTTGGCAGTTTCAATAGTACATAGAATCATAACTGTGATCTTCTCTCACTTTTACTCTATTCAACGATAACAAATATAACGGGTTGTTGTATAATTATACAGCTTTATATTTAATATATTTTCAAATTTTCTTTCTTTTAGACATGTGTGCTGTACTTGTCCATGTAGTATTGCACAGTACATATTCATAGCGCCTAGAGTCTGTGGATCGGTACTTGATAATTTTTTTATTTCATCTTTATAAGCAACTTGGGTTTAGAAATTATTTGTGTTCCAAGAAACTACTCAGTATTGCAATAATTACCGTTTGATTGTTTAATGATCGCCATATGAGAGAGAGAGAGAGAGAGAGAGAGAGAGAGAGAGAGGGGGGGGGATACCGGTATGAGTTTAATTTTAAGTACATTTTACTTGTAATTCAGTGTAATAAGTTAGATTTATAGTTTCCATTATATTGAACCCTTTTGAACCAGAGGCGGATCCAGCAATTTGAAAAAGGGGGGGTTCCATTTGATGAAAACCAATAAGTGCAAAATTCATCATTTGTCAATAAACAAGGACTTTTTGAACGTTTTCCGTGCGTATACAACTGTATTTAATAAACATTTATCTCATCACTATCTATTTCACATCTATATCAACAGCAGAGTGCACTGCATTATTGAGCGTTTTGCCGTTTTGGTTTAGGTAAGGAAGATTTGCATAATATCTAACCTCGACAAACTCAAGTCTCCAGCAATGAAAAAGTGCGTCTATGCTTGATAGAAAAGAAACACTAAGAAACAAAAAATAACTCAGACTAATTACGACAAACTATTATAAAAATGGATGTTTTGGTAATTTTTTCATGTCTTTGACGTTTTTAAATTAATTCTGAACTATTTATCAATTTTGATTTTTTAAATAAAGGTCTAAATGATAGGATATGACAAAAGAATGGGAATAATTTATCTGCTGAATAAATGGTACGTGTGTAATACAGTGGTAAAAGCAACTGTCGTCCCAGGGAACTTGATGTGACCTCTGTAATGGGTACGCTACATCATCCGGCACTAGTACAAATGCGATCATATTTAGAAAAGTTTTGAAAAGTTGGGCATTTTCATAATGGTTTACATTTAAACCCATTACACGGTATTTTTGTAACAGAATTTCCGATTCTTGGAAACAAAACAAAAAAAAAACATGAATGGGTTTCATGTGGGTATGAAGGTAGCTAGCATTCCAGAAAAATAGCATAACCTGCAGAAGAGGGTCATGTAATTTTCTTTGTATTTTTCGTATGAAACGAAGTAAAACTCATGTATTATAATTACTTTAGTTAATTAACTAAACAATACATTTGAAATCGGTTTTAAAGTAAAACGAATGCGTGTACTCGTACTTGAACGTCGTTTTACTCGATGGCTTGACAGTTCAAAACTGTTTATGAATTATAATCAATTTTTTTAAAAAAGAAATAGAGTAGAAAATATAATGTGGATGTTATTATAAATCTGTGTTTTTAGCGATACTGCTTAATTTTATGTATTTTTTTCTTAATTTTCCACACTCAGTGTAGTAAACACCAGATGCTGAAGGGGAGTACAATGTACTTTATTTCGATAAAAATTCGATTATTTTTTTTTTTCATATAAGAACAAAATTATGGGACGCAGTACAAAATTCTTTAAATAAGCAATTTTAAAAGCATTTATTTGAGATAATAACAGTATTTCTATTATAAATGGGAAAAATTGCCTTTAAGTAGGCATTAAACGTTTTCAAAAAAATTCATATATCCCAGAGAAAGGGGGGGTTCCGACCCCCGGAACCCCCCCTCTGGATCCGCCAATGTTTTTCCCTAAAATTGCGATAGAATCTATGCAGGCAGAGTCCACGTGCTATCCCTGTCAATCAAATCAGCCCGCGAGATAGACCACGTGCTCCTTCCATGATAAGGAAAAAATGTCGTTCTGTTATTTTTTTTAAGTCCGCCAAATAGAAAAATGTTTAGCGATGAAGTATTTAGTGTTTGAAATTATTAATTTCTTCCTTCTTATATTGCATGTATGAGGGTTGGAATATTGCGTTGTAAAATCTCTCTCTCTCTCTCTCTCTCTCTCTCTCTCTCTCTCTCTCTCTCTCTCTCTCTCTCTCTCTCTTAGTGTGTACTTTTGTGCAATTTTTGAATTATAAGAGTTCTATTTGTATGAATTTAATTCATTTATTTTTAGATCCATAATTTTAATAACGATTTTAACACAATGACTAAAAGTTTGTAAAGTACACGATGTAATAAGATTTTTCGTTAAAATTTCGACGCTATTTCACATCACACATATTAGATTGGTTATAAAGTAAATAAAGTTGTGTTTGTTTTAAATGCTTGCAAAACGTTACCGGTATTATCTCATTCATCTTTTTAATCAATCAAGTTTTTTCGAACATGCATGTATGTGTACCCGGTAAATAATTTCTTATCGCAAGTTAATACTTAGTGAAATTCCCGCATTTATAGAGTTGCTGAATTGTTCTCCAGATCCACGCGCCGATAGTCTTACGTGTAGTTGTTTGTGTACATATATACAGACAATTTTTTTGTTTGTTAGAGATTAGAAAAATCATGGAACTATCAAAGTAAAAGTAAGATATATTCAGACCATACACACGACAGGTTGTGATGAGTTACCCAACAGGTGTCCGTGGAAAGGTGTGAATAACGGCATCTCGTGTACACCTGTTCAGACGTCCAAATATACACACAGTTAGTTGTAAATTACAATGACACCTAACAAGACAGACAATAACACCTGTTGTGTATAGAACCCAAGATGAAGGACAATGTTGTGTATCTGATCAGCTTCCGTACAGGTGTCTCGCACGAGTGATTTTTCATGTGAAATCACGAGGCCATTACCAGCTATACGGAAATAAAGTTGAAAGTTATTTTATGAAATGCGGGTATATTTTTAGTACCTGTACAATGCTTGAATATAATTTAACATGGGTTTGTACATGTATTTAACTATAAACACTATAATATAAAAGTGATTTTTTGTTTACTTATTGCTACATAAATAGCTGAAGTCCAAATTATTCGAGTCACCGGTAATATGGGGTTATTTACTACAGCACATCAACGTGTTTTAAAAAAAAACATGATCTAAAATGTTTTCATTTTTCATTTTTAATTGGTTTATAGTAAGACTGCAAATTAATTAATAATTCAGAAAGTGTTTTCAGATAACAGAAAATAAGATGTTTAAGCTATCAACGTCTCAGGTAACGATATCCACGGAGTAACACAGTGGCCACGGAGTTACACAGGCGGCCACGGTGCGACACGGTGCTTTTTCTTGAATTTTCCAATACACATACACGGTGTCACACCGTGTACACGGTGCGACACAGACCGTTTTCCACCGTGTTTTTTACACGGTGGGTGTCGGGATACTCGTGAGCTGTACTGTACTTTGACAATATCCCAGACCTGACATTACCAGGAAAATGAATTTTTCACAAAACAAACCTTAAACAAGTGAAAAGCTGTTAATGTGACAGCAAACCGGGTTTTCTTTTATGTGAACTGTATCCATAATCCATGTTAACCCGTATCCAGTGAAATGGAGTACCCTATATGCAATATTTTGCCAAAAAATGACTAAGTTTAAAAGCTAGTATTTTTTTCATAAATTATCAGAAATCTAAATCCTAGCAAAATGCACACCTCTTATATATGTACAACTCATCTGCAAAAGAACAATATCCTATCTAGAAAACTGTAGGAGGAGTTATCCGTACAATGAGGGTACCCTATATGCAATATTTTGCCAAAAAATGACAAAGTTCAAAAGCTGGTATTTTTTCGATAAATTATCGGAAATCAAAATCCTAGCAATATGCACACCTCTGATATATGTACAACTGATCTGCAAAAGAACAACTTTCTATCTCGAAAACTGTAGGAGGAGTTATCCGTACAATGAGGGTACCCTTTTGGCAGCCGCCCGCACGCCATATTCACCATTTTAATAACCGGATTTTTCCGTTGGAAAACCCGGTTAATAAGGATGAGGGCAATAGTTATTTAGTCAACACCTTGTTAAAAAAACCGATGTTGACCTTGGCCTATGGTCTAGATACAACAGTTCTTACCCCAGGCAAACACAATGACTGCTGCCCTCATACCTATTTAAAAGCTGTATACTATGATGTCTATGAATGACACACAACGACAGACGAGTAATAGCAATAGGTCTCCTGAGTGACCAAGAAACAAAAAGATAAGCTGCCTAATAAAACTTCATATATGTGAAAAATTCATTAATACTATACCACATATGTATTTGTTTTTCTTGACTTCATCCACTGTTTTCTTTGTGTATCATACATGTAAAATCTATAAAGAGACCATACAATTCTTCACACCAGTACATGTAAAACACAAAGTAATATTATACAGCAAGTAGTTTGGATCGTAAATGATTTTACAACAAGTTATCTCTGAGCCAAAGCTCACTAGTGATACCCCCCCCCCCCCCCCCCAGTGGTAATATGCAAAATAAGCAAAGTCAACATTTAACGGAAAGTTGGCATCCGATTGGTACAAAAATATCAAACAATATGGCATGCCTAGAAAAAAATGTGTCAAAATTTCAAGCATCTGTGATAAATAGTTGCTGAGAAATCTTTGACAAAAATTTGTATGAAAATTTTGGCTAAAAATAAACAAATTTGTCATTTAACAGGAATTTGACGCCTGATTGGTACAAAAATATATCCCACAATTTGGCATGCATAGACAAATAGTGTGATAAAATTTTAAGCATCTGCGACAAATAATTACTGAGAAATCTTTGACAAAAATTTGTTTCAAAATTTGACTAAAAATAAATAAAGTAGTCATTTAACAGGAAGTTGACGTCCCATTGGTACAAAAATATAACCAACGATATGGCATGCCTAGACAAATAGTGTGTTAAATTTTCAAGCATCTGCGATAAGTAGTTGCTGAGAAAATGCGACAGAAATTTTGTTACGGACAGACAGACAGAATGACAGACAACACGCAAGGGTAAAACAGTATAACCCCTTCTCCTTTGGAGTGGGGGTATAATTAAAACATATAGACAAGTAAAATTCATTTAAATGTCATCACCAAAAGAGAGAGAGAGAACTACTTGCACACTTATCTATATCTAACTTGTGTGTTTGGAACTGTTTTGTAATAATCGAGATAATTAATTACTCTGTGCATTTCTAGCTTAATTAAACATGTTAACCATGAATGTAATGATTTACATGTGAAAACAGATATATAAATTGTACATTTATTAAAAACTTAGCTTGTTTTAAGAATAGGTGAAAAGGGAAACAACTCAGTGAGACTGTGTTTAATTAAAAGCGGTAGTGTCCCTGAAACTTAGCTCGATCAACCTTCAGATTTATATGTGAACAGATAATTCAAGATCAAGTCATCAATTTATACTATTATTGAAAGAATAGAGAGGGATCAACTGAATAAAATGCGATTAACAACGATCAACATTACCAAGTTTAACCCGATTCAGTAGTGTCCAAGAGGGCTACCTCTAATCTAAATCAACAGTTGAATGTAATGTATACAGATGTCAGTCAATTCAACCAACCCATATCATTGTTCCTACATTGATCAACAGTTCCTACCCCAGGGCTAACACAATGACTACTACCCTCATACCTATTTAAGAGCTGTATACTATGATGTCTATGAATGACACACGACAGACGAGTGATTGCAATAGGTCTCCTGAGTGACCAAGAAACAAAACAAGAACCATGTGACGATGTGTTTATATTAAACAAGAGGCCCAGGGGCCACATCGCTCACCGGAGCAACAATTGCCTTAATTCTGATCAAATAAGCATTACAGTATCAAACTATCTTGACAACTAAGTACAGTAGATCTTGCTAAAAAATATTGAAAATCTGCCAATTTTTATCCACCTCTTTTTTTGGTAAATACCAAGCCCCTTTTGTTGTTGTACCTGTAAACAGATTTTTCTCTATTCCTATATACCCCCCCCCCCCCCCAATTTTGTGGCCCCACATATAATTCTAGGGATTCATAGTTTAATCAAACTTAAATCTGCATAACCTGTGCTTTCACACTAAGTACTGAGTTTTGGACCGAAAACTTTCCCAGAATATTTTAAAAGATTTTCTCTATATATTCCTATGTAAAAATTCAAACCGCCATCACGGCCCCGCCCTATCACTAGTAACTGTGATTTTGCAAACTTGAATTTACACTACCTGATGATGCCTCTACACAAATTTAAGCTTTTCCGGCTAAATATTATTTAAAAAAATTTTCTCTATACAGTAAAACACGGTTATAACGAAGCGTCAGGGACAGGCGATTTTTCGTTATATCCGTCAAGTTTACTACATGTAATAAAGTCACGGGGAATGAAAATCACTTCGCTGTAAGTGTCAATTCATTACAAGCATGTTCGCTATAACCGTCTTTTACTGTATATTCCTATGTAAAAATTCATCCCCCACTGTGGCCTCACCATACCCCTGGACTATTATTTAAACAAACTTAAATCTATACGATCTAGGGATGCTTCCACTCAAATTTGGGCTTTCCTGGCCAAATAGTTTTGAGAAGAAGATTTTTAAAGATTTTCTCTATATATCCCCCATTGTGGCCCCGTCCTACCCCCAGGAACTATGATTTGAACAAACTTGAATCTACATTATCTGAGGATGGTTACACGCCAATTTGAGCTTTCTTGGCCTAATAGTTTTTAAAAGAATATTTTTTAAAGATTTTCTTTATATATTCTTGTATACAAATTTATCCCCTAATTGTGGCCCCACCCTACCCCTGGGGACAAACTTGAATCTACACTATCTGAGGATGCTCCCATTTTAATTTGAGCTTTCTGGCCACATAGTTTTTGAGAAGAAGATTTTTAAAGATTTTCTCTATATATTCCTATGTAAAACTTGATCCCCACTTGTGGCCCCACCCTACCCCAAGTGACTATGATTTGAACAAAATTAAATCTACACTACCGGGGGATGCTTCCATTTTAATTTGAGCTTTCTGGCCTAATAATTTTTTAGAAGAAGATTTTTAAAGATTTTCTCTATATATTCCTATGTAAAAATTTACCCCCCTATTGTGGCCCCACCCATTCCCACAGGGACCAAAATTTGAACAAACTTGAATCTACACTACCTGAGGATGCTTCCATTTTAATTTGAGCTTTTCTGGCCTAATAGTTTTTGAGAAGAAGATTTTTAAAGATTTTCTCTATATATTCCTATGTAAAAATCCATTCCCCAATTGTTGCCCCAACATACCACCAGGGACTATGATTTGAACAAACTTGAATCAACACTATCTGAGGATGCTCCCATTTTAATTTGAGCTTTTCTGGCCTGATAGCTTTGGAGAAGAGGATTTTTAAAGATTTTCTCTGTATTTTCCTATGTAAAATTTGATCCCCCTCTTGTGGCCTCCTCTACCCCCGGGGACCTTGATTTGAACAAACTTGAATTTACACTACCTGAAGATGCCTCCACACAAATTTAAGCTTTTCAGTCGCAATAGTTTTTGAGAAGAAGATTTTTTAAAAATACCAACAAATTTCCAATATTTCTCCATTATCTCCCCTTTAAAGAGGGCGTGGCCCTTCATTTGAACAAACTTGAATCCCCTTCACCTAATGGTGCTTTGTGTCAAATTTGGTTGAAATCTGCCCAGTGGTTCTGGAGAAGAAGATGAAAATGTGAAAAGTTTGCAACAACGACGATGACGACATCGACGACGACTACGACAGACAACAGACAAATTGTGATCAGAAAAGCTCATTTGAGCCTTTGGCTCAGGTGAGCTAAAAAGGATTAGCTGCGTGATAAAAATTCATATATATGAAAAATTCATGAATACTATACCGCATATGTATATTTTTTTTTCTTGACTTCATCCACTGTATCTCCATGTATCATACACTTAAAACCTATAAAGAGACCACACAATTCTACACACCAGTACATGTAAAACACAAAGTAATATTATATCAGCAAATATCAATTAAAACATATAGGAAAGCAAAAGTACTGAGAGAGAGAGAAAGAGAGAGAGAGAGAGAGAGAGAGAGAGAGAGAGAGAGAATATTACTAACACACTTATCGTTGTCTACTGGTAACTTGTGTGTTTGGAACTGTTTTGTAATAATCGAGATAATTAATTACTCTGTGCATTTCTAGCTTAATTAAACATGTTAAACATTAATATAATGATTTAAGAAAAGAAGTATAAATTGTACATTTATTAAAAACTTGGCTTGGTTTAAGTACATTTGTATTTAAACAGATAATCTACAACCAATTCATCAATTTATACTATTACTTAAAGAATAGAGAGGGATCAGCTGAATAAAATGCGATTAAAAATGATCAACATTACCGCTCTTAACCTGATTCAGTAGTGTCAGAGAAGGTTACCTCTAATCTAAATCAAAGTTTTCTCACCTTGAACACGATGAATACAAAAAAGGAATTATTGATATATTTAAGGATTTAGATAAATCATTAGATTCAATCTCAAGATGGGAACTTTTTAAAGTAAAAATCCGAGACTTTTCAATAAATTACGCTAAACAATCAAAAAATAATATAAAACTAAGGATTAAGCTTACTGAAGATAAAATTGAAGAAATTGAAAATCTTCCAAGTGCCCTAATTAACATGAATGAAAAAAGAACTCTTGAAAAAGAATTAGATGATATGTACAATCAAATAGCAAAAGGTGCACAAATTAGGTCGAAAGCTCAGTGGATAGGACAAGGTGAAAGAAATACAAACTTTTTCCTCAGTATGGAAAAGAAAAATCAGATAAACAATACAATATATGAAATAAATAATGATAACGGGACGTTTTCTTCCAACTCTGAAATCTTGAACGAAATGTGTAATTTTTATGAAAAACTTTATAAAAGTACGTCAATCGAAGACAATAACATATCAAATTATTTAAATGATATACATTGCCCAACACTAGATGAAAATGAAAAACAAAATCTTGATACATTACCATCAATAGACGAATGTAAAGAAGCGGTTTTTAACATGAAAAATAACAAGTCTCCAGGTTTAGATGGAATACCATGCGAGTTTTATAAATGTTTTTGGAGTCATATTGGCCCCTTATTTTATGAAGTATTATTATCCGTATTTGATAATCAGGAAATGTCCTTTTCACAACGCCTATCCCTTATTACCCTTTTATTCAAGAAAGGAGATAAAACCGATTTAAAAAACTATAGACCGTTAAGTTTGACAAATACAGATTATAAAATTATTGCCTTCATATTTGCAAGACGATTACAAAAAGTTATTGATAAATTAATTAGTAAAGAGCAATCAGCATACATCAAAGGGCGATTTATTGGAATAAATGCTAGAGTTGTCTTAGATATTTATGAATATTGCATGGAACATGCAAATGATGGTATTCTTTTATTTATAGATTTTGAAAAAGCGTTCGATTCGGTGGAATGGAATTTCTTATTTCACGTTCTTAAAAAATTTAATTTTGGGGATAATTTTATTACCTGGGTAAACATTTTGTACACAAATCCAATCTTTAGAATTAAAAATAATGGTTGGGTTTCGAAAACTTGCTCGATGTCTAGAGGAATAAGACAGGGTTGTCCTATTTCAGCTTTGTTGTATTTATTCGTAGCAGAAGTATTATCTTTGAAACTAAAAAACAATAATCAAATTAAAGGCATTCAACTTAATAACCCATCCATAGAAATAAAAAATTTACAACATGCAGATGATGTAACTCTAGCTTTGAGAAATATAAAGTCACTAGAAAAGGCAATCGAAACTGTTGACAATTTTTGCAATCATGCTGGATCAAAAATTAATAAGAAAAAAACGCAGTGCATACTTTTAGGGAATCTCAAAGACAGGTACACAGAAGTTTGTGATATTAGTGTTACCAACAATGCTGTTCGTTGTTTAGGTATCTTTATTGGTCATAACAAAGAACAATGTTATAATTTTAATTGGTTAAAAATCTATGAAGATATGGAGAAATTATTTGAATCATGGAAGAAAAGAAAGTTAACGATTTTTGGAAAAACATGTGTTGTTAACTCCTTAGCCGTATCAAAATTAATATATGTTGGTTCAATCTTACCTATTCCAGAAAACGATTTAATGAAAAAAATGAAAAATAGTATTTTTAACTTTATATGGAATAAACGTGATAGAATTAAGAGAGAAACAGTAATAGGAAAACAAGGAAATGGTGGTTTGGGTTTAGTAGATATAGAGCTAAAACTAAAGGCTATTAAGGCATCATGGGTTAAACGATTGATTGATGAATCCAATGTCATTAATAACATTGTAAACAGCTACTTGAATGTAATGAACATAGATTTGAATTATATGCTCACACTGTCTGAAACAAAAACCGAAAATTTTACAATAATATCTAAATTGCCCATTTTTTATAAAGAAATATTTAGTTACTTTAATGAATGTAAAAAGACAATGGATGTATCTAATTTATCAGACATCAAGTTTGCACGGCAGCCATTGTGGAATAACAATTTGTTTCAATACAAGGGCAAAACATTATGTTTTCAGAATTGGATAGCGAGTAATATTTTGTATGTAAAAGATGTATTTAATGAAAATGGTGTGTTTAAATCATTACAGGAATTTTCAGATATTCTGTCAAATAAATCCAATTGGTTGTGTGAATATAATATAATTCGAAATGTAATTAAGAACAAGAGTATTTTGTTTGATATGAAATGCTGTGTTTTTACTAGAACAGACTTTGTAAATACATTCAATTTTCATAACGGTGTTCATTGTATCATAGAGAAAAAATGTAATTTTTACTACGAAAATATGTTGTCAAGAAAGTTTAAACCTCCTTGCCATCAATCTTATTTAAGCAGAAATTATTGTGTGAATAAAGAGTATTGGCCAAGCATCTATGCAAATAAGATAAAGAACATATATGACAAGCGTTTAAGTGAATTCAATTACAACCTGCTTAACAATATCTTATGTACCAATTCTTTTTTGCAAAAATGTAAAATAAGACAAAATGCAAAATGTGACTATTGTGACATCTCAAATGAAGATATTAAACATCTTATTTTTGATTGTGATAATGTCAAACAGATATGGCATAATTTGAACAATGCTTTAAATTTTACTGTTAAATGGAAACATGTTGTAATTGGTTTTTATGTTGAAACTAACCCAAAAGTATTGTTTTATAATACAATTATATCTTATATAGCTTTTAAGATATACAAATTCAAAATGGGATGTAGAATAAAAAACGAGTGTCAAGATAGTTTAGAATTAAAACAATTTGTTAAAAATTCTTTATTTAAGGATATGGAAATCATGCTAGATTTTTCAAACCTGAATGTGTTTAAAAATATGGTAAAGCGTTTGACAAACCTGTTATAATTACTTTTGTTCTGTTATTCTCATTATTATTATAATGATGCCAATTTTCCTAATACCCGGGATATCTGGCTTTTGTAAATGGGTATTGTTGTTGAAGTGAAATAAAGCATAATTAAAAAAAAAAAAAAAAAAAAAAAAAAAAAAAAAAAAAAGTTTGAATGTAATGTATACAGATGTCAATCAATTCACCCAACCCATACCATTGTTTATAATGAGAGATTAGCCGAATAAATTACTGCTGTATCATAATTAAATAAAATTGCTTTTGCTTTCTATACTGTATATTAACATTATCTACAGTATACTATATATTTGCAATTACTTTGTAAATGTATGTCTATGAATTTAATTATTATAAAGTCAATAACTATAAGTTACATGTACATTACATGTACTATGACAATTGTATATATTGTATGCATTATCATTAGGAGAGGAACTTGTAAGTTGTAAGAACTTGTTTCCAATCCTCTTGTGTTATTTACACAATAAAATATGTTCAAATCAATCAAATCAAATAAATTTAATGTTCATTCTATACCACAGTTATAAATGTTTTCTTCCAAAACTGGATCAGTTAGTTCT